>JARQZK010000765.1:262500-417500 GCA_030704885.1 Cynegetis impunctata
CTAATAGATCATTTTAGGATGACGTCACAATAAATCCGCCATGTTGCTTGGAGGGCAAACAAAACATTTCGGCCTATGTTGTCGACAGTGCAAAAGTCGTTACGGAGTTTTCAATATATTATTAAAATGCCACAGTTTTGTTATGTTGTTAAGTGTTAAATGAGATTGAAAAGATACCAAGTTCGATTCTTCAGGATTCTCATTGCGCTGAAGAACCCTGGAGACTATTTAAATGCCTTGAGAAAACAAAGACGTGACTTATGGGCTAGGGCTTTAAAAAGGGGGCCTCTGAGCGAAAGTATGCTGAGAAATGCTAAAATTTATTCAAGATATTTCCTATTGGGTGAGTATTTTGATTATATTTGAGTTTGGTTCCTTGATTTCTCAAAATAATATCCTAAAAAAAGATACAAAACTCGGTACAAAAAGAACAACAAAACAATTATGCTAAAAGCTGAATGAAAATAATGCTTTTATATATTTAGGACAACCAGCCCCACTAGAGGATAAGAATAACCCAGATTGGGTACCCACTCAAAACATGGGATATATAGTTGGTGAAAAAAAAGATGTACAGTCCCTGAATCGACACGAAAGAAGTACAGTGAGGTCAGATAAACGATTCAAAAAGGTTAGTAAGTAGTTCTTTATGTTCATGATCAAGTAACACTTATTCTTGTTTCAGGATTTATCACAATAAGCGTGCCAAAGATTGTAATAGTTAATCAATTGTTTAGAGTAAGGTGACTTCTAATTTATGATCACTTTGTATTTTCTTGGAGATAATAAAGGTATTCAAAAAAAAGATATTGCTTATTTTCAACCCTATGTAATGTTGTTGACAAATTAAAAACAGTTAATGTAAAATTATTTATTCATTTTTGACAACAAACTAAATGATTTAATCAAGTCAATGGATTTCGTAGAAGGCACAGGCAACAGATTCATTTTCGTTTTCAGCTGGATGAGCTTGTAAACAAAACAACAATGCTGCCACATGACTACGAACTTCCCCCAAACCTACCATACATGTGCAATGTCCAATGGAAACAGCCCCATCTGATAGCGGGATTAGCCAAACCTTGAGGAGTTTTTCCCTTGATTTTTGAGAAAGTCTAATCTGTAACAATAAGAAATTTATTGATAAAAAATATACCTAATAGTGATATATAATAACTAGAAATAATAAAATTGTTTGATACGCCTACCTTTCCAACAATAGTGTAGGCATTATCATTCATTTATCGAGCCAAAACATCTTGGGCATACCCAGCCTCATAATATTTGTAAAGGATTTGTAGGCTTTAAGCTGCTGTCCAGTGTAGAAGCTATGACAAAGGATTAGATAATTTACCAAATCCATCAAAGATACTGGAGGGATCAACTCCAGATCCTTGGAAACCCCACTTTCTCCAAGTGAATATGGGTCTATATCGTCTATTATCTTCAATTTCTTGTCGTAGCGGGCTTTCACATCAGCGGTAACAGTTGAATAATATTCACTACGAGACATAACTCAAGAATTTGTTGAATTTGCACTCTTAAAACACTACAAAACTCAAATAAACAAACAAATACGTCTATCAATAACGAGGATCAAAGGACAAAACAAAGTTTGTTTGCCCTCCAGTGAAAATGGCCTACCTGTCAAAGTCACGTGACCTAAAATGGTCTATTGGTTGCGACACGAAAACTTCATAGACTGGTTTATAATGAAATAGATATCATGCAGTGTAAAGATTTCGAAATGTTCATTACTTTTTGTTTCATCAGTCATTGTTCTGGAAAAAGTCAGCCAGTATCTGCTTTTCATTCTATCCATATATTACAGACTATAAATCATAAATTCAATTTTTCAATTTGTATAAATATCTATTTTGAATCTACTGTATTATGATAACTATTCGAGGGATCTAATTCAAGCACAAAAAATAAGTTTCGCTGATAAAATTGAGTAAGAAAAATAGAGGTTCCTATCAAGGGAAGTTATTACAGTTTGGCCGCAAAAAAGCTGTAACATTTGAAAGGTAGTTTGTGACTGGTGAATCTCTTCAAGGAATCTCAAGTAAAGTCATGAAATTTGATATCTGGGGTTCTTCTCGATGTACAACAAAACTATCAAAATTTGGGCATTTTCAAACTTTGGTATGGTTTTGGCGGGGAGATGCATGAGCGAATATCTGTCAAACCGGTGGCAATTATATGAATGATTTTTGTCAAAGGGAGGTAAGTGCCAAATTTAGGCAAACACACTTTTTGTGAAAATTGGGGTCTATGTGCCAGCGGTAATCCGTATCTATAAGAGCTAAGTGCCAATTCCGTTCCTAGACTTCCCCAGAGAAGGCCCTAGTTGTATGAGCGGTGCGGTTGAAAGTCTATCGGAGCTAAGTGCCAGTCTGGTCAGTTGTCATATTGCTGTTGTCAGTGTTATATTTTATATTTATTTATTTGCTTGCTTGTGTTACCTGCATTACAAGTTATTGCAAGGTAACAATACAAAAAATAGAATTTTTGTATCTGCAGAGATGTATAACATCTGTACGCAGCACAAACTATGGCTTAAAACTAGCTTATTTTAAAAACTTAAAACTAAAATACATTATGTATATATAACATTTTATTTGCTTATTCCAGTTTTTATTTCATGCTGTCTATTATTTTTTGATCTTACTATTCAATTTATGATAGTTGTTCCTATTTACTTATTTTTATTAATTAACTTCCTTTTTTTTTCATTTATGAATATTTTGTACTTCTTTTTTATTTGTTCATTACTTAATATTTTGAGTTCATTTGGAAGTGAGTTAAAAGTTTCAGTTGCCACAAATTCTGATATTTTTTTACCTGCTCCCAATGTAGGTTTGGGTAGTTGTATAGATTTATTCCTTGTGCTAACATTATTGTCTAGATATCTATTTTTTATATATATTTATATTTTTATATATTTTTTTTATGTTACTGCCGATTACATCAGTTCTCTTTCTTCCACTTTTCCTGCAGAGAAATCCGATAGTGAAGCAAAAAAACCTACGGACCATGCTGCCATACATCTCTGAGAAAAATAGACAATTTTTTATTGACATAATCTCTTGAATACATTTCACAGTAGTATTAGTGTATAAAGTTATGTTGTCTTGTGTAATAAAAAATTTTCATGGCACTTTGGCTCTTATTTCTCTGAACTTAGCTGCTTTTAGAAATTTATCATTATTGAATTTATCTCTAGTAGCATTTTACCACCGTTACCTAACCCTTTCTGCCCGTTTCACTTTCATATTTTTTTGTAGGCAAACCATGTACTGCACAATAATACTGCTTATGGTACATGATTTAGTATCGGTTAACTTATCGAAAATAATTTTTTCCAGCAGTACAAACCACATTGTATCAAAATACGAAAAAGTTTGACAACAAGACAATCAATACAATAAACTGAACCTTGTTGTCAAACCAGACAATTGGTTTTAATTTTTGATTATTTACTATTTTGGCTTAAAAATGTTTCATGTGAATATTTGATACAGCTGGTGAGAGGCAAGAGCCCATGGCAAGACCAGAATTCTGTTCATAAAAATCGTTATTGAATTGAAAATATGTTTTTGTTATTTATAAGTAATGGGAACGTACAGAACATATTAACAACTTATATTAGATGACACATATCCAAGTGGCAACTGTCAAATCTCTGTTTTATTAGGATAAAGTCTCCTATATTTCAATTAAGTTAAAGTTTTCTTCCACTTCCTTTTACGGGCAGTTTGGTCTGTCAAACTTTTTCGTTGTGTCTGATAGGGACCAAAAATTGTTTCAAAATTTAATTCATCTTCACAACGGTAACTAGAACGCTACGGAAACGTTCAAATAAAAAATACAAAAACATATTGTGGTTTAATTCCCAAAAAAATAAGAAAAAGAATAAGTAAGTTTTTAATTATTAAATATTAATAAAATGTAGAATACTTGATATGCAGGAAATGAAATGTTATCTTGAAATCCGGTATTTACTATTTCGAAACTATTTAAATGGAAAAATATGCCTGTGTAAAAACCATAAATAAAAGTCCACTTTTTATAAAATGTTTTCGCGTTTTTATTCAATCTCGCATTCCCCTCCTAGACTACTGTTGTAGTAAATTTTGTGCTCTACAAATTAGTTCCTTTTCCAGTTTACTCTATCTTGCACCGTTTTTATGAAAATCGCGTTTTAATACTTCGAAGAGAAATTTCACAGTAAAAAATAAGAGTTTTGAGTGATAATTATCACAAATTTCAAAACTTTTATGTCTTTAGGGGCTAGGACAGATCATTTAGAACATACTTTGTCTCTACATTTTTTTTTGTAACTAATTAAATGAACGCGTAAATAGAGAAAAACATACAAAACTGCTATCTCAGCAATACAAATAAGGTCTTGAGTGACGTCACGCGTCTTATTAACGACCGCCCACTCATGCGCAATATCCTATCTTCTGTGGGTATATCGTGCTTCTAATTAATGTAATTTCCAGTACAAAAAATAGTTCAACCTATTTTTCAAAATCTTACGTATTTTATTTGTATTCATTTTGATTTGTTATCGATGTTTATAGATATCAGATTTTTCATATCATGCAATGACATGCGAAGGTGATAGATCATCATCATTTCACAGAACGGTTATGCTTGTAATTAATGTTATTTCCAGTACAAAAAATACTTCGACCTATTTTCCAAAATCTTACGTATTTTATTTGTATTCATTTTGATTTCTTATCGATGTTTATAGATATCAGATTTTTCAAATAAAGTAGAGTTTCCAATGAGTTTTAATGGTTTCATATCATAATGTCAATTTCACATTCAATAAACTTAGATAGAATAGTTATTATATAATTTGTTGACATTGAGGTATTTCATAACATTTCATTGTATTTCATAGGAGCCAATTCTGCCTGGGAATGTTTTGGGTAATAATATCAGTTTTTATTTTTACTGATTATTCAAAAACAAATGACCTTGTAAATGAACAATTAAAATTTGTTCATGTGTGATTGATTTACATTTTCATTCCACTTTTTTCGTAATTCATTTTGTTACTTCCATACAATGTTTATACATCATAATATTTTCAATTTATTCTATCGTTTAATTTTTGTTTCTATAATTTCATTTCATTGCTTGAAATATAGGACGATTGTAAATAACAATTAATCCATGATTATACCGATAGTAAAAAAACCCAGAACATATTTCATATTATAATGTATATATGTATATATATATATATATATATATATATATATTTTTGTATATATATATATATATATATATATATATATATATAATATATATATATATATATATATATATATATATATTTATATATATATATATATATATTTGTATATATATATATATATATATATACAGTGGCATAGATAGTTTTTTGCGATGAGGGGGGATATGCAAAATATGCAAAAGTTTTTCTTCTAAAGTTCTATTTTTATTAATAAAAATAATCTTTCATGTAGGTAGTACAAAATAAGCAGAAAAATCAAATTAAATTGCAAAAAATTCAAATTATTTGAATTAGAAAAAATTGAATTTTATTTAAATGGATTTATACATCATTGAAAATATTCTTGGGAAAATAAGAGCAGAAAATTTAGATTTTGGCGTTTTTTGAGAATCCATTTATGACTTCGTCAGCTGTGATTCCAATATCACGATGAATTGCCAGAGCAGCCAAACCTTTCAATAACAAAAAATTGGACAAACATGAGTTTTTTATCTGCAATGAATTTCATACATTTAGAATGGTCATTGCAAGTCCATTTCTTTTATCGTGCTCCTTTGAATCGTTTTCTTTTCGCTTCAAACTTCCGGCGGCGTAGCTAATATTCTGAGCAACATGATATTCAAAAAACAATTTCTTGGTAATCATCCAGCTCTCTTATTGAAATTTTTAGGCTTAACATCGTCTCTACGAATTAAATATTTCTTCCACACTTTCAACTAACGAGAACAATAGGTGTGGCAGTAAGAAATGTTTGATAAAGCTCATCAGTTTAGATGAATTTATCAGCTGCTTTGTCAATTTCGTATAAATCATGCTTGAAAAATACCGAAAATCTTTCTAATATGTTTAGTCTAGTCAACGGGAGCTCTTTTGTTCAAATTTTTTCAGCAGTCTCGAAAAAATAAGAGCAAAGCGTCACTCGATTCGGAATGACATGTAGATGTTCTTTGAGAAAAATAAAAATTCCCTCGCGAAAATTGTGAAAGTTATGAACAATATACTGAAAAAAAGGGAGTTTGGTTTTTTTCCAACATTTCAAAAATTGATTAAGATACTTGAAATCTGAAGAAAGATTCGAAAAAAAGAGGAAATTTCCCAAAAGAAAGACTCGACTTCCGGATTTGTGGGATCAATATTTACAATTTTCTCAGACAGGTAAAAAATACGGCAGAAAACGGGTTATTTGGTTTGGGCTAGTCACGCCCATTAAGGATACTTCAACAATAAACAATTTAACCATATTAAATATGAAAATTAAGGAATTAAAAAATTCAGACAGTTACTAAATCGTTGAATGAGCAATATTCCGGCGATAATAGCGATTTTTCAATTAGTTATGCAATCGTTTATTAACAATTTTTTGGCACTTGAGCATGAAAATTGTGAGTGTGATAACTATTCACTATAGATCTGAGTTTTTTTTCATTCTTGGAGCTATTATTATAAGGATTCAGAGTAAATTCCCGTTGAAAAATTTCAATTTTTCAATTGTTTATTAACAATTTACGTAGTTTTGCAACATCAAAATGAAATTTTTTTTATAATTTTAATGATCCGTTTTTTATTATCGGAAGCTACATGGAAATAGTTTTTTTCAATGTTCAAGAGAATCAAGAAAAAAAATTTATGATCAATTAAAGTGTTTAGTTTTGCAACTAAAAGTAAATTGTTGTGAAAAACTAAAAAATTAAATTTTAAAATTTTTTTTAACTGGGATCTATTCTGCAGTCTTTCGAAACTAGCTCCAAGAAGGGATAAAATATCAGATCTATAGTTTAACAGTTATCACACTTGCAATATTCTTATTCAAGCAGCAAAAAACTATTGCATAACTAATTGAAAAATTGCGATAAAAATGTTTTGTCGCTGGATTATTGTTCATTCACCTATCCATTAAGAACCTGAAATTTTTCATTACTCAATTTATTATTCAATATAGTTAAATAATGTTTATTGTTATAGTGTCCCAGATGTGTGTTACTTTCGCAAGCCAGATTACCCGTTTTCGGCCGTATTTTTACCCCTCTGGGAAAATTATAAATATTAATTCTACAGTTCCAGGAGACTTTCTTCTAGAAAATATCCTCCTCTTCTTGTATCTTCATTTAGATATCAAAAATATCTATAAGTTTTTGGGATAATTAAATTTTTTCTTTCAGTAAATTGATTATAACTTTTACAGTTTTCGCGAACGGAACTTAACTTTTTCAAAAAATATCTACATGCTCTTCCGAATCGAATGACAACTTGTTAATAATATTCTTTCGAGACTCATGAAAAAAGTTTAACAAGAGAAGCACTTGTTGACTAGACTATATTCTCATGATTAGTAAATCTTCCTCCATGATGTACAGTGCTTTCATGATGAAAGGAACAAATTCATTAAAAAATTAGGTTTCTATTTCATGTTAAAATCCTCGGACAGGTCGATTAGTATTTTTATTTGGGCATTTTTCGCAATAAAAATTTTGTATACAGGGTGTCTCATTCAAGAGCTATGGCTTTGTCATTAGTTTTTTTAAAGGTAATACCCTGTATATTATTTCACTTTACAATTCTACGATAAATTCTTATCACTTTTTGTGAACATACCATATGCCTCAACTCGATGGATTGCCAGAAACGGAGATAGTGGATAATGAGAGGTACGATATGAAAACACACAAATGTAATTACTAATTTAATTTTTACATATGTTCAATCTGTTGTCCGTTTACTTCGAGACATTTTTGAAGTCGATTCAATGTTTCCCGTTGCACATTTTCAATTACTTCTGGACTGATAAGTCTTATTTCCTGCCTGATTCTCTCTTTTAGATCATCAATATTATTTGGTCTATTCAAATAAACTTTAGACTTCAAATAACCCCATAAGAAAAAATCCAATGGGGTTATGTCCGGTGATCTTGGCGGCCACTCAGATCGGACCTCTCCGTCCTATCCATCTGTTGGGAAAAGTTGCATCAAGAAATTGTCGAACAGCGATTGAATAGTGAGGAGGTGCCCCATCTTGTTGAAACCATATCTCGTTATTAGGTATGTCAGGATCTTGTGGGTTAGGAAACAAAACAGCTAAAGCCGGAATGAGTTCGAACTGGAGAAAGTTCAAGTAGTCCTCTCCGTTTAGTGTTTCCTTCAAAAAAATAGGGACCAAACTATACGATTTCGAACAATCGCTGCCCATGTATTAATTTTTTGAGGCCGCTGTGTGTGGCATTCTTGCATCCAATGAGGATTCTCTGTCGCCCAATACCTACAGTTTTGTCTGTTTGACGTGGCCATTTAAAGTAAAGGTGGCTTCATCAGAAAAAATTATGTTTGGTAATGAAATTTAGATGTTGATTATGAATTTCAAGAATCTGCTCACAAAACTGTACTCTGCGGTCAAAATCGTCTTCTAATAATTCATGTACCAAGCTTAATTTTATAGGATGATACTTATTTACCTTAAGTATTTTATGCACGGACCCTACTGATAAATTGAAATTATTGGAATTGTAGTATGGATGTATGAGGGTTTATCTTGGGTTTCTAGTAGAACGTTCAGCACTGTTTCTTCAGATACTCTCGGTGGTCTTCCTTTAGGTAAATCTCTAACGTGGCCGTATCTCCTGAATTTTGATTCAATTTTTGCTGACTGTCGATCTAGTAATTGGCGGACGATCAGGATGATTTTCATTGAATAGATTGTAGACTTCTTCTTGTGAACGCACCTATCTCCAAAACCAAATCATCATAAGTACTTCAAATATACGTTCTACTCTCAAGTAATTGCATTTTCTTAAACAATGAAGTAGTCTAGTGCCTGGAGCGTTAAAAACGTGAAAACTGCGGACTATACAGCACCAGTGAATGAATTCAGATGGTACATGTGAAATTTCATTCTTCAGATTTAATGACAATGTTTACCTAAATTTTTTTTTGTACTTTTAATCTACATTTTAAATCTCCAGGTGCTCCACTATCTCCGTTATAATCTGGGAATCCATCAAGTTGAGGCATATGGTATGTTCACAAAAAGTGATAAGAATTTATCGTAGAATTGTAAAGTGAAATAATATACAGGGTATTACCTTTAAAAAAACTAATGACAAAGCCATAGCTCTTGAATGAGACACCCTGTATACAAAATTTTTATTGCGAAAAATGCCCAAATAAAAATACTAATCGACCTGTCCGAGGATTTTAACATGAAATAGAAACCTAATTTTTTAATGAATTTGTTCCTTTCATCATGAAAGCACTGTATAAGTCCAGAAATAGATTGAACGCCATCACAAGAAAATTTTTACTTACTCGAAAATTTTTATTAACTTCCAAATATTATGGAGTAATTGAATTGACAATCAAAGCCAAGAGTTAAAGATATTTTGATACCTAGGTACTCTACCTCAAAAAATATTCGAAATATTAAATATTGATTGAAAATTTTCTATGAGCAGAAGTCACGCTCCTCGAATGTAAACAGGAATTTAATCCGTCACTAGGACCAAAAATCGTAAGTGAAATGAAAAATTTTATTTACGAAGGAGAAATTCAACCAAAGCCTCCTCGTACTTATTCCCTTTCTAAATTTTATACTACCTATACTATTAAACGAAACTGCTCGTGCTTTAGATATAATACTACACAAAAGCTTGAGCAGTTTTGTTTGATAGTAGGTACAGTATAGGTACAATTAAGAAAGAGAAGAAATACGAGGAGATTTTGGTTAACTTCTTCCTTACGAAATAAAAATTTTCCATTAGAGCTATTTGAACTTTTTTAAACACGTTTTTTTCTCATAGTGACCGATTGAACTTACTGAATAAACATTGAATGAAATATGCTCAAAACTACTAGTTACTTTACCCAAAATTCGAAAAACGATTCAATTTCTTGGTTTATTATTATGTTAAAATTATGAGTAGATATTCACTTTACATGTGCTCAATCTGTCCATAATTATAGCGAGCATCCATTTCGTGGCTTCTGATTGTTCGAAGCTTGGAAATTATACAATACTTGCACAGCCGTCACAAAGATATATCTAGATGTTTTTTATATAATTGCACATACATAATATCAAAGGAGGTGCTAGTGCTTAGTAAATTTCATAAATACTTAAATGCGTTTAAGCGAAGACTTTTATTCAATTCTATTATAATTTTCGTAGGCTCATGGGGGGGGATTGATCCCCTTGATCCCCCCCTATCATGCCACTGTATATATATATATATATATATATATATATATATATATATATATATATATATATGTATATATATTATATATATATGTATATATATTATATATATATATATATATATATATATATATATGACAAAGTTTATGAGTTCTCGGCAAATAAAAAGGGGCCAACTAACGAAGAATCACAACCATTTCGTTAATAATGTCTATATTTCGGATATAGATTATATCCTTCCTCAGGACTAACTAACTAGGCTGGATGTAACCGTAACCGAAAGCAATAAAATGCTTTCGGTTACGAGCATTTTATTGCTTTCGGTTACGTTGGAAGGTTATGTTGTTAATTTCGATTTTAGATTCAGCTCTCTTTTTTTATTTCAATTTTTATTAAATACTATTTTGATGACTCTTATATTCAACATACACTGCATTTACTGTTATGGTTAATTTACATCCAGCCTAGTTAGTTAGTCCTGAGGAAGGATATAATCTATATCCGAAATATAGACATTATTAACGAAATGGTTGTGATTCTTCGTTAGTTGGCCCCTTTTTATTTGCCGAGAACTCATAAACTTTGTCTTTTAAATTTTACGGCAATACTCCTTCTACTATATTATATATATATATATATATATATATATATATATATATATATATATATTTATATATATATATAAATATATATATATATATATATATATATAATAAATATATAAATATATAAAATTAAATATATATATATATATATATATATATATATATATATATATATGAATATATATATATGAATATACAAATTATCCATTATTTACTTCAAATTTTCTGCCAATGACTGCGTCAATTTTCTAATTGACGATGGCGTCGCTGTTTCTCATTAACATGTGATTTTTTAAAAATGCCATTAAATCGCAAAGCTTTCTATCTTGAAGGGTTATATTGAGTTATAACGTTGCTAGAGATACTAAACTTTATTCACTACTGAAATTTAACATATTCAGCTAATTGGAATAAATTAGAATGGGACCAAATATTCCACCTTCGACATGAAAATGTATTTACAATTTCAAACCAAAATATCTTCAGCTTATCAGAATGAAACTAGGTTTGAGTATATACTTTCTATTCTCTGTAGATTTTGGCATCTCCAACTATATTAGACCGAATGAAGTAAAATCGGGGTTGTCTGTTGCCTTTGAAACAAAAGAGTATCAGACTTTGAGTAAATTCAGTTAAATATTGAGATATTGAGCAACTCCACATATTTGGGAAGGGAATGACCGGGAGATTCATGAGCGGAAAAGTACAGTATTGCCAGTATTTATTTTCGTGATAACAAGGAAGCTGTGGCATCGTTCTGCGGATTACCTATATCAGAATCTACTCTCCGCACCTGAATCATTCCAGTGCTGCGATTGTTGTGTAATTGCAATCACAACTATTTCTGTTAAGGAGTCGTCTCCAAAATGTCAAAAAAACCTATTTTATATCAAACTAGACTAAGTCCACCAGGCAGAGCCGTCGAAGTTTTTGCGAAAGCTTTGAATGTAGAATTGGAATTGGTAACTTTAGATTTTAAGCCGAGGGATCGTTATGCTGAAGAATATCTTAAGGTAAAATAATCTTACTTTTATAAATCACATAGAGTGAACAAGGGCAATTTTTCATTAAATGAAAATTATCGAACAATATTCCAAGGGAGTTGGTTATATTTAACCTGAGACTAGAAATAATCTTAATCTTAACTGAATGCTTCGCTTCTATTATAATTCAGGAATGAAAACTAGAATTATAATCTATTTAACATTTTAAATTATCGAATCAAATTCGTCTCTTTATAGAGACCAAGTTTCAGTATATATATATATATATATATATATATATATATATCTATATATATATATTTATATATATATATATATATATATATATATATATATATATATATATATATATATATATATATATATATATATATATATATATATATATATATATATATATATATATATATATATATATATATATATATCTATAAATATAGGGGGAAGTCGGTGAATTGTGCGCACCTAAGAAGCCGGATTGATATTTTCTTGAATATAGCATCTAGAATTCTGAATTTTGGCATAGATATTCTTCATTGTATATGGTATAACACCAATGAATTAAATATCACAAAAAAATATGTTCTGAACTTGAGAAAGAAATAAGACATAAACTGACAATGCGCATGATTATCCACCCTATGCGGGTAATTGTGCGCACCAGTCAGGGTAACTGTGCGCAAGCAGAAATCTGTAAATATAGTATGTTGTATCAGGTATAATCAAAAGAAGCATTACAGGAGACATATAATATTCCTTAGAAAATTAACAAAATTAGAAAAAATTGTAATTTAGTTACAAAAATCAGTCATATCCTTCATAGCTTTCAGTGGACCATAAAATGCTAAATCTTAAGCCTGTGAGCAATGAGATGTATGTGGTGTGATGGCTAGCAATTCAATCTTATTTTGCTTACAAAATTCAAAATTTTATAGCCAAATTGTTAGCTACTACATAAGAATACGCTAATCGCAGAAGTTCATTTCGTGTGGCACCATAAAAAAGTTTTGCCATTTTCAGTACGTGACTCGCTAAACTCTTTTCTTGGTCCTGTGAAAAAATGGGATGTGGACCCACTAATATCACATCCTCCATCATATTCATCTCTCTTTCTTTTACGAATTGTATATTCTGGTATTAAAACTTTCTTCCGTCATCTCTAACTGCTCCGTCATTTGCAACAAATCACAAGACTTTTTTCATTTTGTCTGCGTCCCAAGAGGCTTTATTCGTTTTGCGGGTATATTTTAGCATCTGAAATTATTCAGAAAACATTTTGTTTTATACTGAATAACAACAAAAACTTCTTACTCAAAAAGTTGGCTAATTGTGCGCATGGCGCACCATTACCCGACATGGACCTAATGCTTATAAAAATTCACCAAAATAAAATTGGAGGTTCTTTACCTTAGATGAATCGCTTCTGCAATAGCTAGAACCACGTTGATTATTTTAGTATAATTACCCAAGCAAAAAAAGTCCTCATTAACATTTTCAATCTTCATTCCGCACGCACAAAAGTTAGAGTAAACAACCAAAATAGACGTCAGACATTATGACAGCCGCGTTTGCCGCGGAAATTGCCCAAATGGCTGCGCAACTTTAACTATCTTCTAAGAGATGGCACGAAGTGTATGAATTCCAATGAATGGTTGACATTTTCTACTGCTAATATGCTGCGCATCATTAGCCGCCGCGCATGATTAACCGACTTCCCCCTATATATATATATATATATATATATATATATATATATATATATATATATATATATATATATATATATATATATATATATATATATATATATATATATATATATATATATATATATATATATATATATATATATATATATATATATATATATATATATATATATATATATATATATATATATATATATATATATATATATATATATATATATATATATATATATGTATTTTTATATATATATATGGGTCGCACCGGGAACTGAATCGATCGATATAGAACAAAGTACGGATCAGAAAATTTGGAAAATTTAGATGATTACTAATGTCGGTGTGGCCAATCCAACCAAAATAATTACAAGCAGCTGGCACTTTCGCTAATACCGGAAGCCCATACCAACTTGCTTATTTCAAATAGAACACCTTATATATTTTAGGGTTTTCGAAAAGAGCATAAAATTCTGAGTCGAAAATGTGAAGAATACCCTTTGCCTAAACGCAGCCATTTCAGAGATATTTGACATTTTATTTTATTTTTTTTGCGTTTTTTTCCTGGTACCACATATCTCTGATACAATCTTCCACATCTCCGCCGATTTATTCTCACTAGAACGCACCCTAGACGTATAGAATTCATATTTAGCCTGCTTTATGAGAATGTGGGTCTTGTTCCTATATTTTTTGAATTCTACCCAATTATTTTCACTTTTATCTCTTTCCCATTTTTTATAAAGTTCATTCCTAAAATCTATTGCTTTCAAAAGACTATTTGTTATCCAGGGTTTCCTTTTCTTCTCTTTACGCTTGACCCTGTATTCGCATTTTAACTTTAGATCTTTAATTGTTTTTATGAGTACATTAGCTAATTCTTCAGTATCCTCAATCTCATAATAACGCAGCCAACTTAGTTTTGCTAAATAATTTTTAAATTTCTCCATATTTATACATATATTATCCAAATTTGAATCCGGAATACAGTATCCAATCTCAAAAAAGAGTATAGTTGAAAAATGATCCGTTACATGTGACTTCAATACAATAGGAATATAATTTTCAATACCCTTCACGAAAATGTGGTCAATACACGATGCACTATCCTTCTGAACTCTAGTAGCTTCATTTATAGCACTTACGAAATTTTCTTCAGCTAAAATGTTCAGATAGTACAAATTCTGTTCGCTTTCGTCCAAGATATCTATATTAAAATCACCAGTAATAATATGCATGTATTGATTTTTGCAATTTGATTTCAAGTAATCATGGAATTCTGTATTAAATTCATCAATTGGAATATCATGTGGCCTATATAAAGCAGTAATTTGCAGTTTAAGATTACGTCCCACATCAACCACAATTGTAAGTGCCAATAGCACTCCTACATTTATTGTAGTATAAGTGTAACGAAATTTTTTCTTTATATAAACAACTACACCATCATTCCTATTATATGTTCCGCTATTGTATATTAAATCGAAATCATTCAAATTGAATAGACCTGTATCTACAATATAAAAGGTCTCTGTTAAAACAATGCAATCATAAGTCTCTTTTATTTCATGTAATAAAACTTGCAGTTGATCGAAATTTTTTGCCAGACTTCTAATGTTGTTATGAAATAACTTGAAATGTCCGTGGGGAATTTCCGCGGTAACTGTCCTATAATCCTGTACGCTATCACATACCAATGTGTTATTCTTATCAGAGTTAAAATCTCTTATGAACTGATCCATAGAGTAAATAAACAAAATCGAAAATACAAGAGAAAAGAAAAAATAGAACAAAAAACTTACTTAAATTTAACAAGCAACTCTACCCTTTAGGAATAGTCCGTTCTCTCTCTGATATTTTCCATTTGGCGGATATATGATGGACAATTCACATCTAGGCTGGTATGTTTGACATCATAAACGCAATTGAATCTTTCATTTGCCTGAAGGCAATTACTGCATTTGGGAGAAGAACCGTCACATTTATCCGTTGAATGCTCTCTAGCACAAATTCCACATGAGGTTTTCCTAGTGCAGTTTTCAGCATTGTGATAAAATCCGCTACAATTCCTGCATCTTGTGACGTATGTATTTTCATATATGGGACATCTGTTATAACCTATATTCAGTTTACCCTCAGACATAATTTTTCTAAACGCTGGACCTGAGCATTCTATGACTGCCCAATTTGAGTCTCCCTTCTTTGTTTTTCGTAGTAATTTACAATCCAGGTTATCTTGTTCGGAGATAAAGTGATTCTGTTTTTTTATAGAATTAATGATTTCGCTCTCTTTAATTTTAAGGCTTATGTTAGATATTGCAATCGATGGTTTTTTAAGTTTAGTTTCCCTTATGTCATAGTCCGTCCCCATTTTTTTTGCAATTCGTTTTTCATCTTGTTCTTAGATTCCCCTGTATTACATCTGATGACGAGTGAACCGTTTCTTGAATTCCTTATCATACTTATACCGACCGAAATACCAGCTGGGTCGATTGCATTTTCCATTTCTTGTTTAGTCTTGAAACAAGATTGTTTTTCATTATTTGGAATAACGACAATACACGGGGTATTGTTAACTTGTTTTTTTCTCGGGTTTTCTTTATTCATTGAAGAGACTATATCGGAATAAGACATACCAGCGTTCTTTCTTTCAATTTCATTTTGAAGGTCATTTTTTAGTTTCTTAATATTTTCATCCATCAGTTTTATTATTTTTTCCTTATCATCTATAACAGATTTAAGGAGACGCAGAGTATCGAACTCAAGGCAATCTTTGCAATTATATTTCAAATTTCTGTTATCATGTTGCATATAAGTAATTTCTTCAGTATTTAGTCCGGAACACCCCCCACAATATTGTTTCCTACAGCCATCGCAGCAGACTAATTTTTTAAGTCTACTAGGAGCCGAATTACAACGAGTACATGCCATCCCGACTCATTTATTATATTATTTCGTTTCCATTCTTTTTCTTCTCGAAACAATATATCGATTTGCTTACTCAGGCAATTAAACGGAGCCAGATGCCTCACAGCTGTCCCCAAAACAGTCTGGGATTTCACCTTCCACGTAAGATCTTCAAATGAAATTGATATCACTTATAACAGAATCACAATGTTTATATACTGTTTTTTCCTTTAAATAAATTGCAAAAAGGAGTCTGAAAGGCAATATGATACAATTCACCTTCACTACAATTCTTAGGAATCAACTTATCAAAATTCACTCATTTGAACTTTAACAAACGAAGTAACAAACACGAGCTAACTAAAACACGTCTATCTCGAACGATGTCTCATAAATATATATATATATATATATCTATATATATATATATATATATATATATATATATATATATATCTATATATATATATATCTATATATATATATATATATATATATATATATATATATATATATATATATATATATATATATATATATATCTATATATATATATATATATATATATATATATATATATATATATATATATATATATATATATATGTATTTATATATATATGGGTCGCACCGGGAATTGAATCGATCGATATAGAACAAAGTACGGATCAGAAAATTTGGAAAATTTAGATGATTACTAATGTCGGTGTGGCCAATCCAACCAAAATAATTACAAGCAGCTGGCACTTTCGCTAATACCGGAAGCCCATACCAACTTGCTTATTTCAAATAGAACACCTTATATATTTTAGGGTTTTCGAAAAGAGCATAAAATTCTGAGTCGAAAATGTGAAGAATACCCTTTGCCTAAACGCAGCCATTTCAGAGATATTTGACATTTTATAGAAAATTTGACAGGTGCAACGGTTTATAAGAACCGGTATAACTTTCTTCCTGTAAAAGATACTCATTTGCTTCTTGTCACATGAAAAGAACACAAGAAGAACTACGTTCTACAACTGAAATTCAATAATATCATGCCTAGTGTTCCGTTTTTCGCGTTACATTTCGTCAACTTCAAACCGCGAAAACTTCTTTAGTTCAAATGGTACACCCTTTATTTTTTTACGTCAAGTTGTGTAGAATTGAATTCCCTTTTCTCTGATATTAGCATTGTGGGGATTGAGGTTACAACTTTTTGAAATATTTGTGATTTTATTAGAAATTCATGAATTGTTGTAATCATTTCATCATATTAGCCATGATTAGAAACAATCAGTCATTATCTTATGGCAAAAACTGCCAGCACGTTCAAATTATACCAACGAAGACTTTTTAAATTTGTTCATTATTTATGGATAATGTAATAAAGTAATATCAATAACTTGCAGCACATTTGCTACTCGATATCCAGAAAGACATAAACCGTCACCAAACACTGTACAACGCATAGGTACTGGAAAATTTTAAAAATTATGGCTCTGTCAAGGCAAAAGGAGAAAGCCTATTGTTGATGACGAAAACATAGAAATAGTCATTCTGGGATATTTTCATGCATTTCCAAGGATGTCATTAAGACAAGCTGTTCTGGAATCGGGACTATGCAATGATTCAATTCACAGAATCTTATTAATAATAATTTCCATCCGTTTCTATTCCATATGGTTCAAGGATTAAAGGAAACAGATTTCCTAAGAAGACAGAATTTTTGTGAGTTTATTCTAATAAGGTCTGAGGGTGACGATTCTTATTTAGGAAATATTATATGGACAGATGAAGCAAAATTTACCAAAAATGGACTTATTAATAGACACAATTCGCATTATTGGAGTGACTCAAATCCCCATATGTTCAGAGAGCGAAACTTTCAGAAAAGTTGGCGGCTCAATGTTTACTTTGCCAGAAGAAATCATGGAGTGGTGGGCATTACAATTTTATCAGGAAAATTTAAACGGTAAATTAAATTTTCTCTTCTGCTAATATGTATGGGTGAATTTTTGTTTTTTTTAGGTGAAAGATATCTGAATATCTTACAAAATTTGAATAATAACTATTCAGAAAATTTGCCTCTCGCCGAATATAGAAACATTTTTTTATCAGCACGACGGTACTCCCTCACATAACGCATATTTAATTAATAATTATTTACAAGACATTTTTCATGACCAATGGATTGCCAATAATGGACCTTTCTTATGGCCTCCTCGCTCGCCTGATTGATCAGTTCTGGATTATTTTATTTGGGGAACTATTAAAAATAAAGTTTATGAGAGCCCATTAACAACCATTGAAGATTGTATGCAAAGAGTAAGAAATGCCTTTCAAAACATATCACAGGCTTCAGTTAGAAGAGCTACCCATGAGGAACTAATCCGAAGGTGCGAAAAATGTGTCGAGGTTCGAGGGAGGAATTTTGAGCATTTATAAAATTGAAATGAAATGATATTTTAAATTGATCTTATCTCTGCTATTTTAGTTCATGCCATATCTTCAATTCGATTAATACGCATGTTACAGTGTTAGTGTTATTTTGCTTCGAGTAGCAAATGTGCTGCAAGTTATTGATATTACTTTATTACATTATCCATAAATAATAAACAAATTTAAAAAGTCTTCGTTGGTATAATTTGAACGTGCTGGCAGTTTTTGCCATAAGATAATGACTGATTGTTTCTAATCATGGCTAATTTGATGAAATGATTACAACAATTCATGAATTTCTAATAAAATCACAAATATTTCAAAAAGTTGTAACCTTAACCCCCACAATGCTAATATCAGAAAAAAGGGAATTCAATTTTACACAACTTGACGTAAAAAAATACAGGGTGTTCCATTTGAACTAAAGAAGTTTTCGCGGTTTGAAGTTGACGAAATGTAACGCGAAAAACACTTGGTCTGATATTATTGAATTAATTTCAGTTGTAGAACGTAGGTCTTCTTGTGTTCTTTTCATGTGACAAGAAGCAAATGAGTATCTTTTACAGGAAGAAAGTTATACCGGTTCTTGTAAACCATTGCACCTGTCAAATGTTCTATAAAATGTCAAATATCTCTGAAAGGGCTAGGTTTAGGCATAGGGTATGTTTCACTTCGACTCAGAATTTTATGCTCTTTTCGAAAATCCTAAAATATATATAGGGTGTTCCATTTGAAATAAGCAAGTTGCTATCGACTTCCGGTATAAGCGGAAGTGCCAGCTGCTTGTAATTATTTTGGTTGGATTGGCCACACCGACATTAGTAATCATCCTAATTTTCAAAATTATCTGAATCGTACTTTGTTCTTTATCCCTCGATTCAGTTCCCGGTGCGACACCCTGTATATATATATATATATATATATATATTGGAAATTCTTGCCTCTGTTGTATTGTTAGTTATTTGTCCTTTGTTAGCAAAACAGGCCGTTTGAGTTTGAAAACCGACTTTAAGTTAACAGTTATCGTTTCTTCTCGAAATTCGTGACTTTCTCAAAAGTTTTTCTATGTAAAGCGAAAAGCAGACACTAGAATCACAACCCACTATACATAAACAGAAACCGAAAATTCGTCAACTTGTCAAAAAAGCAAGTTATTCATTTCTGCCAAACGTCTTTGCAATTGATTACCTGGAAAATTTAGATATTCACAAACTTTTGTGTAGTTGTTAATCTAGCGAACTTTTGATTCTTTGAATCGACACACGAAACTACACGTCATCACTATTTCGAATATTTGGTAATCCACATAAAACCAACTAAGTACCTATTGGTGAACGTAGATAAGCGCCCCCTACCGGTGTAGACTATCACTAACGCATGGGCCATAGACTGCTTTGTTTACATCTGTTTACGTGTATTTTATATGAAAAGTTGTCGAGTTTTAATTGTGTTTAATTTTGTTTGGGATCGTTTACAACCGTTCAGAAGAGATGAATCACTATAATTATATAACTAGAAAAACAGAGATTCTATAAAAAGAATACCAGACACTCAGAAGTCCACCTTACATTCAGGAGAGCTGTTATACGTCAGGAAAATTCAAAAAATATAATAACTCATTACATTTAAACCATTCAAGCAGAGTATTCATGTTAATTCTTCTTTTATTTCATGTTGTTTTTTTCAGTTTTGTTGGTTAGTACTTATTTTTGTCCATTATACTCAAAACCTCTTCAGTTGGTAATGAAACTAGACATTTCAGAGATGTTTTCTTGAAACTTTTGAAAGTTTTTTTACTTTTTAAATAAATAGGCGTTCTATCATACAGCCCTTTCATGATGTATACATCGTTCCTCTAACTCTAATTAATTTATTCGCCTTCTCCTTTATTTTATTATAGATTTTCATGTTCAATGATAAAAACTCAGTGTGAATTTAAACTTGATGTAGGTAGGTTATCTACTGTTGAACAGAGATAATATTGTCCTCAATCGAAAAACAATGAACCACTGGAAAATACGATGAAGTCCAAAAAAAACAAATTACGAAGCTAAATGTTCGAAAACTCAAAATGAAATGAACGTAGGTATACATTACCAAACAATGTAAACAAACCGTCGATGGCCTATGCTCTAGTACCGATATTAGCCGTTCCGGCGCTACGATCTTAATTTCAGACGCAAATACCTGTACTTTTATGTATTTATTCAAATTTTATTTGAAGATGGACTTATATTGTTATAAGAAAAACGATTTATTTTCAAGATTCAGGTAGTTTTATCATGACGATATTTTATTTTCAGATCAATCCAAATTACATGGTTCCAACTTTGGACGATAATGGCTTGATTTTGTGGGACAGCCATACTATAATGATGTATTTAGCCGATAAATATGCAGAGAATGATTATTTTTATCCTCGTGACTTATCGAAGCGATCTAAAATTAATCAATTTCTTTTCTGTGACGCCGCCAATGTATTTACGAAATTCATAGACATTTATGTAAGTAATGATCTCCCCGTATATCGATGGAATAATCGAATAATTGTAACACGATAAATTAATCTTTCTTATCTTCAATTGAACTTTGAAGTATTAAATGAACTCCTATCTAAAAACATCCACACTCCTGTCAAAAACGATAAATAATACAAATTGACAAAGCAGTTCAGTTCATGAAAATAATGGACTGTTTTGAACTTGATGGATATCATCGGTATTACTTATTTTAGCTGGAGTGACTCGTCATATCTTTTTTGTTTTTTATTCTCAAACTCACAATAAAAAAAGTCCAAGTTTGACCACTGAAGTGCCGGTGGTACTTCAAATCCTATAACAGTGATCTATTATGATGTACACGATAGCGACATCATATATTAGGTATAAGGTATAAAGGTTGAGCCACACATATCCGCACCGTGCCCGCACCGACACACGGCCGTGTCACGGTCGAGTGTCGGCCAATAAGTTCAAAGCAACACATTTCCGTCACACGGCCGCATGACGGCCGTACTACGAGCGCAAGAACTATAAAACAATGTAGTACTCTTTCTTCGTTGTAGTATACTCGCAATATAGATATAAAGAAAAGACTGTAGGTACTCTCCTTGTTGATATTTCTTCTTATAAGAAAAAACTACTGGGATGAAAATGGGGGAACTGAGGGTGGATCCATTGGAACTTTGAACGTCATTAATTCGAAAGCACCCTGATTGAGAGCGATTTAGGTTTGTAATTGTGTTTGTCGGTGTCATCGGAATATAATATGGTCGGTGTCCTGCAGTGAACTCTATTTAAAATTGAGGTCACTGGTATCCTTTGATAAAACATGTCTTTCGAAAAACGTGCCATATCAGAATCCCAGACCGAATGACCGTATTGTTGTATCTAGTCTATAATCAATCTCTTCTAAATTTATGTTTTGTAGGGTTCCACAAAGAGTAATAAAGATTATGATACACCGGGTTGGATACAATTGTAAAAACAACAGATGCACAACATAAAACATGTCTTTATTTGAATGGCCGAACTTGAGAATTAAAGATTGAACAGTAAAAAAATTTTCAATACTATCGATTTTTCTAGGGTGAATAGAAAAATTGCCCACCCTCTAGCTACGCTCTGATCTCCATTTATACTATAATATGCCAAATTAGACAACGCACCGTGTCCGTCAAAAATAAAACATGAACTATCTCGCACGGTGCGGACGCGGTGCGGGCACAGTGCGGATATGTGAAGACAGCCACATAAGAAAGCACGGGGAAATTCATCACCGTGACACGGCCGTAACACGGCCGTGTGTCGGTGCGGACACGGTGCGGACATGTGTGGCTCAAGCTTAAGGGTGAGGCCCCATTAGTGCGATGGGTTGCGTTGCGTCGCTTCGCGTCGTCGCAAGATCAAGATTTCGAGTCAAAACTCACATGTAGTATTTTTAAGTTCATGACTGTAAAGTCGGCCAAGACTTAGGACACTTCTTGCCACTAGTATTATTAATTTTCAACTAAATTCTATTATACATAAGGTTATATAATGTAATTATGGTACTTGAATAAAAGATTATGACAAAAAAAAATCGACGACGGACAGTGTTCCACCGCGCTGCGAGGGGTCGGCTGAACCTGCGCTGACGTGCGTACCCTCTTGCGTTGGGACGTCATGCGTCAACGCAACGCAGGGTGGCATGCAATGCGTTGATCCGTTGCAACGACGCGACGCAACGTAACGTATTGCACTAAGAGTGAAGCCCCACTGGTTCGATGCGTTGGGTTGCGTCGTCGCAACGCATTGTTGACGTTGCGTCGAAGCACGACATCGCAGCCGCATCGCAGCGAAGCGTCTCAGTTCAGCCAACAACACCGAGAATATACGGTGTTGTTGGTTCAGCCCTCCGCTCTAGCAGTGGAAGGACGGTTACACACGTATCGGTTAAGAATCGGCCGATATCGGGTAGCCGATCGCTTTTGTATTATATAGTATGCGACCTTTCTTCACACGATAGTCGCAAGTGAGACGATATCTCAGATCAGATGGGACATTACACTAAATGCGAGCTTTCAGGCGTATCGTGCGGCAGTCGTCCGGTTGCCCGATTGGAAATCAATCGTTTCAAGAGGTTTTGTTTATTTTGTTTCATAAATAATAGCAGATAATATGAATATTGCTAAGCCTGGGACAAAACGCTTACATTTTGGTAGGTTGAATGCAATCTCCCATTACAGTATTATATCGCTGGATACTATCCTTAAGACGGCCGTGTAATTCGTCAAAAGAAGAATTGGACCGTCGAAAATAGTTCAAGAATTTTTCTTCTGTGTTTTCTTAGGTCTCGAAACGAAGTATAAAATGCACCCACAATTGCCCTTCTCATAATGATTGGATGCACCCAATATATTCTTTACTTTTGTAAACGTCGACGCCTTCGCCGATGCAATAGCCACATTGCCGTCATAATACTTTCTGTCCATTGTGGATAAAAAAACTTGACTAGTTTAAGGCTTTGCACCAAATCGGCCGATAACCGGCAACAAAACCGGCTACGGGTGAAAGGTTGGTACACGATCGCTACCCGATATCGGCATATTCTTAACCGATACGTGTGTAACCGTCCGAACACTGACGGTCGACGACTGGACGCAATCGTGACTCGCCGCACTTTTATAAAAGTATTTTTTTTTAAATTTATCTATACGAGTTATAATTTCAAGTGTAGTCGAACTTCCTGGATAAATGATCTATAAATAAGCATCTGAGTTACTTAACTGTAATTTTAAGACTTCCATAGCTATACATTAAGTTTGATACTGAAACATATTCTTTTAGTTACCATTGAGCAGAGGAGAGAAAACTATACCTACAAAAAAAATTGAGGCGGCGGAAGATTCGTACAAAATGTACGACACATTTCTCCAAGGAAAATCTTATCTAACTGGTAACGACGTGACCATCGCTGACATAAGTTTGGTAGTAACTTTCACATCTCTTGATCTACTAGTACCAGTTGATCAAAAAAGATATCAGAGTTTTCACGCTTGGATCAAGAGAATGGAAAACTTACCTTATTACGAACCTAATGCCATTGGTCTAAGTGAGCAAGCTACCGCCATAAAAGGCTATCTGAGCAGATGAATAAAAATGTTGTTATATATTCTGTAAATTAAAAATCAGTTTTACATTTTTTGAATTATCACCGTAAGAGGTGACTTGTATTATTGTACACAGTTTACATGTAGGTAGACTTGAACTTGTGAAGTATTAACAGCTGATTCAGTTAATTTTTTCTATATTAAACTTTATATAAAGAAGAATCATATGAATCGTATTTTCAAATCACCATTCATTTACTGACGCCGTAGGTCAGGGGTCGCCAATTAGTTTCACTCGGGGTCCGTTTTAAGAAATGAAAATCGCGGTCCGCACAACAACGCATCAATAGTTCTCCTCCTGAGTTCATCCAGTACTGTAGATAATGGTGGTACATGAAACCTATGTTCTAACACGTTGAAGGGCGCAATCTGTTTTGTAGAAGTTGAAGCATATATATATATATATATATATATATATATATATATATATATATATATATATATATATATATATATATATATATGCATGTATATATATATATATATATATATATATATATATATATATATATATATATATATATATATATATATATATATATATATATATATATATATATATATATATATATATATATATATATATATATATATATATATATATATATATATATATATATATATATATATATATAAATATTTTTATATGAATATCCATCATTGTATGGTCGAATAATAATATCAGAGTTCAAAATATAAAAATTAAAATAATTTATTATGACATTTGATTCATTTGTCATGTATTCATTTACTTATTTCTGAATTTTTTCTAAAAATACTAACTTTCCAAGATTTTTTAAAATACCGGACGCTCTATATAGCCCTGTTTGGTGCAGTGTAACAAACAACAGAATCGCGGTTTTAATATCAAAAATTATGAGAGACATCCTTGGCTAACCGGATCACAGGTTAAAAATAAATTATTTTGTTGGCAGTGTTTACTTTTTACTAGGGAAAATGTCTCCGTTTGGGGCCGCTTAGGATTTGACGATTTAAAAAATTTATCACGTTCACTGGAAAAGCACGAAAAATCCCAGGAACATGTCGTGTCGGGGATCAAATTTAAATTGCTTCGAAAAAAAAACATAATTAATGTTATTGATACTTGCTGTGCAACAATTGATTAATTCCTAGAATAGCTAACAAATTCGTTAAGTAGGTAGGTAGGTACCTATTCTGTTAAAGAAAAAAAAATTTGATGAATAGATGAATTGGCTGAGAAGAGTTTTTGTGAATATTGTAAATAGGAGTTGTAGGTTGTAGGTCTCAAGATAGACACTCGAAAGTGAAAACAATTTTTTTCCCAAAGAAATTAATGTTTTAGGGTGGTTGTTTTACTTTGATTTTCTTCAAATTATAAGGCGGTTGACCTTGAAATCCTAAAAATGTTCGCCTATGGTGTATTTTTTAACACCTCTTGTAGCCTCCTCAAACAAACACCTCACGAGCCGCCACTGTTTGGTAGCAACTGTCACATCTCTTGATCTACTAGTACCAGTTGATCAAAAAAGATATCCGAATATTCAAGCTTGTATCAAGAGAATGGAAAAGTTACCTTATTATGAGCCCAACATCATTAGTCTAAATGAGCAAGCTACCGTTATAAAAGGCCATCTGGGCAAATGAATAGAAATGTAATTTATTCAGTATATCAGTAATACATTTTTTTAATTATCACCATAAGAGTTGCATAGTATATTTTATTTACACAGTTTACATATATAGTATTTTTTTTTTCGAATTCCCAATAATTTATTGTTTTAAACGAAAACGATTTACCAGAGCAGAATCTTACTCGTATTTCATATTGATCAAATTGTGACTTTCAAATAAAAGTTTACCATTACCAACTATACATAAAGTTAAATTCTTGCCGAATTTCTTCGTTTTTTTCAGATTTTGCAAGTCAAATGTAATGGTCCGTTCTAGCATGTGTGAAACTAGAAATTCCGATCATTGAACCATCAATAAAGCAAAGGGCAAAACATTAAAATATTGTAGCATTAATGTGAAACAATCATGCTTTTCACCAGGGCAATTATATGTAGCATGCTCACATCATAATTTGCTTATTCACAGTCCAAATTATAAAACTATAAATATACTGTATAATCAAGTGTAGTGGTCAAAAATTGCAAAATAAATTACTATTTATAAATTTGTAAAAGTATGACGTATATATTCAATAAAATAAAAAATTTCCTAATCAAACAAGCGCTTTCCAGATTGTTTTATGAATATATCATTATTGGAAAACAACAATCTCTAATAGTAGCTTCAAGCTTCTGTCCTATCGCCCTAGTCACGAAAATAATGAAAACCATTAAGAAAAATCGAAATGAAGAGTCTATCAAAAACAGGATTGGAACCAAGAAAGTTCACCAATGACAATTACACCTAATTGTCCACATTTATCTATAAAGCTTTTTCTCTCAAATGCCATGCCATAGTTGTATATTTAGACAGAAAATTCAATAACAAAGTTCATGAAATACTTAGAACTGATTGTTACACTCTAAGGTACCAGCTCACTGATACAATATCAGAATGTAACCTGTTTGTTTAAAGACACACATCACATATAATCTAGTGGAAGAGGTATACCAATTTCATAGAATCAAAATGTTCTCATTTTTCTTCATGCCTAGATTCCAAATTCTGTTATTTATCATATACTCTCCAACTCTTGATATCAGAATAGCAGGCAAACTATGAGACTACTGGTCAATATTCACAGGGAAAATGTTCGATCAAAGATACAAAAATTGAGTAAAATAAGCTAACATCCAAAAACATTAATTGTAACACATATATAATTACTATTAACATTAGTATTATTCATGATAATCAACAAGATGGAACAGAAGTATATTTGTTGTGGATACCCAGTAATTCGAATACTTTCACAAATTATACTGCAGACATAGTAGCAAACTTAGGCAGATATAGACTATACACCCCGCAAACGAAGGTTCGGGTAAACAAGACTTCTGGACAAATTTCCATTACAAAATTTTGGAGAAATAGGGGGATGAATTCTTCAACATTGGTTCATGCAGAATTAACTCATACGAATCAATAAAATAGGTGGACATCGTCAATTCATAACATTACTTTCCAGAACTGAAAACAGGACACATTATTTCACTCCTAAACAGAAACTGTATAGAGGATATCCCCTTATGTTCATGCGGAAATACTGATAATATCCCGCATATTTTCGTTAAATGACCAATCAATGTCACCAACTGAAAAATTCTATATAACAAAACTCTCTAATATGAAATTACACAAACCAATAAACATCTATGAAGCTTTATTCTTTGACAATCAGGACGTGCAAGCAAGAAACAATTATTTTATTCCTATCTGCATGTGTTATTTAGTTATACAAAATATTTGATTATTGCTGTGAATTATTGAAGTGAGCTAGTTGCAAGACTTTTGTTTTCAATACTGCTCGTCTACAGGCTGGTCCCCAATAAAGGGGGCCTCTGACATCGATAACAAACCTTGTTGAGATCCTTATTCCTTTGCTGTTTTCTCTTCTCATTATTACCATATTCTATAAGTATGGTTTATATAGTTGTCATTACTACAATACGAAGAGCGTTAGTTATTAATTTATATTACATTAGAGAGAACACATAAGGATTTATAAGCTTGCTGAAGTGATAGAATTTTCTTTTCAATTTTCCCAATATACGTAGCTTAACCTCTTTTCTATACCTGTCAATTATTTTTCAGACCTACTGTATATTATCACTACCGTCCTAATAAAATTTTTTCAAACACAGTATCAATTTGTCATTGCAGTCCTTCAGAAGAGCGACACTTCTAAGTATTTGTAATATTAACGGATCTTGAATGCATATCCCTCAAGGTTGTATGCGAGTATGTATCCTTACGCTTAGAAAAGAAGAAGAGTTTAGTTTCGGTGTAAACGTTTTTGGTTTCCACCACGCCCATTACACTTACGAGGGAGGGGTAATTCAAATTTGAAACTTTCCACTTGAATTGTGGTTTACTTTAATTACTTACTCTATTCATTAATTGACAATCGAATTGTTAAAAGGTGTGCATTCGGTGTTCTCCAATAAGTAATCATTTTGTTCGAAATAGTTCTACCCGACTGAAATGGAAACTAAAACTAAACATTTAGGTGTTGGCTCTCCGAAACCAACTAAAGCTGATGGTCTACGTTTATACTCGTTTGAATTTTGCCCCTATGCTGAAAGAGCGAGACTTGTTTTGCAGGCTAAAAATCTGAAATACGAAGCAGTAAATATTAATTTGAATAAGAAACCGGAATGGTATTCATCTATAAACCAAGCAGGAAAAGTACCTGCTTTAGATACTGGAAGTGAAATTGTAACAGAAAGTTTAGACATTATGAAATACTTGGAAGAAAAATATCCAACACCTGCTTTGTATCCCGCCAAAGCTGAAGATTTGGAAAAAGTAGAAGTACTGATTAAAAAGATCGACGTTGTTACAGCACTTTTCTATAAGTGCTTAACTAAACCGGATGCTAATACACCAGAAGAATGGGCGAAAGAGATTCTCACCGCCCTGGAACCTTTGGAAAATGAACTAGGCTCTAAAGGAACAACATTTTTCGGAGGTGAAAAACCTGGAGTTGTCGACTATGCGTTATGGCCATGGGCAGAAAAAGCTAAAGGTTTATCTATGAAACTTGGTCAGAAACTACCAATAGCTGAGGAAGATATACCTCATTTGATTAAATGGAAGAAAAATATGATAACTCTTAAAGAAGTTCAGGCAGTTTATAATAGCACCGAGAAATTCTTTAAATTTTTGCAGTTACGAAGTCAGGAAGATGCCGATTTTGATTCCATATGATCATACTTGGTTAAGTATTACACTTATGCTTTGAAGTTTTATTCATATAATAATGGTTCTAAAACCCCACCTGTCATGTAACATAAAAACCTTTAACAGTCTATCAAATATAAAATATTGTTTGTTCTCGATTTGTCAAAAAATTATAAGCTATTTTGAAAATTTTGATATATATATATATATATATATATATATATATATATATATATATATATATATATATATATATATATATATATATATATATATATATATATATATATATATATATATATATATATATATATATATATATATATATATATATATATATATATATATATATATAAATATATATATATATATATATATATATATATATATATATATATATACCTAGATTAATTAATACTAATTCCTGTACAATTTTAAAGATTTAAATTCTTATTATAATAAACTATATGAATTACTGCCTTATAACTTTCAATTAATTCTGTCAAATATATATGTACCACCTTCCTTCACGGATTACTTAGGTTCGAGATTAAAAGCCGTTCGTATATAAAGAATAGCATTTTCTACTGATATCTGACCTAGTTTAATAAAAGAAACTTCAATTAGGCATTATCCATTAAAATTCACTAAAATGCAATTATTGTAAATTAAAGTGATCCTAATATTAAAAGAAAATTCAGACCTAGTCTTTATTCATTTTGATAATCTAAATATCTCTACTATACTTCCTTCTTATGTAAACTAATAATACTGGTAAATACTTCAATGTATCACTGAAAATTACATCAATATTATATAAGGGAAAAGATGAACTCATAGCTAGGCCATCTAGTAACAGGTACGTACAGTTTATTATTAAATTCGAAATGACTTCATTCCAGACATATTTTGTACAATAAATAACTGAAAGCTTGTACAAATTAACACATTATAAATTAAACCGTAATTATGAATTGAATTTCAGGTTTTAAATCATCAACTTTCTTCACATGCGGTTTCTTAAATTGGATTTGTAGTAGACTTGAGACGATATCAAATGAAATAATCGCATGAATAAAGTTTGTAATATCCTGCAATGACAACCATTAATACAGATAACGTTGTGGTGTTAGATAGTCATAATTTCACAGAACGGCTATGCTCCTTATTCATGTAATTTGCAGTAGGCATAAGAAATTATTCGAAATAAAGTAGTTTTTCTGATGCGTATAAATATGTTCTTATCATAAGGCTAATTTCTCGATCAATGATTATGCCTTTAGATTGCCGCGTATCAGATACTTTGTTGACAGTGAGATTTTTCATAATATTTTATTGATTTAATCTTTTAAACACGATCAATCGGACAGTGAGGAATGTTTGAAAGATAATCTCTGACAAACGATTGAAATCTAATTCTTTCATTATTCATACTGTTACATTTATAGAACTGAGTATCATTATCACTCAAGTTTTCTTTCGTTAATTTCATTCAATTCCGTGAGGTAGAGATTTTTTTATGCAGATATTGAGTTGCGCGGTATATTGTATATATATATATATATATATATATATATATATATATATATATATATATATATATATATATATATATATATATATATTTATATATATATATATATATATATATGTATATATATATATATATATATATATATATATATATATATAATGTAAAAGCACCAGTAATAGACACCCTTTCCGTTATCGATGCGCGAGTTATCGACAGTTTCACCAGTTATCGCCATCCCAGTTATTGGTGGTAATAGCATAAATGCAAAAAAATTCCTATAATTTTGCAATGAAGCGTGTTTTCTAAAAAGTAATGGAGGGCTCGTTCAAAAAAATATGAAATTAACCGAAAGCAATTTCTGAAGAAAACACTGTACTCTTAGATGCAAAATTATTTGTGTTTAATGCACGAATGCTATTTAGTGGAATATTTCCAGGATTTGAATAAAATGAGTAAATAAGATCTCAACAACATATATTGATTATAAACAAAATAATCGCAAGCAAAACGGTAGGTACTCCAATTTTCATCTGAAACATACATAAATGAAAAAAATGAAATCTTAATATTCTAGAACGTGCGGACCCGTAAATTGAAAAGTATAATATATAAGTAGAAGTTAATTAGGTATGCTGGCTAGTATTTTGGAGGTCTCGGGTTCAAACCCCGGGGCCGACTGGTCTGCCTTGAGTTTTTCTGAGAGGTTTCCTCATGGTAATGTAAGGCACTGCTTACAAACTTATAAGGCGAATGCTGGGCCAGTAATAATCCTCTGAACCCTACCCACACTTTCTATGTTCCTTAAATATCCCGTCTCACATATCCTTAATGCACTTGTACATACAAGTGTATCCTCTGATCTGGCTGAAGGAGGTAATCCCAAACTCAAGCTGCCCGCCTCCCTGACACATACTTCAGTGAGGAATGAAACACGTGTGTTTCCTTCCTTTCCTTTTCCTATAAAGACAGAGCATTAAGAAGTCGAACACTGGACCCCATTATACCCCAGTAATCGACAAAAAGTATCGAACACTAGAGAGGTAAGAGCACCAGTAATCGACACTTTGAAATTTAATCTCTGCTAATTATATATATATATATATATATATATATATATATATATATACATATATATATATATATATATATATATATATATATATATATATATGTTGATTTTCAGGTTCTCGCGGAGATAATCTGGTTGTCTGGTTTCCCGGGTTTGTAAGATGGCAAATGTGATTTTGCCGAAACGTGGAGCAGACTTCAACGAAGACGAAGCCCATACGCGAATACAAACCCGGGAAACCAGACAACCATATATATATATATATATATATATATATATATATATATATATATATATATATATATATATATATATATATATATATATATAATTTATATAAAATATATATATATTTATAAATTTATATATTTTTTTATTTATATATATTATATATATATATATATATATATATATATATATATATATATATATATATATATATATATATATATATATAATATATATATATATATATATATATATATATATATATATATATATATATATATATATATATATATATATATATATATATATATCTATATATATATATATATATATATATATATATGTATATATTTATATACTTCCATAGAGAAATACATCTAATAGGAGAATCCATGATTATACTTCTAAATACCAGAATATATTTCATCATAGAATATACTAATTGAAAATACAAATAACTTATTTTATTAAATTTTCTACCAAAAATACTGTAATTTATTAAGTTGAAAATGAGTTGCTTTTTCTCGCAAACATCACATTTGTATTTGTATTGCACCAAAAACATGCTATGAAATCGCAAATTATCCTTCTATCTTAAATGATTCATCTTAAGTTGAGGTAAGTTAACACATATTTGGCTAATTAAAATAAATTGAAATGTATGTTAATGTTCCTTTTTCGTATCTGCAGATGTCTTTACAATTTCAAACCACAATATCTTCAGGATATTAGAAATCAGACATTAGCATTCAAAATTTCATTTCATTTCCAATAATCTGGACACCATTTTTCACTAATAATTGATGACTTCCAAAATTCATCGAGCATAAGTATTTCTGATAATCATGATTGCAAAATTTTTCAGAATGACTGTCAATAATCAAAATTAAACAAATCATGGTGACAAGCATTTTCACTTGCGATTGATAAGTTTCTTCATATATGTACTTATTAGCTTAGTGATAACGATTACAAGAAATGTAAATATATATACGAGGCCAATCGTGAATAAAGTATAATACGCTAAATGTGAGGGAATGATCTTTTCAGAGTTTCAAATCTTTTTTATAATCACCTTTATTTTTTTATAGAGATTTCAGTTTTTCGTGGGTTTTGTTTTTTGTTTTGGCCAATCGTGAAGGTTTGTCTCCTTGTGTTCTCAAGAGAACTAGATACGGCTTCTACAAATACTTACCTATTGCTTATTTTGCATTGTTCGATTCTCATCTTGGTTATTGTCTGAACTTCTATTATGAATGTAATTCTTCACATGACACCATTCTCAATTTGCAGAAGAGAATGCGTTACATGTATGTTCTGAAAAAGGTTGCGCATTGCAAACCTTATTTCAAGAAAAATGGGATTTCAACTCTTCCTGCTTTACATTTACTTGAATCTATGAGCTTGATTCATAAGTATTTTTATGCCGTACCCTTGGTGCCACAGCCAACAACACCGAGAATATAAGGACTGGAAGCTGCCGTGTGACGTCACAACAGGCAGGCAGACCCGAGTCACATCGTTGTGCGTTGGATAATCCTGTTACAACAAATCACAAAAGAAAAGGGAGAAAAACCTAAGTCGCTCCTGTACGGGAGTAAACAAACACTGAAAAAGTAGGGTTAACCGGTGGAAGCTGAATTCGCATGTACTTCGCTATGCCTACGTCACGAGGCTCTTACGTCAGAGTCCGTGGTCCTTATTTTCTCGGTGTTGTTTGGTACGCTGGCTAGTATTTAGGAGGTCTCGGGTTCAAACCCCGGGGCCGACTGGTCTGCCATGAGTTTTTCTCAGAGGTTTCCTCATGGTAATGTAAGTCACTGCTTGAAAACTTATAAGGCGAATGCTGGGCCAGTATTAATCCTCTGAACCCTACCCACACTTTCTGTATTCCATAAATATGCTGTCTCACCTATCCTTAATGCACTTGTACATACAAGTGTATCCTATGATCTAGCTGAAGGAGTTAATCCCAAACTCAAGCTGCCCGCCTCCCTGACACATACTTCAGGGAGGAATGAAACACGTGTGTTTCCTTTTTTTCCTTTTTTGACACAGCACGGGCATTCCACTAGATCTTCGTTTGTCGAGAGTTGATGTAAAGGAAGTATACTGTAGTGTTTTTTCGTGGTTCTTGAGGTTTTGCATAGGTATCTCCATAGCTTCTGCTGATTTTTGCCGTGGATGAAGTTGATGTGAGTGAAGTATGCCATTGGGCTTCAATCGATTTATTTCACTGCCGCAATTTTTATATAGAAACTTTCGACGTTTTTGAGAATTTTCTTTAATTGCACATCTCTACAGTCGCTCCAAATTCAGTATAAAGAAAATTTGTATATGAGTTTAGTTGATGTTATGACGGTGTTATTTGGGGGTCTTAAATGTTTTCTATCACCATCTCAATTTTTATGAAAATGTCTTGGGTTTTTGCAAGTATTCAAGCTTGAATTTCGGGTTGAAGAATCTCTATGAAAAAAAGTAATAAAACGGCCAAGTGCGAGTCGGACTCGCGCACGAAGGGTTTCGTACCATTGACTATGCCCCCCTTAAATATTTTTTCATTCAAATCATCCTCTCTCCCATAAACATTCAGCTTTTAATTCAATGATCCACAGAGCGTTTTCAATTCCATTATCCGTAACAAATTTAGCAAAATAAATTTCGACTATAGAAATAATTGCTTCAAATAATGGTTTTCATACTAGTTTGATAGATGAAATGATAAACAAGAAACGTAGTGTATTCAAACAATAACGACTTTTCTAAGAACATTGTATTGTACCAATTTGGGAAATTCACTCGATTAGCCCTTCTTGAAATATGTTCCTCTTGTCTATTTAGGTACCTGCAATAATTCTTTCTCACCCGTAAGCGCAAATCTATAATTTTGTATTCAGTTCTTAACTCAATCTGCCCGATGATGGTCTAGTGACCGAAATTGCAATCGCGTGTTATATTTTTCAAAATATTTTGTGATAATAAACGTAGTAAATTCAAATTCAGTTTTGTTCATCATGTTAAATTATCACGTAGTAAAGACGGATTCCATCAACTATATATATATATATATATATATATATATATATATATATATATAGTTGATGGAATCCGTCGTTACTACGTGATAATTTAACATGATGAACAAAACTAAATTTGAATTTACTATGTTGATTATCACAAAATATAACACAATTTCGGTCACTAGACCATCATTGGGCAGATTGAGTTAAGAACTTAACTCAATCTGCCCGATGATGGTCTAGTGACCGAAATTGCAATCGCAGTGTTATATTTTTCAAAATATTTTGTGATAATCAACGTAGTAAATCCAAATTTAGTGTTGTTCATCATATATATATATATATATATATATAGTTGATGGAATCTGTTTTTACTATATGATATATATATATATATATATATATATATATATATATATATATATATATATATATATATATATATATATATATATATATATATATATATATATATATATTTGACTTATACATAGTATAAAAACTCAAAACTATGAATATAAAAGAGAGTTGGTCCCTCATATTTTAGTAGGTCACCTGAGAATGCCCCAGTTGAAAAAGCGGGAATTTTTAGTCATAACTTTGCTTAGAAAAGCGCAACGACGGCCATCTATGTTCGGAGGCTCAAAGGAGACGCTCGTAGGTCTATCTAGCAGATTTCCATTCGTCAATTCAAACTGAGGATGAGTGACTTAGACGGCCTATAATAATTCACCTTGTTGTGGCCCTCTTTTATTGTTATTGGTGAGTAATTAATCATTTAATTTAAATGAATTTTATGATATATAACACTGTGGTGATAATTTAAGAACATGGGACGCTCCACAAAATCACTCGGCAGTAGAAACTATTACAATTATTAATTATTATACTGTTAGATTAGAAGAAGCTATATTAAGAGAAGGCCGAATGTCTCAAAGACAGGCTTCAGAAAGGTACAAAACACCAAGAAATAAACTTAACAATGTACATGCAAATCTACCAGGAGGTAGAACTGTTCTAAAGTTAAACGAAGACAGAAAATTAAAATTTCATATCATAGTTGACTGACCTTATTTTGTTTTTTTATTGTAAAATTTAATTACTTTAAATATTTTATTTTGTTTAACATTTACTTTGTTTAACAATAAAATATATATATATATATATATATATATATATATATATATATATATATATATATATATATATCAGAGAAAGATTCCGGTGTTCAATCCGATTTCGGAAGTTTTGTTGGCGCTGAGAAGCACCGTTTGTTTCACGACGTTTTGCCAAAATCTCATTTGGCATTTTCAAGTGCTGCTGTACGTCTGGTGACTCGACAGCAACTACCAGACGTACAGCAGCACTTGAAAATGCCAAATGAGATTTTGGCGAAACGTCGTGAAACAAACGGTGCTTCTCAGCGCCAACAAAACTTCCGAAATCGGATTGAACCTCGGAATCTTTCTCTGATTCATTCCACCATCCGAGAAAACATACGATATAACATATATATATAGATATATAAATATATAAATATATATATATATATATATATATATATATATATATATATATATATATATATATATAAATATTTATATATATATATATAGGTATATATATATATATATATATATATATATTATACATAAATATTTTTATTTTTCACTTGTATATTATATGTTTATTTCACCTTGGATACAGTTGCTATAAACACACTCATTATGCCCTAGACCATTACGCCCGCATTTGCGGGCATAATGGATTTAAAACGCCCGCTTATTGTACTAGGACAAATGAAGCAAATTTCATTGATTAAATACTTCATAATCCTTGTCGTATACGACTCTGGATTTCTCCGGCAATTAATTATTCGCAGCTTTGGCTGCATTTTCTATGATATTCTTAGGTAAATTCATTATCATTTTCATTATTTCTATAAGACTACACAAAGAAAGCAGCATAACATTCAATGAATATGATGACAAAAATATTCACAAACGTCAAAATATCAACAAATTACATGCCTACTATGAGAAGGAAAATGGATAGGAGCAATGAAACGATTTTAAAATCGCTTTTTCATCATAATATAATAATTTTTTCGTGAAAAATAAAATCTTGTATGCACCGCGTCCGTTACTAGATCCTTACGCCCATCGGGCAACATTCATCCCTCGGGCCAGAGGCCCTCGGGCCGAATGTTCCGGGCGTAAGGATCTATATAACGCACTTGGTACATAAATAACTAATTTATATATATATATAATATATATATATATATATATATATATATATTTATATATATTATATATATATATTTAATAATATATAAAAAATATATATATAAATATATATATATATATATATATATATAAATATATATATATATATATATATATATATATATAATATATATATATATATATATATATATATATATATATATATATATATATACCTACACAGCATGTGTCCCAAAATGAAGACACCAAAATTGCTATATCAGTTAATATGGGAGATAGAAGAAAAAAAAGGTATATATACCTATATACAGGGCTATTCAAATTAGAGTCTTTGCTTTCGATAACGGTAAGAGATAGAGGTTTTGTTAAATAGGGACAAAGTAGCATATTTCAGAGGTCAATTATATGGATTCAAAAAATTTGATCTAGCTTTTTTAGTTCTGGAGTTATACAGGAAAAATAAAAAATTTCGAAATTCTTATTTTGCCTTTTTCTTTCTATTTAAGGATTTTTTTTCAAACAAATTGTCACTTTACCATTGCAACTTTTTATAGGCTTTCCAAATATCTGAATGAAATGTATAACTCCAGAACTAAAGAAGCTAGGTCAGATTTTTTTAATTCATATAATTAACCTCTGAAATACGCTACTTTGCCACCATTCAACAAACCCTCTATCTCTTACCATTATCGAACTCCCCATGAATGAAAATTTATTTGCGCTAAATAAACGCAGCTTGTATGATAAAGATAATAATATTATGTGAAATTCATTCAGATGGCATTATCATAAATGGACAATGCATCAACAACCTGCGATATGCTGATGGCACGGTCATTCTGGCAGATAGTGCTGAAGCACTACAACGTCTGATGGAACAGATAACGGCAGCCAGCGAAGAATTTGGAATGAAACTAAATACACAGAAAACAAAAACGATGATCATCAGCAAACACCAGAACAGAACGGTGAAGATTAAGGTTAACGGAGAAGATCTAGAAAAAGTAACAAGAATAACTTACCTTGGAAGCAATCTTGATGAAACTTGGGACCACTCACTAGAGATAAGAACACGTCTAGAAAAAGCACGTACAGTATTTTACAAAATGCAAAAAGTCCTATGTGGTCGCCAGCTGAATCTTTCATTGAGAGCTCGAATACTTAAGTGCTATGTTTTCTCTACTTTACTTTACGGTGTTGCAGCCTGGACAATGACAGAGGCAACACAAAAAAGAATCCAAGCATTTGAACTCTGGTGTTACCGAAAAATGCTCAGAATATCCTACATACGACAAACGCGGAAGTCTTGCAGAGAATGAACAAGGAAAAAGAGCTCATGCTCCTCATAAAGAAACGAAAAACACAATATTTTGGCCACATCATGAGAAATCAAAAATACGAACTGCTCCAGCTTATAATTGAAGGCAAAATCAATAACAAAAGGGGACCAGGAAGAAGACGCAACTCATGGCTTAAAAACCTACGACAATGGACAAACATAACATCCATAGAACTGTTCAGGGCAGCTACAAATAAGATCAAATGGGCAAATGTAATAGCCAACGTCCTTAAGGATAAGGCACCATAAGAAGAGAAGAAATTCATTTGAAAAATTTATGATTAATTAAATAAACCTCTCAACGGCGCCAGTTTTGAGAGATCCGACTACATGGAATACCCATTTATTCTTCAAGGAAGAATGTTGGAACATTCGACGGCGGCGCCACACAATATAGAAACATTATAAACTCTGTTTCGCTGTGCAACGAGGTCATCAGGAGTGGCCCGTCCATCGACCTAGTGGGCAACGACCTCGAATCCACATAACGACCTAATAGTTTCTGAGAAGAGCACTAATGACACGCGAATAAATCATAGTGCTATTTATGAGAAAGCGCTAGGTATCTCACTTTAGGCCAAACAAAAACGTCAAATGTCGAAAATTCGTCACTTTACACCCATACGTGGCCACCATAGATGCTAAGTTCTGCAACCGGTTACATTGTTCAATGTTTCATCTCTCATGCAGGTAACGCTGGTAGCAATGCTTAAACTTTTCCCATTATTTACAGGGGATCGGCAGTTGATATTGAAAATGAACTAGTATTAGCCTTTACAGTCGCCATTTCAATTTAGAGATTTCATGTTTTACCGTAGGATTTAAGGATTTGCTCACCTCTACAGACTTAGTGGGTTGAAAATTTGTATGTAAAACAGCAAAAAAATCAGGTGAAAATACTACTCTAGTGAGGGAGCTCTGCTACCTCACTAGAACCGCATGGAATTTTTTTTGTGGCCCCCCTTACTGCCTTTTGCGAATCCTCAATTATTTCGGTGGAAGGTATTATCTGTTTCTACTTCTTATTTATAGAATATATCTATCTCTGCTGACTCTTCTCAATGAGTACCCACTATTTTTCGAAATAACGTTCATGTTCTGGGTTCAGTAATCACGGGCGGACTGTATGTTTCGATTTCATCCTCATCTCTTCCTTGATTCGGCTCTGCCTGTTTTATATCAGTATCAATAGTTTTAATTATACTTGCATCGTAATTTCTACTGCTTGACACATATAGCACGCTTTGTTTCCCTACGTTTATTATTTTATTCGATGGCGAAGTCGAGCATTTTTTTTCTTCGTGGCCTATATAGGGCGGTTACACACGTATCCAGTGACGGATTTAGATATTTTCCGCTAGTAGGCTATTCAAAGTTTGCCGCCCCTACCGAGGTCACTTTTTCTTTTTCTTTTTCTTCTTCTTTGAGATCTGGCAATCTGTTAGTTTTAAGGTTGCCTCTGTATTAATTCCTGGGAGGTGGATTGCCAGCTGTCCTTCCATCTTTTTGGTGGTCTTCCCGGTAATCTCTTGCTGGTTTTCCTTCGAGAACTATGCGAGGTAATCTGTTCTCCCCCATGCGTTTAACATGTGCATATCATTGCCTTTTTCTCTGTCTACCCCATCTTATTACGTCCTGTACTTCGCATTGCTCTCTTATGTCCGTGTTTCTGATTCGATCTCTTCTGGTCTTTCCGAGTATAGTTCTTAAGCTCCTCATTTCGGCCACTCTAAGCATGCATTTAGTTTTAGTTGTTTCTTATCGAACTTCTATTCCATATGTCATAACTGGTCTAACACACACACAAGTTTTATAGATTTTTATTTTACTGTCCTTGCGCATGTATTGGTTCGACCATACTGTTTGCCTCAGACATCCTGATATGGCTGTTGCCTTATTGACCTGACTTCTCAAATCCTTTACTGGGTCGTGGTAATCTGACAGTTCTACACCAAGATATTTAAATTGTGACACTTGCTCAATAATATTGTTCTCCACTACTTACACCTTACCGGATCTTTTGCAAATGTCATACTTTTGGTTTTTTCTGTAGAGATGTTCATGTTTAACCCTCGGCCGAGTTCACAATTATATCAATTACAATTTTTTTGCCAATGAAATTGTAACTTCATGACTTTTGCACTGTCGTCCTAATTACACCACCTTTTTCTGTAATTAGTATGATTGGGAACTAGGGGATCGAAAGTGTCAGTTCCTAGATTATTTTCACAATCCACCGATTTAGGTAAAATTGCACAAGAAATATTTTTTTGGACATATTTCTGAAATAATAAAAGCTCAATCTTGTACTGATAAACGTAATTAAATAATTTTCATTGCGTTTACCTACTTACAGTTTAAAATCAAAATATTCGATTATCTGTTAAAAATCCGGTTGATGGCGATGAAATTCAATTAATTAAGTGATGAAAGTTTAACAATACCTTTTTGCGCGATTTTTTATTCGCAAAATCATCAATTATATTGTCGTATGAAATCTTCTGACGTTTAGCTTTTCTTGGCTTAACGTACATATTTCACCCGTTTTAAGCAAGAAAACCCGAACAGAGCTCAAAAAAAAAGTATTAAAATTCACTACCAGGTAGATTTCAAGCGTTTTTAGCTCAAAATTAGTGGGAAGTTACAGGGACGGCCTGCAGGGTCCACCGTTTTTCAGATATTTTGAAAATTTTTCCGAAAACGATATCTCCCTATTGGATCAACCGATTTTGATGTTCTCTGCGTCAATCAACGCAGTTCGATAAGGAAGAGAGCTGAGTAAATTTTGAAATTGATCGGTTCGGTAGTTCAAGAGATGTTCCAAAAAACATTTTTTTTAACATTTTAATAATCTAAAAGAGATTTCTTGAGGATTGCTGCTAAATCGGCAGCAATCCTCAAGAAATCTAAGTTGGGTGAAACTCTTTCGGATGCCGCAAGCTGCATTGCGTTCGGTTGACCTGTTCAAATGTTATGAGAGGTTTACATAAACACACATACATACAGCCATACAGATATTATCGTAAATCGTAAAAATAGTCATAATGGCTTCTCAGTACCTCACAACATCGAGATCTGAATAAAATTGGATTTTCGGAAATTGGGGTGAAAACAATAACTTCCCAATTCTTGAAAATTTTTAATTTTTTCAGCGGGAAGTTAAATTTTGGCCCCAAATTTGCCGCCCCTAAAATATGCCGCCCTAGGCTCCAGCCTACTCAGCCTGCTGGTAAATCCGCCACTGCACGTATCGGGTAAGAATCTGCCGATATCGTGTAGCGCTCGTGTACCAAACTTTCACATGTAGCCGGTTTTGTTGCCGGATGTTTTTCAATTTGGTGCAAATGAGGTCGTGGCGTGACATTAAATAATCAACTTTTTTGTCCACAATGGAAAAAACGACGTCGTTTACAGAAGCAAAGAATATCATTATGAGAAGGACTATTGTGAGTGCATTCTGTGCTTTGTTTCAAGACAATAATATGCATACATCTCGACCGGGCATTTTTCGTGGAATCTTGTCATTATATTATATCGCTAGCGTTTTGTTCATAGAACTGGCTAAGTTGATTTTGAGAAATCGCAAGAATAAAATTCTCAACAAAATGTCTTATTCAAATCAGTCAATTTCAAAATTTATTCAGCTCTCCTCCTCCTCGAACTGCGTTGGTTGACCCAAAGAAAATAAAAATCGTTTAGAGCTAAAAGAGCTTGCAAATCTACCTGGTAGTTAATTTTTGAGTTCATAAATGTGAATTTGAATACTTTTGTACAGTAAGCTCTGTTCGGATGGGAGAAACTTTTCTTGCTTAAAACGGGTGTAAAATTATCTAAGATCTACCTTAAGCCAAGAAAAGCTAAACGCCTTAGCCCTTTTGTGCATAGAGTCAGAACAAATGAACAAGATTTCATACGACGATATAATTGATGATTTTGCGAATAAAAAATCGCGCAGAAAGGTATTGTAAAACTTTCATAACTTAATTAATTGAATTTCATCGTCATCATCAACCGGATTATTACCAGATAATTGAATATGTTGTTTGTACTATAAGTAAACGCAATAAAAATTATTCGATTACGTTTATCGAATGTACATTATTATATGTATCAACGTATACCTTACCCCGCCTTATTAGTAGTACTAGTACATGATTGAGCTATTATCTCGGAAATATGCTGAAAAAATATTTTTTGTACAATCTTACCTAAATCGTTGGGTTGTAAAAATAACCTAGGTACTGACACATCGATTCCCTAGTTCACAATCATATTAATTACAGGCAAAAGGTGATGTAATTAGGACGATAGTACACAAATCATAAAATTACAATTTCATTGACAAAAAAATTGTAATTAATATGATTATGAACTAGGATATCGAATTGTAGAGGTCGCTAGGGGCGGCAAAATGTGAATAGTCTACCAGCGGAAAATATCTAAATCCGCCACTGCCTCCCTGTCTTATAGGCACTGGCGGCGTAAGGCGTGGGCGACCGCCTACGGCCTCGCGGATCTAGGAGTCTTGCTCTGGAGCCGGCAGATGTATATATATATATATATATATATATATATGTTTTGTATTAACTGGCACCCTCTATAATCATTGTCTATGCAGCACCCAGCGTATATCGTATGTTTGATGTATTGTATTTGTAGCACCCAAATAATGCATTTCAATGTGGCACCCTTTATATAGAATTTATTATTAATACTGGTAAAAGAGGCACCCTGCGGGGTTGTCGGATTTATGGTGCCACTTCGAAAATTGATATCTCAATTTATTCATTGTGTTTGTCAGTAGAAACATTTGAAACTTATTGAATCTACATTTTTTTACAATATGAAGATTTTAGTCATTTCATGACTCATTGAATCTGATACAGTCATGTACAAAATGCAGAGGATTTGTATTTTTTAATCATAGTCAATCAGTCGGAGTGAATGAACATTTTTTTAAATGAATTTTTTTCGTTCTACACTGTAATTTCAAACTTCAAAACTGAAACTGCTTTAATTAATTTATCATATTTTTAAATAGGTTCATATGAAAAACGCTTGTTTATGTTGATTAAATTTTTATATTTTCAAAATGTATCTATCTATTGTTGAAAATTCAAAATTGTATCAAGTATAAGTATCTCCTTGAGACTTCGTCTATTCAGTTACTTCAGGTGGTTAAAACATGTGGCCGAAAACACTTATGTAGGCACAGATATACAGGGTGTTGAAGTTTTAAGAATACAAATCATTTTGTAGACTTCGACACCACGTTATACATTCATATCAAGTATTTTAGGTATGCGTATTCTGGTCATCAAGGTACACTTTATGAAGCGGAAAAATTTTTTTAAATTTTGCCAGTGGAGTTATTCCGGAAATATCAGTGAATATCTCTTTGAAGAAAATGTTATGCCTTCCGAAATTAAAATTAATATCATAATATTTTGTAATATTTCGGTAAATTGATTTTCTTTTTGCCAATGTTCAATTTCTGGAGGAAAAATGAAGTTTTTATATATATCATAAATTTCATATTAAATATGCGAAAACTATTGAATATATGTAAATATTTGAAAATCCTGAATTTTTATTAGGTGTTTTTATTAGGTTGAACTTAACAGTATTCTATTTTTTTCTCGAATTAAACAATCACATTTTATCAATTTTCTTTACGCGAAAAGGTGAGTGGAATAAAAGGTGAGACCAAATTCACTGGAATTAGAAAAGATATTTCAACAATAAATTTCATCTCACGAAAAAACTGCAGTGTAGGTATTATATATTTATTAAAATTTATTCTGTTATAATAGACTCTGGCAAAAACGAAAACTTGTTTCACACAAACAATTGCTTCTGGATGGAACACCATGTATCTTTATGAATTTTGTCACACTGTGATTTTTCGGACAGTACTGAGCAAACCTTCATCAATCAATTTAATAGTGGCAAAAATAACTATTATGTACATTTTAATTTATTTACTGTTGTTTCATTAGTATTTTATATAGGAAATGCAAATTGTCCTTGGTTTCCTTGAGAATACTTGAGATATTAGAATTTTTTTACTTTCACTGTTGGCGTCCGCGTAGGTACAATATTGAATATGTTCAAAGTAAAAACGATGCCAAAAATCAGAACATTAACAAACCTAACTTTAAAAGGTTCATATTGCTATAATTCAATTTTTTTAAATCAATCTGATATAGTTTGTTATATCTTCATATAGCTTATTATAATCAGAGTTACCATCTATATACAGGTTATTCACTCAAAATCATAGAAAACTGCAACCTTTCATCTTTACCAATAACCGAGAACCCCGTAATAAGAAAAAGAAATCCTGACAGCCTATACATGACTGCGTTTTCATTATAAACATTGTAAAAAAACTCTTCTCGATATATTGCAAAGTTGCAGATATACAATTGGAAATATTCAACACCATGTATATTAAAAAGAATGCGTAACGAAAAAACACTTTAAAAAAATATTTTGTAATATAGCCCGCTCTTACAATATCTTAATATCGTTTTTTCAACCTACTACACTCTCACATATCAATAAAACGGTACTCAACCTTTTCATTCCATCCCAATACAACTATCTCCATTATTTTTTCCATTCTCTCCGACATAGCGGACAAATCTGGGTGTCAATTACACATAACAGATTCAAGGCATGTATGCGAAAATCAAAATCAGTTTAGCTTGATCTGAGCTCACTTTATTATTATTAGTCTAACTTGCCTCAGCATTCTTGTAAGATAAGCACGAATTAGTCTGATAACACGTCCGCTCAGCGTTGCCATATTACGGGTGCCACTTAGAGGTGTAATTAAAGTGGGCTTAAATGACATCAATTATGTCCAACATACAATTTGTATATAACGGAGCGCCATCTATTTCAAATCCATTGAACTGAATTGTATGTTCAAAGTTTTTCATTGTAAATGTGGCACCCACTTTATTTTTTGGTATATGGTTTAGCAATACCTTATGAACTATATGACGGCTTCAAACGATAAAAACAATCTGGCACCCAAAGTCGGGTGCCACATTGCTTATACGGGCGCCACATTGCCAATACATATATACAATGGTGCCACAAGGTAATTTTATATCTATATATATATATATATATATATATATATATATATATATATATATATATATATATATATATATATATATATATATATATATATATATATATATATATATATATATATATATATATATATATATATATATATATATATATATATATATATATATATATATATATATATATATATATATATATATATATATATATCAGTGGCGGCTCGTGAGGTTTTAGTTTGAGGAGGCTACAAGAGGTGTTAAAAAATACACCATGGGCGAAAATTTTTAGGATTTAAAGGTCAACCGCCTTATAATTTAAAGAGGATCAAAGTAAAACAAGCACCCTAAGCTATTTTGTTTGGGAAAAATTTTTTTCACTTTCGAGTGTCTACCTTGAGACCTACAACTCCTATTTACAATATTCACAAAAACTCTTCTCAGACAATTAATCAATTCATCTATTCATCATATTTTATTTCTATCACAAAATAGGTACCTACCTACCTACTTAACGAATTTGTTACTTATTCGAGAAATTAATCAATTGTTGCCCAGCAGCCCAGCAAGAACCAACGGGGAGGTGAGAGTTTTTTCTTGCCAAAAATAAAATAGGACCCTCCCAAAAATAGATTAAAATAAAATTCTTGTCATAAAAGTAAAACAAAATAAAAATTAAATAACAACAAAATAAAATAATAAAATATACATTTAGACCTAAAAAAAAATTTAAATAAATTATTTGGCATAGACATCTATTTTTTATAATTCCTGCATAGATGCCAATGCCAAGGCAGAAGCCTTAAATAAAAAATAATTTTTACATAAAATCAAACAAAAAATAAATTCTTTTAAGATTTTTACAAGGAACAACGAATTATTTGGTATAATACTAAGTAATAAAGTACTTAGTACCACAAACAAAACCTGTGAAAAATAAAATGTACAAAATATGTGTGGGACAGCAAATAAAAAGTTATATATTTTCGAAGATTAGCGGGATTCTGCGATCTATAACGTTAGCAAAATGATCTATAATATCCTCATAAAATTTTTTGTCTTTGGCCAAAAGTTTTACCAATTCCTTTTCAATAGACAAACTAATATTTTTCAAACGATCCTGGCTCATTGAATTTCGTAAATAAGTTTCAATTCTCTTAAGAGTGGAAAACGAGCGCTCTACGGAAGCCGATGTCAACGGGATAGAAACAATTAGACATAAGAGTTTATAAACTTGGGGTAAATCTTGATTCAAATCATTATCAAAAAGTTATTTAATAGTCATCACATGATTTTCATTTTGCCCCAAAATTTCATTGTCATTAAAAACAACACACAGTTCACTCTTTAGGGCCACCTTATCAAAAAAAAGTGTATTTTTGACATAAATTTTCCAAAAGGTTATCTGGAAAATTAGCCGAAAATCCGGTAATTAAATTTTTATTGAGTAAGTCGAAGAAATGCAGTTCTTTCAAATCAGAGAACCTTATTTCTATTTGACCCCTAATAGTATCCAAAATTTCTTTCGTTTTGGGCTAAATTGAGTCGTATCATCAGTAGTTTGAAATACAGAAAATAGTTTTTTTAAATAAACTTCTGCACGAAATTCTGAATTTTTTTCCAAAAGAAACTTGCGCCGATTTCGTAGTAAATTACATCTGAAAACTTGTGCTGTAATATTTGAAAAACTATTTCTGTTTGTTCAAAAATTAATGTGAAGATGTTTGAAAAATATATAAATTCCTTATCTTGTAAGTAAGATATTAATCCGCGTGCTATATTTAGAGTTACTTTATCGGTGAAAAATTCCTCACTTTCAACTAGGTATAGAATTAAATCCTCAAATCCTAAGCGGCCCCAAACAGAGACATTTTCACTAGTAAAAAGTAAACACTGCCAACAAAATAATTTATTTTTTACCTGTGATCCGGTTAGGCAAGGATGTCTCTCATAATTCGTTGTATTAAAAACGCGGTTTTGTTTTCTGTTACGCTGCACTGAATTCTTCAATTCAGGGGTAGGTCTCAATGTTTTTATCATAACTAAGTGCACTAAAGTTATGGGATAACAAATATTCCACTAAGTCACCATTGAAATTTTTGAAATTAACTTCAGTAATCAAACTCATTTCAAAACAATACGCGAGCTGTTTTCGGCGGCCATAGACACTACGAATTACGATGACACTACGATTCAATCAACGAATTTACTCGATGTCCCGCGAAATTCTATAGTTGTCATTGGTCGACATTGTGTTTACATGTGTTTTGCATTTCTATTGCAATGAAGTAAGTATTCATTCGGAGTATTTGCACCGTTGTTTGCTTTTCTGTGGCAGGCATAATGAACGTTTAGAATATAGGTACCTTTCTAAACCTTCCGTAGCGTTGCCACAAATCTTGAAATGAATGAAATGCAGTAAATAAGAAATACCTTCTATCTTAATTAATAAATTATATTTTATAATGTAGGTTGAAAGGAAGGTAGGTGCATAAAATAATATGATTTTGATTAATATGAATATGCTGAATGCTGACTATTCAATATAATATATTTATATTAGTGATACACGGAATATTATTGAGGAGGCTTAGCCTCCTTAGCCTCCTTTGACTAGCCGCCCCTGATATATATATATATATATATATATATATATATATATATATATATATATATATATATATATATATATATATACTAGCTGACCCAGCAAACGTTGTTCTGCCATATAAATTATTTTTATCTATTCATCTATCTGCCGATGTATATATATATATATATCTATCTAGATAGTTATCTATCTTTCTATCTATCTAACTATCTATTTATCTATCATTCTATCTATTCATCTATCTGCCGATGTATATCTACCTATCTAGCTATCTATCTATCTAGTTATCTATCTTTCTATCTATCTATCTATCTAACTATCTATCTATCAATCTATCTGACCCGGCAAAAATGTTAATCATTGGGAGTATGAAAAATATATTACGACCTATTCTCAAACCGACTATTGTTATTTTCGATTGCCATCTTGCAGCCCTATTGCGGATCTGTGGATAAAATTTAAAAAAATGAAAATATGGGTTGATCGTAGAAGGGTAAACAATTGAGAGTAATATGCATTTTTCTATTCTTAGTCATGACAAAATAAAAATGACATAGATTAGAAATAATTTTATATGGTGGTTAAGTCTTTTCAAATTTTCTAATATCCCGCGCAATTCTCTTAATTTTTTCTTTCATAAGAACCTTCTTCTGACAATAAAAAACGCAACTAAAAAAGAATTAGTGAAATCGGTCCAGTCGTTGATTCATTTTTATATATAGAGATTTTTTAATTTCCCGTGCAATTTTCTTAATATTTTCTTTCATAATAACCTTCTTCTGACAATAAAAAACACAACAAAAAGAAAGAATTACTGAAATCGGTCCAGTCGTTGATTCATTTTTATATATAGAGATTTTCTAATTTCCCGTGCATTTTTCTTAATTTGTTCTTTCATAAGAACCTTCTTCTGACAATAAAAAACATAACAAAAAAAGAATTAGTGAAATCGGTCTAGCCGTTCAAGCGTGATGGCGGGACGAAGGGAAATAAGGATTCAATTTTATATATAGAGATTTTCTAATTTCCCGCGCAATTTTCTTAATTTTTTCTTTCATAAGAACCTTTTTCTGACAATAAAAAACACAACAAAAAAAAGAATTAGTGAAATCGGTCCAGCCGTTCAAGCGTGATGGCGGGACCAAGGGAAATAAGGATTCATTTTTATATATAAAGATATATATATATATATATATACTTATATATATATATATATATATATATATATATATATATATATATATATATATATATATATATATAAAAATATATATATATATATATATATATATATATATATATATATATATATATATATATATATATATATATATATATATATATATATATATAGGTATAAATATATATATATATATATATATATATATATATATATATAAATATATATATATATATATATATATACTTATATATATATATATATATATATATATATATATATATTTATATATATATATATATATATATATAGGTATAAATATATATATATATATATATATATATATATATATACCTATATATATATATATATATATATATATATATATATATATATATATATTATATATATATATATATAGGTATAATATATATATATATATATATATATATTTATATATATATATATATATATATATATATATATATATATATATATATATATATATATATATATATATATATATATATATATATATATTGTTGAAACTCGAATATTAAGTATAAACTCTAGGGCATCTTTTATGTTATGCGGTTGTCATAGCTGGAATCTGCTGTTAGTAGACGTAACAAATTCTTCTATGGTAGCAAAAACATTTTCTGGGTTTATTGAGAAAATTTATTTTCTATTTTTAAGTTCCAGCAAAGGCTGAAAATTAATCAAAGGCAAACTAAAGCTTAGCATGAAGCCTTCATCAGACACCAGGTGGGAGATCAGAGCTGGGGCAGTGAAGGATATATTACTGCAATTTGACGAAGTTTTTCAATGCGTCGAAAGTTAAAAAAATTAAACAAAACAATCAGACGCACTTAGTGATTGTGATTCGGTTTTGAACAAAACTAATCAGTACAGCAGTTATGATTTGTCCAAAGACTTTAAATATTAAAGGGCAGCCAAAAAGAAAAGCATGTTTAATTATGAAGACAGCGAGCAACCTGTGCAGTCTCCTAAAAGCTGGTAAAAACAGATTTTTCAATACTAGCAAATAAAATGAACGTCAAATATTGCTGGCGAAAAGTGGTGATGATGAAAAATTACATAAACCACCACTTGTTAAGATTATTGTGACAAAAAAAGGAATTTACAGCAATTAAAGAATAGAATAGTAGCTGTCAAAAGTTAAGCGATGCATGTTGGCAAAGAAGAAGAGGGCCTCGCGAAATGTATCTTGCCTACATCAAATTAAGGTCTTACCCCGCCACTGCTTATATGTAATATTTGTTGTTTCGAAATCAACGTGCTTGCTCTTGAATCATCATAATCCTAAGTCCGACTCTGATCGAGCTAATTCGAAGTATCGAATGCAGGCAAATGTTGAGGAAGTGGAAAACCTACATCAGAATCTTTTTTCCGGAATAAAACATGTGCTGCGGTACCTGAGTAATAGCTATTGTCTGAATCATTTCGTGTATGCAACTCGTAGCAAAATGTCGACAAAACTTATCTTGTACGAAATTGCGCCAAGTCCGCCTGTCAGAGCCGTCAAAGTTCTTGCGAAGGCGTTGAATTTGGAATTGGAATTGAAAACGGTGAATTTGTTGAATATGGAACATCGCACTGAAGAATATCTTAAGGTAAAATAATCTTAATTTTAACGAAATTTATCATTCTATAATTCGAGCACAAAGTCTAAAATTGTTGATATGTTTAGCACATTTTAAATTATTTTATAAAGTTTTAAATTTTTTAGTGCACTGTGTAATATTAAAAAACTTCCGAGAAAACTAGAAACGGTAAATTATAAATATTCCATATATGTAGATTTCAATGCATTTCAAAAATTCGAACTGATTTTGAATATATTCGATTATAAGTAAGTATACTAAAATTAATATACGATATATTTTATCGATAAAGTGTACTGACAACGATATCTCATTTACTTTACTCAATAATGTAAACACAAAAAAACTTGCAATCTTCCATATGAAGTTTTCGTTGATTTACGGCAACTCTGTTGTTTCTATGAAATATTGGTCTTAATTGAAGGTAGTTATATCTCTGCAAGATTTGTGCCATCGTCAATTCTCTCCCCATTTTTTTTCGTTTTACATTCTAATTCAAAATAGAGGGGCTGAACAGATGCACAAATCTTGAATACCTGCAAAAATTTCTCACTTAAAAGTTGCCGCTGTGAGCAAAAGCATTTGAAATCCCCGAATCGCACTTCTGATATTCACCGTAGAAATTTTCAGCTTGTAGAGATGCGCAATGCTCGAAAAATTCATAAAAACTGCGGTGGTAGAATGAATTAATTGTGCACTTCCCTGTGATCATCTCAGTCCACTTGTCAAATTTTAACCCTCTAACTCGCAGAAGCTGTGGAGATGCACAAATCCCAAAATAACATGAAATCTTTAAATTAAAACGATTAGAGAAAAATAGTTGAAACCATTACAGCGCACCTGCCTCTAATCAACAAAATATACATATATTATATATATATATATATATATATATATATATATATATATATATATATATATATATATATATATATATATTATTGGGTTTATCCTTGGTACCTACTTATTTATATTATCTGGGTTTTTGGATTGGCAGTGTAGGTGTTAATGAATATACAAAAATTGATAATGATAAATGTAATCATAAACGTTTCGGAGATGTGTCTCCTTCTTCAGTATCTTTACAGCCTAATAATCTGTAAATAAAATTTTTTGACAATAAGTAACAATCGAAATTGGTCATTTTGAGAGTAAAATCTCTTACCTCTAATTAAAATATAACTACAACGAACATTTAAGTATGGTATTTTAACACATATAACAGGTACAAGTAATTAAAAAGGGTATCTTGAAATTTATTTCCCATTACGTCGTCCATTGTCAGTTAATGTCTTGTCAAACTTGTGTGTTATGTTCTGTTCTCTGTTTTCTTCTTCTTTTTTTCTTTTTCTTGATATGAAAGGTGTATAAAATTGGCTTAAACCTTTGATGTCTTGTCTATCATTAACGGTGTCTTCTAGATTTAGTTTTATGTGGATCATTTCCCAAAACTCTCTGTGTCTTTGTTTTGGTTCTGTTTTTAATAATCTAGTATCGTCGTAGTCGAAATCATGTCCTTTAAGTGTCTTATGTTTGTTAAGTGCTGTTGATGCAGTTTTAGTGTATTTGTGTGCGTTGAGTCTGTCTTGTAGTCTTTGTGATGTCTGTCCAATGTATTGTTTGTCACAGTCCCTGCATGGTATCCTGTATACAATGTTTGATTTTTTTATTTTTGGAGTCAAAGCTTTAAGTCTACTGAAAACCTGTTTAATTTGGTTGCGTGGCTTGTGGACCGTTTCTATATCGTGTTGTCTCATTATTTTACCAATTCAAGTCAAAAGATTTGACTCCAAAAATAAAAAAATCAAACATTGTATACAGCATACCATGCAGGGACTGTGACAAACAAGACATTGGACAGACATCACAAAGACTACAAGACAGACTCAACGCACACAAATACACTAAAACTGCATCGACAGCACTTAACAAACATAAGACACTTAAAGGACATGATTTCGACTACGACGATACTAGATTATTAAAAACAGAACCAAAACAAAGACACAGAGAGTTTTGGGAAATGATCCACATAAAACTAAATCTAGAAGACACCGTTAATGATAGACAAGACATCAAAGGTTTAAGCCAATTTTATACACCTTTCATATCAAGAAAAAGAAAAAAGAAGAAGAAAACAGAGAACAGAACATAACACACAAGTTTGACAAGACATTAACTGACAATGGACGACGTAATGGGAAATAAATTTTAAGATACCCTTTTTAATTACTTGTACCTGTTATATGTGTTAAAATACCATACTTAAATGTTCGTTGTAGTTATATTTTAATTAGAGGTACGAGATTTTACTCTCAAAATGACCAATTTCGATTGTTACTTATTGTCAAAAAATTTTATTTACAGATTATTAGGCTCTAAAGATACTGAAGAAGGAGACACATCTCCGAAACGTTTATGATTACATTTATCATTATCAATTTTTGTATATTTATTAACACCTACAATTCCAATCCAAAAACCCAGATAATATATATATATATATATATATATATATATATATATATATATATATATATATATATATATATATATATATATATATCAGTCATTCAAAAATGCGAAAATCATGGTCCAACAGGGCTAAAATGGACATAAATCCTACCGGCACCTCACTGTTGATTTTCAAAACAGTATAAAAGTCTACCTTCATTTTAAAATGTAATGGGACCCGTTTCAACAATTATATCATTTTCAAATGACGTAAGTTGGTGTAGGAAATGAAGTTTGGGTAGAAACTAGAAAAATTTAGTCTTTTATTCAATTTATAATAAATAGTTAAAACATTTCTTTTTGTATTCAAAGGTAAACTTCACCATCATGTGCGACTTATAGAAAATGCTAACTGCAAAAAGGCATTGACTAACGAAATATTCTGCAAGAATATTTTCATCTTTATTAAATGAGCAGGAAATATTTCTTTTTGCCGAAAAACTGCTCGAATCGACCTAGTTTCCGAAAAATAAAACTACCAGAGCCATATGATCATTTATTTTTCACTTGTATATTATTTGATGATTCTACCTTAGATACGGTTGCTATAAAAACACTCATTATGCCCTAGGGCAGACATGGGCAAACTTTTCAAGGGGAGGGCCTGATGAAATAACAAATTATCTAGGCGGGCCGAAAAAAATTGAACAAAACATATTTTTATAAATGAATAATTTTATTTATATTTTTTACATCACTCACAACTTATACGCTACAATATTAAAAAACTTAGAAAAAAAATACAATTTATTATTTTTTAGTTGTGTATGAAGGCGTATGTGACTGATATTCTAAAAGTTGTTCATAATCTGGTTCAAATGATGATGAGCTGATTCGCAGTAGGGAAGCCAAATGGTCGTCAGTCAATCGGTTTCTAACGTAGTTCTTTCGAAGCTTCATGGTAGAAAACACTTGTTTACAAATGTAGGAAGATTCAAACATCGCAATTATCTTCTAAGCGTGAGATTTCAGGTTCGGGAAGCTTGAGTTTGACAGGGCCTTGTAGAGCTCAACTTTAGAAACTTTGAGAAATTGTTGCTTCCATTAAATGTTACATTGCAACTCAATCAGTTCGAGCTGCAATTCTGGTTTGACTGATTCACAGTCCACATTATATGGCATGCTAAAAATGTTCAGGTCCTGTTCAATAACTTTGAATCTTCGTTCAAATTCGTCATGAAGACATTTCACGCTTTTCTCGTAGCTCTTAAGATTGTCTTCCCTAACTGCAATAGTTTTTAGTCTTGGAAAATGAGTAAGGTCTTTCTTGACTAGTTGTTTGGAAAATAGATTCAACTGCATTTTGAAACCCCTGATGTGACCCCAAATTTCATGGATTAATTGATTTATTTCCTGGAGTTTAAGGTTCAATTTGTTGATGTGACTGAGAAGATCTGTCCGAAAGCCATACACTATCTTTCAAATGTTCACACTCGTCCATTTTTTTTTCTTCCATGAAAGATGTTATTTCCTGTTTCAGATCCCAAACTCGTTCACATCGCCATGCTACAGATCTACAGACACCTAATACGGCACTACGTCTATGATGTTGGAGACGTTGCGTGCAAACTTAGTTAATATTATATGCGGCAATGCCGTACTTGAAACGCAATGGGAAGGAAACTGTTATTCTGTTCTAGCTACACAGAAAATATATTTTGCACTATGTGTAATTTTAATGGGTTTTTCAAAACCATGCCGCGGGCCGGATTGACTAGCCCAAAGGGCCGCATTTGGCCCGCGGGCCGTACTTTGCCCATGTCTGCCCTAGGGCGTAATGAGCGGGCATAATGGATCATATCGCCTGCTAATTGTACTAGGAGACATGAAGCAACTTCCATTGATTAAATACTTCATAATCCTTGTCGTATACTACTCTGGATTTCTCCGGCAATGAATTATTCGCAGCTTTGGCTGCATTTTCTATGATATTCTTGGGTAAATTCATTTTCATTTCCATTATTTTCATAAGATACATAAAAAAATCAGCAATGACATTCACTAAATATGATGACAAAAATATTCACAAACGTCAAAATATCAACAAATGACATGCCTACTATGAGAAGGAAAATGGAAAGTATAGGAGCAATGAACCGATTTTAAAATCGACTTTTCATAATGATAAAATAATTTTTTCGTGAAAAATAAAATCTTGTATGCACTACATGCGTTACTAGATCCTAACGGGCATCATTCATCCCTCGGGCCGAATGTTACCCTCCCAAAAAAACTTTATCATTCAAAAAATATCAGCAATGTGTTGTATGTTTTCTTTTTTTGACAGAAAATTAATTGGTAAATTGTCTACTATAGATTGATCGTTATGAAAAAGTTAACAAATTTAATTCACTTTCATAAAACTATATTGTAATTTCAAATACATTTACTGGACTGGTTAGCTTTTGAAAGATCTTAACTCAGAAGTACAAACATTCAGCCATTGCAGTGTATAATATACTCGTATTCAACATATTCCATCAAATGCCCAAAACTACACCTTTCTTCAATATACTATCTTCAACATATTCCAAAATTGATTCCTTATTCGAGTGTATTGCTTTCTATATATGCCATACTGGTCGTTTTTTCTCTATCAGATGTAAAGAACATTTAAAATATTATACTAATCGAAAATTAGACTCTGATATAGCAACCCTCTGCATGAATAGAAACCACCAATTCCGCGAATTTCAAAAAGCAATATCTGGTAATATTTTATTATGTTTAGACGTACCTACTCTTCATTTACATGCTTCAAAAATAATCTAAACATTCCGATATTTCGTTTCAGATCAATCCAAATCACACGGTTCCAACTTTGGACGATAATGGGTTCATTTTGTGGGACAGCCATGCTATAATGATGTATTTAGTGGATAAATATGCAGAGAACGATTCTTTTTATCCTCGTGACTTATCCAAAAGGTCTCAAGTTAATCAGTTACTATTTTGCGATGCCGGCTTATTTGCGAAACTCGTAGACATTTTTGTAAGTACAAATCTTGGTTTACTATCAATTTTTTTCATACGTCACATAATTCCAACACGATAAGTTATTATTTCTTATATTCAAATGCGCTTCCAAGTATTAAATAGATTCCAGTCTTGAAACATCTACACTCGTGCCAAAAACGATAAATAATGAAAATTGCACCGAGCAGTTAAGCTCAAAAACAATATAGGACTGTTTCGAACTTGTTGGATATCATCGGTCTTACTTGAGCTGTACAAACTCGTCAAATCTTTTATTGTTTATTATACTCAAACTCGCAATAAAATACTTTAATTTGAACACTAAGTATACCGATTATAATTCAGGTTCTATCACATGATATACCATAAATATAAACAAAAACAAAATTTGAATTTACTACGTTCATTATCACAAAAATACTTCGAAAAATATAAAACTGCGATCGCATCATCGTGCAGTTTCAGTTAAGAACTGAATACATAATTATAGATTTGCGCTTACAGGTGGGCAAGAATTATTGCAGGTAGGTACCTAAAAAGACAAGATTTTTTTTTTTATCGAGGTGAAAACTTCAAAAGCGATACCGGTTACTAACCCGGCCTGTATGGGATTCAATAGTTGATATATATATATATATATATATATATATATATATATATATATATATATATATATATATATATATATATATATATATATATATATATATATATATATATATATATATATAAATATATATATATATATATATATATATATAAATATATATATATGCAATATTGCCTACCCACTAAAAACACCTCTGTTCTTTCGGTTTCCGGGCATTAGCCTACTAAACCTCCAGTCTCGCACTTAGATTAGGACTCACGTGCTGCGGTCAGCACTAGAACCTGTTCTCTTCCTTGTGTCTATATTTCAAGACCCAAGTGTATGTCTCTCTGCGTCGCGGCGCATTAAAAAAGTAAGGGAAAATGGAAAATGTGAGTTGGGAAGGATAGGGTGAAGGATGGAGAGGATTCCATTACTCGCCTAAGTAATTTCCGAAGAAATCTAGGCACAGCTTATGGATGGAAATAGACAAGAGGAACACATTTCAAGAAGGGACAATCGAAGTGGATTTCCCAAATTGGTACAATAAAATGTTCTTAGAAAAATCATTATTGTTTGAATACACTAAATATAGGAGAATATATCAAGTCAATCTGATCGTTCAGCAAGATATATTTTGCATTGTGATTGAGTTTAAAAATTTCTAATAATTCTAAGTAAGTTTCGGTAATTTGTGCATAATTTGAAGGTTATCTATTTGTGGAAACGGGTGGTGGTTTTCACGGCAATGATTTGAAAACGTTGAAGCCGTTTTATTTTTCAAAAAAGATTGTTGGTGTTCTTTAAAACTTGTCTTGAACGATCGACCAGTCTGACCTATATACACTCTTTTACATACAGGACAAATCAACTTATAAGAAAGAAGAAAAGAAGAAAGAAAAGCACTTTATTCAATCAAGAGAATTTACATTCTATATAGATTTATCCTCTAGATAGATGGAGTGTATATTACATCCATTGTCACACCGAATACAATACAAATACTAGCTACCTACATTTATAATTTACATTACTCTATGTTACTGTACACTCCTAAACTTTCAAAAGTTCTGGGTTTTTATGTATTTAATCAGTGTGTTCAACCAATAATGATTTTAACATTTTATTGTACCAATTTGGCAAATCTATTTCGATTAGCTCTTTTTGAAATATGTTTCTCTTGTCTGTTTATAGGTACCTGCAATAATTCTTTCCCACCCGTAAGCGCAAATCTATAATCATGTATTCACTTCTTCCTCCACTCAATCTGCCCGATACTGGTCTAGTGACCGAAATCATATTAAATTATCGCAGAGTAACGACGGATTCCATCAACTATAAAATATAAACAGTGTTTTTCAATAGATATGTGGATATATTCACGAGAACACGCTCCAAATTTTTTTGTGACGCATAAAAACATTTCTGATATAATTTCCCGATCAAAGTTAGCCTAAGATACGATAAATAAAAAGTTAAACAATATTTTGATAGTCTTTAGGTATGTTAAAGGAAATTGAATATAATAGTTCAAGCATAATAGTCTACTTCAAAGTTCAAATACGTTTTAAATTTTTTTTCTACTTGCGTGCGGAAAAGTTCACTTTTCCGCACTCAATTTAGTTTAGAAAGTTCCACTTTTCCGCACTACTTTGCCGCACTAGTGCGGAAAAGTAATTATATCAAAAAAAGTATACAAATTTGTCACACATAACTTCTACATTGATAATACCAAATTTAGGGGAACGCGTTATGTTCATTATAACAAAGCGGTAATCTAATTATAATTATTAAATAATTATTATACAAAAGAAATATACCTACAAATTTGGGACACCCAGTATCATAAATATCAATAACTGCTATTAATAATAACATAACAATTAGCATGCCACGTCAGTGTCAGTTATAACAATTAGCGTATATGTCAAATTTTGCCTTTATCGCCCTGCCAACATACTGTCAACAATTCGAATAATTATAATTAAAAACGTCAACTTAAAGCAAATAGCGTTTATGATATTGTGTTGAAATCCTTTCATTATTATTATCATATTATCATGGACTCATCGGATGATGAGTTGCCCGAGTCGATCTTGCTGAAAGCAGCAAGATATATATAGGCTCTTGCACCGTTTTATTATAAAACGTCGTTTAACTAAACCTGGTTTAATTTTTAAACTACGTTTATTTTTCTGGTCGTTGCACCAAGGAATTATAACCGGCCCATTGCTAAACTGCGTTTTCGTATTATTTTGGATGAAACAGCGATGTACATGAAGTAAAAAGAAGAAACAGAATTAATTGTTCCACTTTTCTAACCTAGTTTTAATAGTAAAGAAGTTGTTTTTGTTTTGATTTGTATCAAATATGCATAAAATGGAAGATAATAATAAAAGGAAAAGGGGACCACACTGATACTTTCCAGATAGAGTGGGGAAACTGTGGATGTATGAACTCCAACAAATTGAGCAATAGTGTGCAAATGTCCTCCAATGGCATACAATTTCAATGCTAAAAGTAGCTGATCCATGGGGAACAAGCTGTCATTCCTACAAAGTTATAAAGGTTTAATGGGCACTCTCCCCTTGATATCATATTAATAAATTTTTGTGTGTGTGTATTTTTAATTATGAAGAGTAAGTTTGCATTTATGAGTTAAATGAGTGCATTGTTCATTAGTATACATAAACTATAAATTCAGTTCTGTTGGTCATATTTTTTACCACCTAGAGAGCATAACTGGCAAAATAGGATGATTATTTTTGATTGAACAAAAAAATCTATAACAATAATACAATATAATTGGATACCAACACATTTGCATAGCTAGACGATTGCCTAGCAAAAATTTTTGAAATGAATATGTGTGCACTGTTACAGGCTACCATATTCCAGGAATTCTAGAACGTCCAAGTTGTCGTTATAGATATCAAACTCTTCATAAAACATTTTAAACAAAAATTCGAGTTTCCGCCGGCAAAAATTAAATTTTTAAAGAAAAATAAACCGTTTCTTCTACAAATAACATCAAAGTTTACTTAAACTTCAAATTAAACGCCGAAAATTGGGCGTTTAATTTATGCGGAGTTTAAGGCGTCTCAAACGCCGTTTATATTTTGGTGCAAGCGAAAATGTCAAATTAAACTCGGTTTACCATTAAACTTAGTTTAATAATATACGGTGCAAGAGCCTAATAGAGTTGCTACCGGAAAAGTCGAAACACAGGTGCGAAAAAGATTATGCAGCCGTGGCTGAAGGTTATTTAGAAGAATCAACGGAAATGCGGAGAAAAATGTCTAGCAAAATATTATCCACCGACAGAGAACATGCATATGGGACTACCTACTTCTTCCAACAACAATTTTGTCACAACCAGTCTCTCAACACAAGAAATCTAAGCAGTAATAGATTCACCAACCGATCTTAATGAACCAAAAAAACTAATAGCATCAGCGATCAACTTACAGAATGCATCAAATTGCCAATTTACTATTAATATTAATCATAAGTAGTAGAATAGATTGTAGTTTCTCTTTATGCTTTAATAAAAATTTATAAAATTTCAATAGGTATGTTGTTTCTTTATTTTTACATGTTCCGCAAGCTCGTAGAAAAAATAGCGTTCCTAACTCGTGCGGAAAATGTCTTTTAAACACTTGATTGCTTGGCCGAACGACGCGTAGCGGAGTGCAATAATTAATCATTTGACTTACTAAGGGTGCATTCGCGTTGGGCGCTCACACGCTTCAAGCGCTCATAAGCTTCGTTTTCTGTGGTCGACTCGCGCTCACAAACGCTTATCAGTAAGCGTAAGCTAACTTTTGTTGTCGATAATTAATATATTTGTAGGGAAATTTTAAGGCACGGTATTTGCCTGAACTATCGTGCTTTTGCCTACCTAAGCGTAAAAAGAAGATCTGACATTCGCTATATTGAAATAACTAATGCTCAAAGCCAAAGCGTGAGCGTCTCTAAGTCTTTGTAGGCCAACACGAACGCCAATAATCTGTGCCTCTAAGCGTGAGCGCTTAAAGCGTGTAAGCGACCAACGCGAATGCACCCTTAGTGTATAAGTTCAGAACTTTCATAACTTAAATATTCAGTTTAACATTTTCTTTCAGAGACCAATGTACTTTGGAGAGACAACAGTTCCTACTGAAAAAGCCGTGGGGATTGAAGATTCGTACAAAATTATCAATACAATTCTTGAAGGAAAATCTTATGTGAATGGTGATGAAGTTACCATCGCCGACATGAGTTTAGTAGCAACTATCACATCTCTCCATCTAGGGGTACCAATCGATGAAAAACTATTCCCCAATATTCACTCCTGGATAAACAGACTGGAAAAATTACCTTATTATGAACCTAACCTCATTGGTATACAAGAACATGTTAATTACTTAAAAAAACTTAGGAGCAAAGCAGCAGTTCTATGAATCGAAATAATTGATTATTCGGTAAATTTAAAATCAGTATTATATTTTTTAAATTATTACCATACGAGTTGCTTAGTATTTTTTTTCTTTCTCAGTTTACATGTATGATAGTGTTTTTCAATGTTTGTTATACGCTCTTAATCATACATAGTATGCTTTGTATTTGTCAAAATAAACTTCAAAATATTATTTTTAGTTTCGTTCACTTTTAGAAAATTATGGCAATATAATTTCTGAATATCTACTATAATTAAGATTATATGTACAAGCAGATGAAAAAGTGGTGAATAATATTTGATCAGAGAAGTTCAATCTGAAATAAGAAAAATTAGGAAATTGAAAATTGTATTCCTACTTATGGTCGCGTCAATAAAGCTTTTGGGTAGAAAGTCCTGATAAACCGCTCCGATTTTGATAAATTTCTGTTTTTTAATGTTATTTAAAATCAGAAATCTTGTAGGGGGGGAAATAATTATTCTTATTTTATTGTTGGACTAAGGAAAACGACGAAATCAACGCTATACGAAATTTTTTTTTTAACTCAAAGGACCTACAGTTTCACGCCGGTTCCGAACGGCCAATGGACTTGAATCTAAGTCATTACCCAACAGATCAAATTTTTAGAGCCACTTAATTTCATACATACACAACATCCAAGAGCAAGGTGGGACTCGAACCCACGATCCTCGGTTTACAAGCGATACCCTTACCGCTGGGCTACCGAGGCCTCTTGTCGATATTTTTGAACAATGTGAAACGGATGTTAATGTTGTTACAAATTTTTTTTTTACGTTATCGATGGTGGTATGTTACTTCACAGATTAAAATGGGAAAAAATACAAAGTTTATCGATATTTTTCAACAGTATATCAGATATTTACGTGATAACTATGGTACTAACGTGAAAGTTGTTTTTGATGGATACAATAATGATGGAACTAAAGCGTCTGATAGAAATCGTAGATATAAAAGTAATACTTCAATCGATTATTTTATTGAAGAAGACATGCCTCTTAATACAACTAAAGTCAAGCAGTAAGTGATGCAGATCGTTTAATTGTACAATCAGCTCTTGATAGTGGACATTGATGTGTTAGTGATATTGATGGCTTTAGCACTTGATCATAAAAAAATATTTTTATTGAAACCAGTCAAAAATAATGTCTTAGAACGAGTTTACTCTACAAAAACCATGTTTTCATTCATGCATTCACTGGATGTGATACAACAACTGCCTTTTATTATAAAGGAGAAAATAGTTTTATCAGTTTTTAATAATTATCAGAAATTACGTGCAGCAGCTGAAACTTTCATGGTTCAAGAATAACGTGAAAAAATACTTTTTGATGGAGGTATTTATTCTATTCTCACCATGTATGGTGCAAAAACTGACAAAAGCTTGAATTAACTGCGATATAACGTTTTATAACATTAGCTTCAAAAGACAAGAGTGTACTCAGCTCGTTACCTCCATCAGAGGATGCAGCAAAAAACATATTGAAAGAGTTTACCTTCAAGTTCAACAATGGAAAAATAATGCTTCAATACCTCCCGAAGATTGGGGTTGGCAAATAGATCATTACTTAAAACCAATTACAATGACACAACACGCAGCGCCAAAGAAACGTTTTAAAATTTGCCGCATCCTGTTTTGCTCTTGCAAAATGGGATGCGGTTCAGCGTGTGGCTGCAGAAAAAGTGGTTTGCATTGCTCACCCGCTTGCATTGTATGCAGTGGAAGTGACTGCGATAATCACCTACCACCTGATGAAGATTAAGATTTCAATAGGCAAATTAATTGTAAAAATTAAATGTTCTTTTTTTAAAATAAAAACGGAAATTGACCAAATTACTTGTGTAGTGTCATTTTTTAGAGTCAATGAAAAAAATTAGGCTGAATTATTCTTTTATTTGATAATAAATAAAAAATTATTCTATTATCTAATCATAAATAATAAATTATTCTATTATTTAATAATAAATAATAGAAAAATAATGAAGCTGAAAACCTATTTTCCTATATAAATTACATACATATTGTTTGAGCAATAAAAATAATTATTTTCCCTCTCTGAAAGATTTCTGATCTTCAATAATATAAAAAAACAGAAATAAAAAAAAATTTATCACTTTCTCAGCAATTTCGATGTTTGCCTGTTTTACGGCTTCATTGGCGCGACTATTAATCATCAACTGAACACTTTTAATGAATGCAACGGTAAACTTACAATTGAAGGATTCGGCCGTATTAGAATTACTGTCTATGTTAAATTTTTGGGAAATCCAGGATTTCAATGAATTACTTTCTATGCAGTTTCCCTTACACGTTTTTATAATAAATTCGCACACAAACCAACAGATGCCGCTTCTATACCAATTCAAATTATATAGCTAACGATTCCAGTTTGTTAGCTGAAATCGTTAGATCTATAATTTGAATTCGAACTATGGCCTATTTTATGCTACAGGTTACAGTTGACAATCCCACCGAGTGTTCATAAATAACGTACTTCAATCAAAAATAGTATATTATTATTATATATAAATTTTATTAGGAGTAAGAGTGATACTTTTTGTGGCGAGACTAAGTGTTTGTCGACTGAACGCAGTGAGGCCGACAATTTTAGTCGAGCCACAAAAAGTGCTTTTCTCCGAATAAAATATGCGATTTTTTCAGCAAACGGTGTTCAAACGATAGAATTAAGATACTATTTTTAAAAAGGATAAGATGTAAAAAAACGTAAAACTAGATTGCTTTGCTCACTGGTTTTGTAGGTATCAAGGCAACACAAATTTGACATTTCAACAAAATAATTGTCAGAAACATTTAGAGTCACTTATCTACGTATTACAGGACTGTGCGTTTTTAGTAAGTACCCGAGTATTAAGAAATAACTTGTTGTTAAATTTATGAAATTTTTCTTACAGGTTACATTATGTCAGATTCGAAACTCAACTGTACGCCGCCCGACGTTCTTGAAATTTCCGTGAGCGTACAAAAAATTGTACTTTTTTGTACGCTCACGGCCGGACAAAAAAGTCAAACAAAATGACGTCTGTGAAATCAAACTTCAACATTGTGAGGTTGAAAAAGACATTTTCTGACGTTTGCGGAAAATAGTATATTATATTATAAGGTTTAAAAGTGCATATTTTTTTTACGAGCAATATTTGCAGTTACGAGGCGGAGCGCAGCGCAGCCGAGAGAATGCAAAATTGCGAGTAAAAATAGGCACTTTTAGTCCGTATGATATATACTATTTTTTCTCCAACCAAGTCAAAATTAAAATAAATTTAGTTTTATTCAAAAATCGTTAATAATTTGGTAATAAATTTGAACACCTATTAATTATAACAGCGATAGCAAGTCGGTAGTCATGGATATCTGGTATTGTTGGTAAATATTGATTGTCAAGTAGACGTCAGTAGACGTACTAATCATATAATTTTTGTAGTAGTTTTTACGCTGCTTTCAAAATGAATCCCGAACACGATGAAAATATACCTGCGGATATATTGGAAAGTGCCGAAGCAGTATATCTAAATCTTTTGCCACCCAAATCTCGCCAAGTTTATGAACTTGCATATCAGCGATTCATGGATTGGTGTAAAGAAAAAAATGTGCAAAACTATGCGGAGAGTGTTCTTATGGTGTATTTCTCAAATTTAACGAAGACCGTCAAGCCATCCACTCTTTGGTCACAGTATTCAATGTTGCGATCCACACTGGATATCAAAAATGGTGTGGATATTAGTAAATATTCAAAATTACGAGCATTGTTAAAAAGGCAAAGTGATGGATATATACCTAAAAAGTCTAGGGTTTTTACAAAGGAGGAAGTGGATCGGTTCCTGGATATGGCACCTGATAATGTATAAAAAGTTAATGGCGGACACTTCTTCCGGTTCCTACTATAATTTATGGAATTTCAAAGCTGCGAAAATTGTGACAACTTTGCGTCAAAATCGTGCGCTTTCATTAGCACGACAGATAAAGTATTATGTGGTCTGCCTGGATGTCAGAACCGACCTATCCGTCTGCATCTTTAAATATGTTTATCTACTCCAGTGATTTAAGAAGCTCTTACCGCACGCATTTTGAGTGAGTTAAGAGCTTTTTAGCTCACGCATTTTTATTACCGCACTCTTTCTTTAGATGACTAACACTACTCTTCATACTTATGGTATACAGACTCATACGTCTGCCTGGATTTTTCTGGTAGCAATCCAGAAATGGCTCTCGATGCCTCTTCTTCAATATCAGAAGGAATTCTTTCCGAATCGCTCATTTTAGATTACAATTTTTGAAACTTGACTTTAAAGTGACATCAATATTATTTAATATCAAATTGACATTGCCATGCATGGTGTTTCAGGTACTTATTTGAACAAAGGTATTAAGGTAAAATTAATTATAATAAAAATGAATCGTATAAAAATAAGTATCCCGGTTAGGAGTAGATAAAATATTGTACAATACACGCGAGTTAACCCCATTAAGACACTTGTGTGGTTACACAACTCGTGCTACGCACTCGTTGTGCAACTTTCACACGCGTATCTTAATGATGCTGTTAACTCACTTGTATCGTAAATAACTATTATGTAATAATAATATAAATGACATATATAAATTTCAGCTTTGCTGAAATAACGCAAAGTTGTCAAAATTTTCGCAGCTTTGAAATTCTATAAATGATAGTAGGAACCGAAAGAAGTGTCTGCCATTAAGTTTTTACATGAAAAAAATTATATATTTTAAGATATCCAAACGGCAGACATGCTGCGATCACGTTTTCAGAGTCAATTTTGATGTTTTTCGACTTCTGGGCACGCCCAAAGGAACCCTTGATGGGAATAGTGAATCCCCATTTCACCTACGGCAGGTGAAATAGTATATCTAGCATTAATAAGGACTTTGCTACTATACCGTAAGTCTGCGGAACGGTGCCTCTTAGACTATAGGTGACTTTTATTAAGTTCCAGTAAATTTGAACAAATATACATTGAACCTTATTAGACCGATTATTAATGCAGATACTCTTAAAATTGATTGATCATACATTATAATAAATTAAACTGTAAAATAACTTTCTGTAGCGGCTGATGTCTGCGTTGTCGTTTAATCAACAGCTTGGTCCGTAGTTTATGCAGTGTAGAAAATTTCCAGAAAATATGCTCCAGAGAAGTGCCTTTTCAATCCATTCTAGGTCTCCACTCTAATATTCTCTTTGTCCATCTTCCGTCCTATAGTCTCGCAATATGTTCCGCCCATCTCCATTTTGCCTGTGTTATACATAATATTATGTCTTCCACTTTTATTTCATGACGAATTTTTTCGTTTATAGTTCTATCTCTCCGACTTAGTCCTAACAATGATATTTCCATTTTTCGTTGAGTTCTTCGCAGTTTCATTCTCTATGATTTTGTGAGTGGTTAGTGTTTCCGCTCCATAAGTGAGGATGGGCATAAGAGTTATTTTAAGGGAGATAGATATGTCAGCCTAAAATATATAATCTCTTGGTTTTCCATATGCCGTCCATCCCAATGATCTCTCTACTCAGCTCTGTTGTTTGGTTGTCTCTACTGAATTTTACCTCACGGCCCAGATATGTATATTTGTATAATAGTAGTATTTGCTGTCATTCTGTCTCTATTTATTCACTGAGGGCCATGGTTGTAATAATTTTGGTTTCAGGATAATTTATATGCAGACCGTTTTGCGATATGGCTTATTGTCCTTTATATCTTCGAAATTATTGGCTATGAGAAATACATCGTATGCTACATGTATATTAAGTTGATTATATAACTCATGTATGAATAAGCCAATAGAATCCGTGAATTTTGCATAACGACGTAGTATAGATAAGTGAATATACCCTTGACGACGTGATATAATCGTTTTGGTGTTTCGCCTCGTGTCAAAATGTATATATATTTTCATATTCACGGTGTTTTGACGTTTGTCAAAAAAAAATTAATATTTTTTATTCGTTATATAATCGTAACGAATACCACTCGAGCAATCGAAAATAATCGATTATACTGACCTCGTCGCTCGGCGTATTTTTTTAAAACACCACTCGAGCTGCGCTCTCGTGATGTTTCGCAAAATACGTCTCGTGACTCGGTAGTATAATCGATTATTTTCGATGCTCTTGTGATATTATTACTGATTATATAACTCATGTATGAATAAGCCAATAGAATCCGTGAATTTTGCCTTACTACTGCGTAAAGATAAGTGAATATACCCTTGACGACGTGATATAATCGTTTTGGTGTTTCGCCTCGTGTCAAAATGTGAATTTTTTCATATTGACGATGTTTTGACGTTTGTCAAAAAAAATTAATATTTTATATTCGTTCTATAATCGTAACGAATACCACTCGAGCAATCGAAAATAATCTATTATACTGACCTCGTCACTCGACGTATTTTCTTAAAACACCACTCGAGCTGCTTGTTGTGGTGTTTCGCAAAATACGTCTCGTGGCTCGGAAGTATAATCGATTATTTTCGATGCTCTTGTGATATTATAACTGAATATAGAGACGAATGATAGGAATCATATTTTCAAAAGGTCTGTCAACTACTAACGCTAGAGGTACACTATTTGGTCTAACCCGAGATTTTTCTTTTGTTAGAACTACTGAAATAGTTATTAACGTAACAAGGCCGATATGTAGCAAATAACGGATGAAGTTGGATATTGTAATCCGAGGCGCAGCCGAGGATTATAACTAACCGAATCCGTTATTTGCGTATCGGCCGTGTGTCGTTAAAAATTTTTCGTAATCCCGTTGAAAGATTATATTTTGATTCCGAAGAAAGAAAAAACCCGTACCTCGCAATTCTAAGGAAAAATCCCAACGTCGTGCACTCTGTTGTCATGGAACAGTTTGACAGTTTTATGAACAACGTCAGTTTTTTTTGTTCTCAAGTTCGCTTTAACGACGACCACGGATGAAATTGATGAAATTGAGGAACAAAATCAAATTCCTTTAGAAATATTGGGAGAATCATGTGCAGTGCAGCGAGTGTTGATTAACTGCCGAAAATAACTCAAGAGCGATATCAAAAAGAATATGAAAATTTTGAAATGTGGCGTAAAAGCAAAAATGTAAAGGTGTAGACCAAGCTTTCAATGTTGTTATTGTAAGCAGAATGATGTTTTGAAATAAATATTTGAACAAGTGATTTCTTAACGGCCGGCGGCCGTTAACACTGACTTTTCTATTGTCATCTGAATACCGTTAAAACAAAATAACAGTATGGGATTACGAAAAAAAATAATATTCTTTCCATTCGTGTAAATTAAAGATTATTCTGAAATATCTGGCTAGCAACTGTTTGCCTTCTTATTTTCATTTCATGTTCTGTTTGTTTTAATATTTTCAATGAAAGACATGAACATGCACAAACACATATCATTATCTACCCATTATTTGGTAAAATAAATAACTGATATGGTGGAAATCAAAAAATTATAAATCAAACGATAATTAGCACTCAGCAATTGAATTTCAGGTTTTTAATTATTTATTTGATGAGCGGTTAGCTTTTAAGTATTTTATTTGTTTTAATTGATTTGTTGATTAGGATCTTATCGATGTGCACATGCCGATTATTCGAAATAAAGAAAAGTTTTCGATTGAATTGATATTTTTATATCGTAATATGATTTTTATTCAATAATCATGAGGTTAGATTACATAGTTATCATATAATTTGTTGACATTGAGATATTTCATAATTTTTCATTGTAATTTAGAATCTTGGGAATGTTTTATGATATGATTTCCATTCCTATTTTCGTCGCCTAATAAATAGCAAATGACTTTGAAAGTGAACGATTAAAATCTATTCATCTATAAGGTGCTTGATAATATTTTGAATTTACTTCGTTCATCATTTACCTATACCTACTGTTACATTTATGAGTACAACTAAATGTCTTCATTATTTCATTTTTGTTCCTTCAATTTCATTTCAATGCTTGAAGCAGAGGAAAACTATAACAGATATTTATGTTATTGTATTGAAATTTGATACGTTGATTGAGTAGATGTTGAGGTACGTTTCTTCGCTGGTTTCAATTTTTTCCGCAACTGCGAAGCACGAAGCGAATTTTTTTTTTAAATTAAATAAATTATTTTCAATAACTGAGATTGAATTATCGCATATCACTTGTTGAAACATCATAAAGAATAAAGTATAAACTTTAAAATAAAAACACTTGGCTTATGTTTCAGATATATATTTAGATACTATATTTAGCAGTAACGAAAAGTCAACTCAAGCAGTCAACGAAACAATGTCTGCCTTAAACTAATGTTTGAAACAGAGTTATTTCAAATTTAATAATATAATATACAATCAAGAAGACGGATTGCCCATGGGATCATCGTTATTGCCTTTGTTGAGTGAAATTTTCATGAATAACTTAGAAGAAAAAATTTTCAATACTGATAATAATTTAATTACTAACGTTTTATTATGGAGACGTTATGTAGATGATATTTTTTGTATTTGGACCGGTACAGATAGGCAGTTAGATAATTTCCTTAAATATATAAATACTTTCTACAACTCGATTCAATTTACAAAAGAAGTAGAAAACGAAAACGGTACCTTGAATTTCTTAGACGTTCAGATTGCTAGGAATTTGAATTCTCTTACTTTCAACATTTATAGAAAACCAACCTTCACAGATACTTTAATTCACAGCGACAGTAACCAACACATTAAAATAAAACTCAGTGCTTTTCATTCGTTCATACATAGGTTGTTCACGATTCCATTATCGGAAACAAATTTTCAAACTGAAGTTAATACAATTAAATTATTAGCCATCAATAACGGTTACAATGAAAGTCTTATCGACAAGCTCATTGGGAAAAAAACGAATAAAGTATCTGTTGCATTCAATATACCCCACGCAAACTATTAATGAAGAACAAAAATACTTCCCAATAAATTATGTGCCTAATTTGAGTAGCAAAATTTGTAACAGACTATCGAAAAATAACGTTAAAACAATTTGTACAAATAAAAGAAACTTGAAGTCATTCTTGGTCAATAATAAAGAAAAATCTAACATCGGAGAAAACAGTGGTATTTACAAAATATTTTGCGACGAATGTCCTGCTTTCTATATTGGACAGACAGGAAGGAATATAAATATTCGTGTTGAAGAACATAAAAAGTCAATTTTACAAAACAAAAATACCACTGGCTTCTCTGAACATTGTATAAAATTCAATCACTTCCTGGATTTCAACAAAACCAAATTGTTACATTCAGGTTACAAGGGTAAACGTCTTGACCTTCTCGAAATTCTCGAAATAAGTTCCGCCCATAATAGTCAATTACCCCTTGTAAACGAACAAATTGATTTTCAGGTATCACCTTTGCTTTTGTCTGTTTTATAAATTATGATGCAATACTCTCCTGTAGTCAGTCTTGATAATGAGTTCATAGCTCGAAACATGTCGACTTTTTATTACTGCTAAGTACAGTATCTAAAGATTTTTTATATTGTGAAACATAAGCCAAGTGTTTTTATTTTAAAGTTTATACTTTATTCTTTATGATGTTTCACCAAGTGATGTGCGAGAATTCAATCTCAGTTAGATATTTATGTATTAATTTACTGAAATTTTTTAAGTTGTCCAGAATTATTAATCGAAAAGATTTCCTTAAAAAAATATCACTAAAATATAATAGACCGGGAGATGGCGACACAAAATATTATATCATTTGTACCAGTATGGCGGTTCTTCAGGGGTCTAATTACGTAAAGGCAAAAAGGAAAATGATGGACATAGCGCTGGTACCGTCGGCCCAATCACGTGGGCGTTAATCAAACGCGTCGGATAAATAACGAGTGTCGAACGATTTGTTCCACAACAATGCTTGTATTTTCAGATAGTCGAAAAAAAAAGATGTAGGCGGTAGCGTAATGCCATACTTACAGCCCGCCATACCGACACGAATACATTAATTTAAAGAAAACAATTCAACCATTTGTACCATGCTAATTTTTGCATAGCTAATCATCGTCGAGTAGCCATTCACGAAAATCACCTTGCCATACTTTTCCGACAGTTCCCAATGGCCGCCATACCACTGCAAAGGAGTAATTTTTTTTCGGCAAACGATTTGTACCACCCTGAAACTTTTTTTAAGAGTACTCTGTGAGGGTCATAAATAGAAGTTTGATAATGCCATACCTGTGGGAGGAGGCGAATGTGAACAATATTCTTTCAAAATCCTAAGATTTTATTCGTAATTCCAACGATTTGTACCAGTATGGCGCCACTTTTTCCCTATACTAGAAGTATGGCAAATATAATAATGGTCACATTGTATCGTATAATTTCCAAAAATCCAAATGCCATACTGGTACAAATCATCAATTTTTTTTCACCTTTTAGCTCAAGTCCGACAGTCGTCCACCCCATCGTTACAATCTATAATAATTATTTTATGTACAATTGCATCCAAACGAAGAGAATACAATGATGCCCTGATGTGAAAAATGATTTTACAGTCGTATTTTTAAAACGTGTCAAATAAATAAGTATTTCAGGTATGGCAGCACTTTTCCCCCCTACTGGAAGTAGTGGAAAAATAATAACGGTCACATTTTGTCAAATACTTTCCAAAAATTCAAATGCAATACTGGTACAAATCGTTTGGCGAAAAAAAAATTACTCATTTGCAGTGGTATGGCGGCCATAGGGAACTGTCGGAAAATTATGGCAAGGTGATTTTCGTGAATGGCTACTCGACGATGATTAGCTATGCAAAAATTAGCCTGGTACAAATGGTTCAATTGTTTTATTTAAATTAATGTATTCGCGTCGGTATGGCGGGCTATAAGTCACTTTTTGCCTTCACGTAATTAGACCCCTGAAGAACCGCCATACTGGTACAAATGACCTAATATTTTGTGTCACCATCTCCCGGCCTATAATCTAAGATTATACTGGCAGAAAATTGAAAATCAGAATATATTTCATTGTACAATGTACCTACAAATTGAATATACAAATTACCAATCCTTCTGAGTCTCCGAATGTTCCACCAATGTTACTGTCAATTATCGAATTAACAAATATCAGAAATATTATGTTGCACCAGTAAATGCTATGAAGTCTCAAATTATATTTTATCGGGAATGATTCATCTTGGAATAAAGCGATAAATAATAACCTTATTCGCTACTGAGAAGTAACACATTTAACTGATAAACATAAATTAAAATGTATCCAAACTTTCCACATTGAACCTGAAAATTTCTTCACAATTAAAAACCATATTACCTTCAGCCTTCAGCCTATTAGAAATCAGACATGAGTATATCTATATCTCATTCTACATCTGCACCCCATTTCCATGAATCTGGATACCATTGTTCAGTAGTTGGTTCCAAATTTCATCGAGAAGATCCAAAATGAAATCCCACAGGATTTTTTAATTACGCATCATAACCGAAGTGATTTGATTCGTGCTCTCATTTTTAGCAGGTTTTCACTTTGAAAACCTGCTTATTAAAATGAGTGCGATTAGCAAAGTTGGACCTAGGACCAAGATAGTTTTTCGTTTCATGACTTTTTATGATGCTTGGCACTAAAAACTTATTTTCATATATATCTCTATATATATATATATATATATATATATATATATATATATATATATATATATATATACATATATAATATATATATATATATATATATATATATATATATATATATATATATATATATATATATATATATATATATATATATATGTATATATATATATATATATATATATATATATATATATATATATCATTGGCGGCTCGTGTTGGTTTAAGGAGGCTACCAGAGGTGTTAAAAAATACACCATAGACGAAAATTTTTAGGATTTCAAGGTCAACCGTCTTATAATTTAAAGAAAATCAAAGTACAACAAGTACCCTAAAATATTAAATAGGTACCTATTCGAGGAATTATTCAATTGTTGCCCAGCAAGAACCAACGGGGAGGTGAGACTTTTTTCTTGCCAGAAATAAAATAGGCCCCTCCCAAAAATAGATTGAAATAAAATTCTCGTCATAAAAGTCAAAAAAACTTAATAAAATAACAACAAAATAAAATAATGAAATATACATTTAGACCTAAACAAAAAAATTTAAATAAATTCTTTGGTATAGACATCTATTTTTTTATAGATATAATAAAAACATTGTCTTTTTGGTAATAAAAATTCGGCTTTTTCAGGCCAAAATAAGCTATAAATCGAAATTTCGAGAAAATCGGGTCAGTCTGTTGTATTATCGATAATTACTATAATTCCTGCATAGATGCCAGTGCCAAACAGAGACATTTTCCCTAGTAAAAAGTAAACACTGCCAACAAAATAATTTATTTTCAACCTGTGATCCGGTAAGCCAAGGATGTCTCTCATAATTTCTGATATTAAAATCGCGATTCTGCTACGCTGCACCAAATTGTTTAATTCCGGGGTAGGTCGCAATGTTTTTATTAAAACTTCATCGTTTTAACTTAGTGCACTAAAGTTATGGGATAACAAATATTGCACTGATATATATATATATATATATATATATATATATATATATATATATATATATATATATATATATATGTTCATATGTATGTATGTATGTATGTAAAAGCTTATGTATTTTAGCGTTGTTTACACGATAAAGGACGCAATTTTGAAGCAATAGGGTTGAAAGTTTGTAAATAGGTAGTTTCGTATGATATCTTGGATGGGATTGTTTTTGGTTAGAATTGGTTGGGGGGTTGGCCCCCCTGATGAGGGGGAGATAAATCTTGTTTACAGGATAAATGGCGCAATGTTGTAGCAATAGGGTTGAGAGTTTTCAAATAGGTAGCTTCGTATGATATCTTGGATGGAATTGGTTTTGGTTCGGGGGTTGACCTCCTGGGGGAGGAAATAAATCTTGTTTACAGGATAAATGGCGCAATGTTGTAGCAATAGGGTTGATAGTTTGTAAATAGGTAGTTTCATATGATATCTTGGATAGGATTGATTTTGGTTCGAATTAGTTGGGGGGTTGACCTCCTGGGGGAGGAAATAAATCTTGTTTACACGATAAAGGGCGCAATTTTGGATCAATAGGGTTGAAAGTTTGAAAAAAGGTAGCTTCGTATGAAATCTTGGATGGGATTGGTTTTGGTTCAAATTGAATGGGGGGTTGACCCCTGAAGAGATAAATAAAATAGGCAAGATTTTATGAACTCGTTGGATAGCAAGCTCATTTAGAGCAGTTTCAGCTACTTGGTATGGTTATGCTGCCTTAAGTAGACATTTTGACTGTGCTAAAGTCGATATGAGCAGAAGCTCGACAGAGCCTGCCATGTGCAATGGACTGTCAAAACAATGTGCATCACCTCAGTTGTTACTTGATTTGACAATTATGTATGATGTATTAGCTGAACTGACAATGCTGTCAGAGTCTTTACAAAATCAAAAACTACAGTAGTCTATGCTGATAAACTACTAAAACGAAGTGTGCGGTTTTTTGAGTCTGTAAAGGAAAAGCCCGGTACTAAGACTTTGGAAGCTAAACCTGCCATAAATAAAGGAATATTTAATGGTGTTCGACTTATTGAAAATACCAAGCTCCAAAGTATCAATCATAATCAATTGATAACTAATGTCATCAATAACATGAAACGAAGAATGTTTACTACTGTGTCTAGCCACGAACCACACCGGTCTGATGCCACATCACATGAGAGAGCATATGAATCCCTTCTAAATGTGCTTGACCCCAGCTCATTGGCCAACAGAAAAGCATGCCGGCTTTAGTGAAGTAGAGGTAGAAAAGTTGTGTAAAAGGTTTAAGCAGAGCATAAATACAATGAAAAACAGCTATAGAGATTTTTTAGAAAATCCAACAGAAGTTCCAAAAATCTTAACACCTTTGTTAAACTGCTCAAATCTAATCCCATGTAGTTCGGCCGATTGTGAGAGAGGGTTTAGCCTCATGAACCTTATAGTTACACCGACCCGTACCAGACTCACAGTGAGACATGTGTCAAGTCTAATGTTTGTAAAATTGCACGGTCCAACACTTAGTGACTAGAACCCAGAACCATATGTAAAATCGTGGCTCAGAAAACATCGAAGTGCAGACGACACCCGAACAAAAATAGCAAAACCAACCACTTCAAAATAAACTAATCCATTTGTGAAGTATTTGTAGTTGCTAGGAATAATTTAGTTGTGATGTTTTTGTGGCTTCAATGCACTTGTGGAGTAAACTGTTTTAATGATCCTTGATGATTTCTTTGATGAAATAGACCTTATTCTTTTTGAATGATACTATAATTTATTCAAAATTAAGTGTTGAAAATGTAAAAAATATATGTTTTATTTAAGTAAATTAACTATAACAGCATACCTACATTTCGTATTCAATTTATTCAAGTAACCTTTACCTTTAATACTTCCCGGTGTTCGAGCGTTCCGGTACTGATAAATTTACCAAATCGCCACTGTATATATATATATATATATATATATATATATATATATATATATATATATATATATATATACAGTGGCGTAGATAGGGGGAGGGTCAAGGGGATCAATCCCCCCCCCCATGAGCCTACGAAAATTATAATGGAATTGAATAAAAGTCTTCGCATCTACGTATTTAAGTATACATGAAATTTATTAAGCAGTAGCACCTCTTTTGGTATTATGTATGTGCAATTATATGAAAATCATGTAGATATGTTTTCGTGACGACTGTGCAATTGTGTGTGCAATATCTACTTATAATTTCAACATTATAATTAATCAAGAAATTGAATCGTTTTTCTAATTTTGGGTGAAGTAACTATTAGTTTTGAGCATATTCTATTCAATGTTCAATTAGTAAGTTTAATCGGTCACTTCGAGCAAAAAACTTGTTTAAAAAAGTTCAAATAGGTCTAATAGAAAATTTTCATTTCGAAAGGAAGAAGTCAACCAAAATCACCTCGTACTTCTTCATAAATTGTATACTATACTTACTATTAAACAAAACTGCTCGAACTTTTGTTTAATGGTGTAGTATTATATCTAAAACACGAGCAGTTTTGTTTAATAGTATAGGTAGTATAAAATTTGGAAAGAAAAGAAGTGCGAAGAGGTTTTGATTGACTTCTTCTTTGGTTAGTAAAATTTTCCATGTCACACACGTTTTTTGTTCCTAGTGACTGATTAAATTTCTGTTTACATGGAATATTTTCAATCAATATTTAATATTTCGAATATTTTTTGAGGTAGAGTAGGTATCAAAATATGAGTAACTTTTGGCTTTGAAAATTTAATTACTCCATAACATTTTGAAGTAAATAAAAATTTTCTGTGATAGCGTTCAATCCATTTCTGGACTTGGAGAAAGATTTACTAATCATGAGAATATAGTCTAGTCAACAAGTGCTTTTTTTGTTCAATTTTGTTCATAAGTCTCGGAAAAATATGAACAAGGTGTCATTTTATTCGAAAGAGCATGAAGATATTTTTTGAAAAAATTTTAGTTCTGTTCTTGAAAATTTTAAAACTTATAATCAATTCACTGAAAGAAAAAATCATCTCAAAAACTAATTGATATTTTTGATATCTGAATACATATACAAAAAGTGGAAATTTTCTAAAAGAAAGTCTTCCGGAACTGTAGGATTAATATTTATAGTTTTCTCAGATTAAAAATACGGCCGACAGCGGGTAGTATGGCTTGCGAAAGTAGCGCCCATTTGGGACACTTTAACAATAAACATTGTTCAACTATATTAAATATTAAATTGAGGAATGAAAAATTTCAGGTTCTTACTGGATAGGTAAATGAACAATAATCCAGTGACAAAACATTTTTATCGCGATTTTTCAATTGGTTATGCAATAGTTTTTTGCTGCTTGAACAAAAACATTGCAAGTGTAATAACTGTTAAACTATAGATCTGATATTTTTTCCTTCCTTGGAGCTATTTTCAAAAAAATGCAGAATAGATTACTGTTAAAAAAATTTAATTTTTCAGTTTTTTATTAACTATTTACGCACTTCAATTAATCAGTACTTTCTTTTATTGATTCTTTTATAAACAACGCATTTGTTCATAACAATTTTTTAAACAATAGGAGATGAATATTGAAAAACCCATTTCCATGTAGCTTCCGATAATAAAAAACGGATCATTAAAATTATTTTAAAAAATTAATTTTGATTTTGCAAAACTATACCTACGTAAATTGTCAATAAACCACTGAAAAATTGAAAATTTTACAATGGTAATTTACTCTGAAGCCTTATAATAATAGCTCGAAGAATGAAAAATAATTTCAGACCCATAGTGAACATTTATCACACTTACAATTTTCATGTTCAAGTATTGTTAATCAACTATTGCATAACTAATTCAAAAATCGCTATTATCGCTGGATTATTGCTCATTCACCGATTTAGTAGCTGTCTGAATTTTTCATTCCTTAATTTTCATATTTAATATGGAAAAATAATTGTTATTATTGTTAAAAGTGCCCTAAATGGGCGTGACTTGCCCAAACCAAATTACCCGTTTTCGGCCATATTTTTACCTATCTGAGAAAATTATGAATATTGATCCTACAGTTCCAGTAGTTGGGTCTTTTTTTTAGGAAATTTCCTCTTCTTTTGGAATCTTTCTTCATATTTCAAAAATTTCAATTAATTTTTGACATATTGGCAGAGAACCAACCTCCCTTTTTTTGAGTATATTGTTTACTTTTACAATTTTCGCGAGCGAATTTTTATTTTTCTCAAAAAGGTCTATATGCTATTACGAATCGAATGACACCTTGCTCATATTTTCCCGAGACTGCTGAAAAAAGTTGAACAGACTAAATATATATATATATAAAATTTGACTAGACTAAATATATTAGAAAGATTTTCGATGTTTTTCAAGCATGATTTATACGAAATTGACAAAGCAGTTGATAAATTCATCAAAACTGATGAGTTTTATCAAAAATTTCTTACTGCCACACCTGCTGTTCTCGTAACTTGAAAGTGTGAAAAAAATATTTAATTCGTGAAGGTGGTGTTCAGCCTAAAAATTCAATAATAGAGCTTGATGATTGCCTAGAAATTTTTTTTTCGAATATCAATATGTTGTTCAGAATATTAGCTATGCTGTCGGTATCGACGTTTGAAGCTAATAGAAACGATTCAAAAGAGCACGATAAATGAAGTGGACTTGTAATGACCCTTCTGAATATATAAAATTCATTGCAAATTAAAAACTCATGTTTGTCTATTTTTTTTGTTTTTGAAAGGTTTGGCTGCTCTGGCAATTCATCGTGAAATTGGAATCACAGTTGACGAAGTCATGAATGTCGAAAAACGCCGAAAACTAGATTTTCTTCTCTAATTTTCCCAAGAATATGTTCAATGATTTATATATCCAATTTAATATAATTCAATTTTTCACTAATTTTTGATAAATTTTTTCCAATTCAAATAATTTGAATTTTTTGCAATTTAATTCAATTTTTCTGCTTATTTTGTACTATCTACATGAAAGATTATTTTTATCAACAAGAATAAAACTAGAAAGAACTAGAAGAAGAAAAAGTGCACTAAGTCATATCCCCCCCCATCGCAAAAAGCTATCTACGCCACTGTATATATATATATATATATATATATATATATATATAAATATATATATATATATATATATATATATATATATATATATATATATATATATACATTCAGGTGACCTAGTATAATTTTACAATTCAAACTGAAATAACGATCCTTTTATACATGTATGAGAAAAAATAACAAATAATAACATTCCGAACGGTACTTAGTCTTTACATTCCAAAAGTTATATATAACCATTTGATGTGTATATATATATATATATTATATATATATATATATATATATATTATATATATATATATATATATATATATATATATATATATATATATATATATATATATAAAGACGTTAGTCCCAAGTTGGTCCTTATATCTTCGTATTTATATCTCCTCTATCTAACATGGGACAGTGGTAGCATTCAAAAAAATGGCGTTGAAGAGCTTCCTGTTGGATGCAGGACTGATTATCTTTCCCTTGTAGGTAAACTTTGACGATCTATCGTTTCAGAGCGCTTGCTTGTCATACACAAAAGTAACAAGAACAAAATTATCCACTTCAGAAATGCTCATTGCAGATGTGCCGCTGGTCGAATGCATATTGTCTTGGCCTAATTGGGCCTTGGCTTTCTGTGGAACAGCTGGTGTATAATTCGTAGTCGATGGGGGACAACAACGTGGCAAAAGCGTTTCTATCTCATCAACCTCTTCCGCAGATTGTGCCAAGAAGGAACCAATGTACATATGGTCATCAGTATCAGTCATGTAGGTGTCTCTAGATAGACGATTGGACACTTGAGATTACTTATCCGCCTCTCGCAAACTCTTTCCTCTACTTAGGTACTGTGTTTGTAGTCGTAGAAATACTTTTGATAATAGGCTTCAAACCCGAAACATTGTTGAGTAAATTTTAATGAATTTTAAAATTTGAATATGAGTGAAACTTTTGCCAAGTGTGTTTTTTTCAAGATTCAATCCCACAACATTTGCAGATATACAATACTAGCTAGTCCTACTAAGTCAATGGATTAATCCGTGAATGAAAATTTTGAATTATGAACTGGCATTACTGAAAGACGATTTTATACATAGGTACAAGATAATATTTATTATTTCGAAATCAACCTATTACCTATCACTTAAATCATAATTATGCTAAGGTAGAATTTGATTGAGATCATTTGAAGTATCGGTGATTCAATATTAAATAAGTGTTGAAAAACCATTCAGTAGAACGCAAATTTTGAGTAAGTGGTACAGTGTTGCCGATATTTCTTTTCGAAATCGTGCTATTATATGTAGATTTTGTAAAACTCGTACGAGATAGCAAACTATGGCATCAATCAGCACTTCAGCAGAATACCTATATAAGAATTTAGTAATCACACAATTCATTCATTCCAGTGCTACGATACTCAGATACTAACTGCTGCTAACTACAACGTTTTTGTAATTCGTATCCAAAATGTCGGCAAAACCTATTTTATACGAATTTAAGGCGAGTCCACCAGTCAGAGCCGTGGTTTCTCTTGCGAAAGCTTTGAATTTGGAATTGGAATTGAAATCGGTGGATTTGATAGGGATGCAGCATTACACTGATGAATTTCGTAAGGTAAAATAATCTCAGTTTTAACGAAATTTATTATTTTTTAGTAATAATTCCAGAATGAAAACTAGAATTGATCATCTATTTCTCATTTTAAATTATTGGATCAAATTCTTTTTTTTTGTAGTTAATATTCTGAATATATATATATATATATATATATATATATATATATATATATATATATATATATATATATTATACCTATATATGTATATATATATATATATATATATATATATATATATATATATATATATATATATATATATATATATATATATATGTCACCGGGAGATAACGAAATCCGCAAGTTCATAAATTTCCTAGGAAATTTATAAATTTTCGTAGGATTCTAAACGAGAGATAAATTGTATTATTTTACGCCTACATTTTCGCAAATTTATCAATTTGCGACGTCTCGTGGTAAGTTTAACGGATATCCATTCGTAAGATTCAAAACGGGTCGACCATTCACAGAAGAGCTTTTAATTTTACGCTTCTACAAAATACGGCAAATAACACACTGCTCTCTGATTGGTCGATGTTGACAGTGGCAAAGCTTGTGTCCATAGACTTAGGTACAATCAGACTTACCAAACTATAAATTTATCAGTTTCTATTACCTACCTAACAGTATTTTTACTTAAAAACTAGGTAGGTACCTATAATACAGGGTTACTTTTTTACATAATATGCTAATGACCCCTACTTCACTCTACCAAAATAAAACAACAGAAATCGTGTTCTACGATATGAAAGAGGTTCATTAAAAAAGAAAAAACAATCATAAAACATTTTAATGACATTTTTTTTCCTCTATACATTCCGATTTCTTACTATTTTGGTCATGGCCACTATAAAACTTTCGTAGCTCTGTGGTAAGTTTCACTTCGTCAACAAATTTTCTAGCATTTACGGCACTATCTTCGCCATTTTGGCTATCCGCAGCTTCTAGGTCGTTCATTATGGGTACAGTTTAGTAACCTTAGCAATATAAAACTATTTTCACAGTTCCAACTCAGTTACAATATTAAAAACTTCACAAAAACACAGAGCAACCGGTTTGTTTATGTTCCGGGGCAACCAATGGTGGTGGAGAGGAAGCAAAAGGAACATGTGACTTATTCAACCAATTAGAGCGCACATGGCGTTTGGTTATTGCATACTTTTTATTTTACGCGTGACTTCCGTAAGTTTATCAATTTGCGAAATTGTGGGCGTAAAATAATTCAATTTATCAGTCGTTTAGAATCCTACGAAGGTTTATAAATTTCCTAGGAAATTTATAAACTTGCGGTTCTTGTTATTTTCCGGTGACATTTATATATATATATATATATATATATATATATATATATATATATATATATATATATATATATATATATATATATACAGTTAGCTTCGAACATAACAAACCCACAAGGTGAGTTTGAAAATTATCGTTACAGGCGGGTGTTCTATATATCCAAGGTGAGGTATATAGGCAAAAACCGAAGTTCTTTTTTCAAGTAGCTGCTTTATTATTGCAATATTCATATTACCTAAATTACAATATATTTGCATAACTTATAAAAAACTCTGTAATTTTACATTGCTTCTGTCCTTTTATTGAAAATTGTTGAAAAATAAGAACATATTTATAGTTTCGAGGGCTTCTCTTGTTGTGGATCTCTGTCTGGTCTGGTTCATCTTCCTTAAGCTCTATCTCGTTATGAACAGTTGATTCAAGTAACATAAGTCACTAGAAAATTCAGAAACTATTCAATCCTCATCAGAGGTAACGAAATCATTCAGGTCATGTGAATGAAGCTATGTTTCACAGGCTTTAGCATAGCAACTCAATGCATAAATAGAAACCTCCAATTTTTAACGTTTCATTATTAGTCGAAAGTCTGTGAAATTAAATTAGAGTTAAGAAATTAATAAATCATCATCTGGTAATCAATGGACGAATCTTTTGAATCGTCATATATATCTACAAGTCATCGCTATTCAGAATATTTGAGTATTAGGCCAGTCAGTTTAGACATTGAAAATCGAAAATTTAACAATAATTCCAAAAGTTTTTGATGCTACATAAAGAAAGGAACAAATCTCATTTTGCAACCTTTTCCGAAGTCCGGAACATTGTTAAAATTGCAACAATATTGAATTTTGCCTTTGCTTGTGAAAAAAATTCCAAAAGTTCTGCAAACTTGGAGTAATATTAAATATTCATTATTATTGTTTCATATCACGTCTCAAATTTGCAACCAATTTAACGGTACGGAACATTTTTTTAATTCAAAATTAACGTTTCTCTTGTATAGGTAAACTGACCAAAAAGAAAAGGTCTGCAAACTTGATAAATACTTCGAAAAAATATACCGAATAGTTGTATAAATTTGCAACCTTTTTCGTTGACCGGAACATGTTTATTTATATTTTTTTCAATTCGTGGTAATTTTTTCGTGCAAGATGGTCTCGAAATAATTACAAAAGTTTTGAAACTTGGTTGCAAATTTAGAAAACATCTATTCTGATGCATTTGCAAATTTGCAACCTTGTACGCAGTCCGGAACATTATGCAATTTGCAAAAATATAAAAATCCAAAAATTATATTTTTGCAAATTGCATAAAGTTCCGGACCGCATACAAGGTTGCAAATTTGCAAATGCATCAGAATAGATATTTTCTGAATTTGCAACTAGGGATGCACCGGAATAAATCCGGCCGATCCGGCCAGTTGGCCGGAACTACCGTTCCGGCCGGATCGATCCGACCTGATCGTTTTCCGGCCGGAATTTTCGGAACTTTTTGGGAATGTTTAAGTTTTAAAGTTTTAATATAATTTAAATTCAAATATATGGAAAAATAAAGAAAATTATTTCTAGGTTTTTTTTTAATTGGTGCCTACTTACCTATTGTTAAGTCGTTAATTAATCACAGATAATTTTTTTTTTAACAGAATATATTCTGTTTCCAAAATTACAAAACATAAATAGTAACTGAAAACATTATTAACAGCCAAATTCTAACAGCAAAAATAACAGCCAAATTCCCTGTCATGGATAAGTCTTATAAGATAAGTATATACAGTTTACATAAAAAATTAGACTGAGAAACTTAAAACTTAGTATTCATAATTTATTTTCTTAAGATTATTGTGCATAAATAAAAGCTTTTCGGCATTTTCAGAGTTTAGCCTACACCTATTATCAACAAATATATTACCAATTTTTGAAAATAGTTAACAGTGAAGGGTGTGCGTGTTTCCTTGCCTACGATAGACCGGCGGCTGTGGTTCCCCGACTTCTTCTTATTTTTTTATTATTGGCAGGTGACTGCTATTCTCCAATTGAATGAGTAGAATCGTTTCAATTCTGTTAATGCTGATTAAAAATTAATATTTAAATAAACAGTGATTTCTATCTAGGTAAAATTAATGATAATTAACACTCTGCATACTGTAGCTAGTTTAAAAAAAAAGTAAAAATAAATCAGCCTCAATATTTTCAATGTTTTATGTATAAAAATAGGCATGCACATACATTTTAAATTTAGGTCCCGATCCGGCCGGAATTCCGGTTCCGGCCGGATCGGCAAAATACCCGATCCGGTGCATCCCTATTTTGAACCAAGTTTCCAACTTTTGTAATTATTTCGAGACCATCTTGCCTGAAAAAATGACCACGAATTAAAAAAATTATAAATAAACATGTTCCGGTCAACGTAAAAAGTTGCAAATTTATACAACTGTTCGGTATATTTTTCCGAGGTATCTGTCAAGTTTGCAGAATTTTTGGAATTTTTTTGGTCAGTTTATCAAAGAAAATCATGGTTGCAAATTTGATACGCGATATAAAATAATATATTTCATACTACTCTAAGTTTGCAGAACTTTTGGAATTTTTTTCACAAGCATAAGACAAAATTCAATATTATTGCAATTTTTTCGTAATCCCATACTGTTATATTTATTTAACGGTATTCAGATGACAATTGAAAAGTCAGTGTTAACGGCCGCCGGCCGTTATAATTTCATAACGGCCGGCGGCCGTTATGAAATCACTTGTTCAAATATTTATTTCAAAACATCATTCTGCTTACAATAACAACATTGAAATCTTGGTCCACAGCGAGTTGGGGGAATAAACCTCTGATTTTCATTTCGCATAGGCTAATAATACATCTTCATTGACCACCTTTACATTCTTGCTTTTACGCCACATTTCAAAATTTTCATATTCTTTTTGATATCGCTCTTGAGTTATTTTCGGCAGTTAATCAAGACTCGCTGCACTGCACATGATTATCCCAATATTTCTAAAGGAATGTGATTTTGTTCCTCAATTTCATTAATTTCATCCATGGTCGTCGTTAAAGCGAACTTGAGAAACAAAAAACTGACGTTGTTTATAAAACTGTCAAACTGTTCCATGACAACAGAGTGCGGGGTTTTTTCTTTCTTCGGAATCAAAATATAATCTTTCAACGGGATTACGAAAAGTCTTTAACGACACACGGCCGATACGCAAATAACGGATTCGGTTAGTTATAATCCTCGGCTGCGCCTCGGATTACAATATACAACCTCATCCGTTATTTGCTACATATCGGCCTTGTTACGTTAATAACTATAACAATGTTCCTGACTTCGGAAAAGGTTGCAAAATTTCATAGTTTGTGTTTATCTCTTTCCCGGCCCTACATTAAAGTTTGAAAACTTTTGGAATTATTGTCAATTGATTATTATCTAGACTGACTGGCCTATATCATAAATACAATACCTTTATTTTTATGATAGTTTATATAGAGCATTTGATTTTTATGATGTTTTTAAGTACTATTTACTTACATGCATCAAACATACCTACTGATTTTTCATTTCCAGATCAATCCAAACCACACCGTTCCAATTTTAGATGATAAAGGATTCATTTTGTGGGACAGCCATGCTATAATGATGTATTTAGTGGATAAATATGCAAAAACTGATTCTTTCTATCCTCGTGACTTATCCAAAAGGTCTCTAGTTAATCAGTTACTGTTTTGTGAGTCCACCTTATTTGCGAAACTCGCAGATATTTTTGTGAGTACAAATATAAACCATATAATTTTTATAAACCATATAATTTTAACACGATAAATTATTCTTTCTCATTTTCAATCGAGGTACTAAGTATTAAATGGATTCCAATCTGGAAACATTTAAACTAATATAAACAATGAATAATAAAAATATGACTAAGCAATTCAGCTCGAGAACAATAGAAGAATGTTTCGAATTTGTTGGATATCGTTGGTGTTAGATACTCATGCGGAATTAACTCGTCATATATTTTTTTTTCTTATTCTCAAACTCGCAATAAAAATACTAAAGTTAGACCACTGGAGTATAGATGGTAGAATAAATTTAATGAAGAGTAAAACAATATTTTGAAATTCGGTATGTCGAAGGGAACTTCAATGTATAATTTTTAGCAAAATAGTTCCAAAACGATTCAATTATTCAGATTTATTAAAACTATGAACAAAGGCTTGTTAGATTAGGAATGATATCTAGAAAAATATAGGTATCTAGTTTTTCAAAAATAATCGGAAATCTATTAACATACCTAAGAGGAATTTAAAAGAGCCTCGAAGAAGAAGAAATTTGTTATAAAAAGTCTAGGTTCCCTATATACATAAAACAATCAGTTCAAGAGTCAATTAAATTAAAAGTATTAATAATCAAGATATATTTTATAAGTTAGTTTTTTTCATTAAAAATTAAGTTTTTTCTATTTCTCTAATGTTACCTAATATTGTTTGATTCATTCAGGATTTTTCGGGAATCTTTAATTGTTAATTGCTTTCGAAATAGTTTATGTAACAGTTCGAAACTGTAGCATGTTTGTCTAGATCTCCTTCAGAACACACACACACCAGTATTTTCAATCGCTGTCTCAAGAGTCGAAACGTTTTTGAAGTTGTACACTATCAGAAATTATACATTTTCATTACATCGTTCAAGAATAGAAATAAAGCAAATCAGTCACGCTCTAGAAACTAGGCTAGAACAACAAATAACTATTTCAGATATTGTTAGATCTCATTCGTAACTTTTTGTATTCCTTAATCAACACCCACAGGGAACAAACTATAGTTTGTGAAACCAATTTCTGATATAGGCCACGTATTTTTGTCATGAGTTTTGAAAGAGAACGAAAGTAGCTTGACTTATCGCTTCAGCAAGCAACTCTGATGAGATCTAAGAAGATCGAAAAAGTTTTTATTTTTCACTTGTATATCATTTGTTGATTTTACCTTAGATACGGTTGCTATAAATACACTCATTATGCCCTAGGGCGTTATGAGCGGGCATTATGGATCATAACACCCGCTCATTGTACGAGGACAACTGAAGCAACTTCATAATTCTTGTCGTATACGACTCTGGATTTCTCCGGCAATGAATTATTCGCAGCTTTGGCTTCATTTTCGATGATATTCATGGGTAAATTCATTTTCATTTCCACTATTTCTATAAGAGTACACAAAGAAAGCAGCAATGACATTCACTAAATATGATGACAAAAATATTCACAAACGTCAAAATATCAACAAACGACATGCCTACTATGATAAGAAAAATGGAAAGTATAGGAGCAATGAACCGATTTTAAAATCGATTTTTCATTATAATAAAATAATTTTTTCGTGAAAAATAAAATCTTGTATGCACCACGTGCGTTACTAAATCCTTATAACGCACTTGGTACATAAATAACTATTACAGCCGTCTATATAATTTGTTTATTTTAAAGCCACATGGCAGTTTCTGATTTGTGTTCTCTGGAAAAGCAATACAACATAGATATGGTTGAGTCTACTATGCGAGGAATACTTAATTAATGTGTCAAAATGCTATCTGTCCACTTTTTATCTTGAGTTATTTTTTATTTCTTTGTTACTGCAATTTTTAGTTTGTCTGAGCTTCCTCGATACATGATCTATAAATCAGCAACTGACTTAGTTGACTTCTATAGCTAGACAATAAGTCTGATTTTAAACACGTTCTTTTTAGAAACCAATGATCTACGGAGAGAAAACAATTCCTACCAGCAAAATCGAAGGGACTGAAGATTCGTACAAAAATATCAATACAATTCTTGAAGGAAAGACTTATCTAAGTGGCAACGAAGTGACCATCGCTGACTTAAGTATGGCGGCAACTATCACATCTCTCGATCTACTAGTACCAGTTGATGCAAAAAAATATCCCAATATTCACGCTTGGTTACAAAGATTGGAAAAATTACCTTATTATGAACCCAACCTCATTGGTCTTAAAGAGCATTCTAATCTCATAAAACATCTTCAGGCCAAATGAACAGTTCTCTGAATAGAAATACTCTGAAAATCATTATTTTTTTGATTATTGAAGTGTTGTTAAATTTCATCTTGTTCCACAGTTTCCATGTTAAACCTTTTTTCAATATTGATTACACAGTCTTTTAATCGCAGTATGCTTTGTATTGTGTAAAAATAAATACAAATTTTAAAATACCATTTCCAGTTTCATTTACATTCAAAAAATTATTGAAATAAATTCTGATTATGGTAGACCAGGTACGGTTGTAAAAGCGTACGGTTGAAACAACTCGAGAATTGCACAATTGCAGAAACTATATGCAGTTCGTCGAGGGATACATGGAGAGACTATAGGGCCCTGAGTCCCAACACAATATTTGAGAATCAAGTTGGTATTGTTTAGAAACCCGAAAAAGAACCATTAGTTTTGTCTGGTTTAGTGAGTATTTTATGTTTTCTGTAGGATGTCCAAAATATTCGCATCTCGTGAACTACTTACTTAAATAACGTCCTATTTCAGTATTATTTTTCACAGCGTGCCGAAACCATCTGTTGCTGTATTCCAAAGAAGCTCCGTATAATTTGCCCCTTATTAAACGAATTAGAAGATAAGTTCGTCTGCTCAAATCTCGATACTGTGCGAGTATCCGAGTGTGGGTGTGGCATACAGACAGAGCGCGACATTCACATTGTGCGCTTTTTCGTTACATGAGAATTTATACCAGTAAACCGCGTAAAAGAACTTCGGTTTAATATTTATATGATGTATATATATATATATATATATATATATATATATATATATATATATATATATATATATATATATATATATATATATATATATATATATATTGTCAATTCCTAGAATTTATTTATGCCAGCTTAGATAATGGCTTGTATGTTGCAGGACTTTTTTTTGATCAGTCTCGAGCGTTCGACTGCTTGCAGTTTTCTTTCATTTTGAATAAAATGTACAGTGTGGGATTTGGGGGCGTTTTTCTGGAGTGGATCTCTAGTTATCTGTCCGACCGCTGTTTATTTGTTGAGAATAAAAATTGCAGATCTAGAAACTATCTCCTATCTATGGGGGTACCTCAGGGTTCTGTTTTGGGACCGTTAATTTTTCTACTATTCATTAACGATCTTCCTGATTATATTAGTGCCGACTCGATTACTCTTTTCGCTGATGACACATCAATGGGAGTATCAGCGACGACCATGGATGAGTTGAGAACCAAATGCGAAATACTTATCCGAGAGCTTTCTGACTGGTGTTATCGTAACTCACTTATGTTGAATCTGAGCAAGACGGAGGTAATCAATTTCCAATTGCGGGAATCTATTCCTGAGGTACCTTTTGTTGTCGATTTCAATGGCAGCCAACTTAAATCTACTGGCAGCGTCAAGTTTCTGGGTGTACACGTCGACAGAAATTTACGATGGCACTGTCATGCCGAACATCTCAGCAGAAAATTGAATGGGTCTTTCTTCGCTCTTAGTCGCCTCAAGCAATCACTGCCTCTGGAGGGCATGCTCACTATTTATTACGCCCTGGTGTTCGCTCACTTGAACTATAATCTGGTTCTATGGGGTAATTCGGCAGCAAGAATTTTTTTATCACAGAAAAGATGTATACGTCTCATTTTCAACTTGAAGCCCCAAGAATCATGCAGACCGATACTTATCCAACATAAAATTTTATCATTGCCTTGTATTTACATCTTAAATTGTCTACTGTTTATTCACGGAAAATTGTCAAAGTTAGATACGACTTCCAGTTTTCACAATTATAACACACGGCATAATTGCACCATCTGCATTCCGGCTCATAGGACCTCTAAATTTGAAATGTGTCCAACATATGTAGGGATCAAATTGTTCAATCACCTACCCAACTGGATCAAGTCCTTAGGTCGATCAAGATTCAAGAAGGAAGTTACCACAATATTATTGAATAAATGTTTCTATACTATGGAAGAATATTTTTCTACAGAAATTAGTTAATTCTATGTTAATTGTTTTGACGTGTCCTATACATTAATGTAATGTCCTTCAGGATAAATATATATTATTATTATTATTATTATATATATATATATATATATATATATATATATATATATATATATATATATATATATATATATATATATATATATATATATATATATATATAAATTAGTCTAAGAGTCTGGCAGTTAATGCACTACTTCAATAGCATAGGTAATAATAATACTCTGATTAGTTTCTGTTTCTGTACCAGTTTTGCCGTTTAGTTTCTGAGAAATATGCTAAAATCTCTCGGGAAAAATGCTAAAAAATGCCAAATGAAATTATTGATATGCTAAAAAAAAATGGCAAACAGTTTAAATGTATTTCTCAATACAATTATAAAAATTTGAAATTTATTTTGATTAATAATTAATTGGTTTTAAGCAAAATTCAAAAAATATATAATTTAGGTACCTACATTTTATTCTATGCAACTTCATGCTGTCCGTATTTCTACTGTCAGAAAATGATGTCTTGCATATTTCTGATGGGTAATAGACCCTTGAAATTGCGATTTGTTCACAAACAAAAGGTGCAAGTGTGCTCACAAACATTACCATCACAAAACATCATCTATTTACGCATAAATGTAAAATGAAAATCGTCTTAAACGTCGCTAACTCGCTACTTGTGCTAACTGAGCGATTCCCCTAATGCCCTAATCGTAAAACGTAAACAAAAATAATCGTTTCTTCGAATATTGATGAATTCCCCTATTAGATAATTATATTAGGTTTCAGAAATGCCAATAGACTTTATCTTTATATGTATTTATTCCTTAGGAAAAGTCTTTCAAGTACTAATATCCATAGCAGATTAAAATTTTTTTATTATAGGTAGAGGGAGGCCAAAACATGCTAAAAACATGCAATATGCTCAACTGAAATTTTACATGTTGAGACAAAAAAATGCTAGATTTACCTTTCAAAATGCAAAAACGGCAACACTGTTCTGTACTGTCATACTGCGGTGTTATTTTCTCTACCTCCACGGCAGTAAACCAGAACAGAATTTAATACTGTGAATGTCACTTTCTGTCAGTTGTTCCCACAGAAATGCAGTTATTTTCTATTTTGTATGGATCACAAAATGACAAAATGATTTGTTGACTGTTGACTAGAATCACTGAAATAGGAAAGGCAAGGGTGTTTACATCTCGGTATTTCATTGCGTATTTATATTATTTTGAAATTAAGAGTAAAGTTTATTTCCTTATACCGAACTGAATCCATATGGAAGCTGCAACCTCAAGACTTGATGATTTCAAAGATATTCTGAAAAGGGTTAATAGAAAATTCGAAATAATACATGCTACATGGAGTGGAGAGAAGTCTTTCGAAATCAAATTTCGCACTTCAATGGATAAAAATACGGATGACTATAACAGCTTATGCGATCAGTGGGTAGATACTTTTTCAGAGGTAACAAATACAGTGTGGGCAAAGAAGACATCAAACACAGGTCCTAAAGTTAAATTCAGAAAGCAGTACCAGTGCTGGACTCATGGGGGTAGAGTAATACAAAAAGAATTATTGTTTGATGCTAGAAAATGCAGAGGAACCCTTGACATAAAAGTGTTTAATGATAATAATCCTTTTACAAGAAGAAAGACTAAGTATGTCCGTTTAGGTCTCAATGCTGTCGTTAAGGTAATTAGTGTAGTTTATTTATCCAGTAGATTTTTTAATTTACAGTAAGTCCCATTTATATACTCCAATAAAATATAATATCTAACTTTTTCAGTTGGTTTATTTTGTTTTATTTTATTCTCTTAGTTTAATAGATAGTACATAATGTATGTTCACAAATCATTTCGTTTTATCATAATATTGTATTGTAAATTTTATGGTGGAACACATCAGTGTTGATTATTCCTGGTTTAATACTGAAAATTATACTTTTTGCTAAATAGAATTTCACTTTAGAAATGTTTCAAGAAAACATTCACCTTCTAGGAAGGTTTTTCAGCTTGTATGACCATTCCAAATCTATTTTGTGTCAATATTAATTGTAATGAAAAGGTATTTTATTTTATAATTTCAAATTTAACTACAATAAGTGATAGAATAATCATATAAACGAAGATAAAGATTTTGAGATTTCAGGATTTTATTAAAAGGTTGAACCTACAACATACAAATAATGACATTTTTTAAATAATTTGTGCATTAAGTTATTACTTGTTATTGTTTATTATGATGTGATAACATAGTTTTTAATTCACTCTGTTTAATATCAAATAACAAAATAATGCCATTGTAGTTCAAATCAAAAGTTAATCTCTCATTCAAAGGCAGTCCATCATAAACTAACCTTTCATTGCTCAACTGTTTCCAATTCTTCCACTCAAATTATCTAAATCAATTGAAATATGTTCACAGATTTTTATTAATTTCAGATTAATTTTATACATCTACATAAAGTGAATACAACTCAACCATTTGCATTTTTTGTTCACAATTGCAAACCACAGTCAGAGGTACCCAAACCACCAGCTACAGTTAATGAGCGATTGCCTCAGCTTGTAGCCGAAATGGTTCAAAAAGGTATGAATTCATCACCTCCAGCTGCTATTGAAAATCCTACAAGGCCAAACTTGATACATCTCACTAATGTCATACCTGAACAAGTTCCAACAATTGAAAGAGATAAAGAATTAAGCACAGAAAAAGATTTATTAGGAGTACCATCAGAATTTCAGTCAAGTCTAAATCATACAAACATCAACTTGAGAAATGACGATTGTTTTATTCAAGAAGCCTTACAAATGAATAGTGTTCCAACTCTGCAATTTGTTCAGAATATTCCTTTACAAAGTTTGGGTGGATTGAAACTTGAATTTCAGCCTGGTTTAGAGCAGTTTGCTCAAGTTGTTGTTAGTGATTCGAGCTTAAATGATGCTCTTTTAATGTGTCAACCTTTAATGTTTGACAATATGCAAACTTTACCCCATTTTGTGCAATTGAATTCTAGATCCCTCTGTAATCAAAACCAGGGCCAGTTCCTATAATTTAAGTTCAAGTCAAATTTTTAATATTTGAATATATTTATTTTTAGTTGAATAAGTTTTGTAACTATAACTAAAATTTTGGTATATTTATAGACTGATGTGATCACGTATTATATATAATTTATTCCTAAGAAGGTTTATATCGAATTTGGATTTAGTAAATATAGGTTTTATTTAGCACAAATGTTCTTTCTTTAAAATAGTCGGAATTTGAGTGTTCCAAGTGTGATAATTCAAGATATGAAATTTATTTTGGAATATTACATATATATATATATATATATATATATATATATATATATATATATATATATATATATATATATATATATATATATATATATAGCGCATTCCTTGCAAAGTAGAAATGAATTTTCAATTATTTATACAAAAATTTATTATTCAAAACCTAACATTTAAATTATAATATTTATAAGTCAAAATCTATTAGCATTTCATTTGAGTCTTCTATTTTCATAGTATCAGAAACAAGATTCTTCATGCAAGTTTCATTCCTTTTAATCAACTTTTTTAATTTTTCACTTCTTTCCATTTGATTTTCATTCTTCATATTAGAAAGTGCTATTTTAGTTTCTACCATTACAGGTTTCAGTTTTTCGATAATTTCTTTTTCCTGTTTCAGCCGTTCCAAAAACATTTTCTCCTAAAAAATTTTTAGAAAACATATAATAATACTTAAATCATAAATTGAAGGATCCTTGCAAATAAGGAAATACTCCACATTATAAGGGTGCCTATTATATAAAAAATAAAATAACTTACTCTAAAAAATTCCTTTTCTAATTCATCAACCTCATTCCTTAGAGACACTACTTGTTCGCCAGTATAATATGTAACTTTGTCTTTTTCATAAATTGGAATATTTGGAGGTATGAAAAATATACGTTGAAGTATAACCTATAATAAAATATAACTATAAATGAATTAAACAGTATCTGGTTGGGAATACAATTCAAACAGATGCATTTATAATAAATCCTACAATATAATAGTGCCAATTACTTAAATAAATTTCTTTATAATTTTATATATAACTGATTTGCGCGTATACTTTATTTAACATCTAATATAGCTATGAAAAATCAAATCATTGTAAGTATATTCTTACAAGTAGAAATAAATTTAGTATTCTCATTGTTTATGCATGTTGAATCAAATTTTTTTAAAAATTCCAATAAAGGAATAGGTAATCTTATATTTATTTGTTTATGTACATTACAGACAAATACCATGATTTTAATAAAATAGTGAATTTGATAATTCTGGTCATATTCAATATGTAATCTTTGACTTCTGTTTCAGATTTTTCAATTAGTAGTTTTATTGAATAAGTACCTTAAATTTTGTCAACTCGTCCAAGCAAGCCGTTAAGTAACTAGTCTTAAGATCTTCAATCTCATATTCTATGAAATTCTTATCAATATTTGCATTTTCCTCTAATAAAGCATTTCTACACCCATCCATGAAACTTGTAATGCATTGGACTATTGAATCTTTCACTACAAAAGTAACACATCAAGATATTTGAAATAAAATATTCATATATTTACGTACAAATATCATAAACTTCTGTAGAACTACATCCAAAGTAATACTTCTCATGTTCATCCTGGTCAAACCTGCTGGGATCCAAGTCCATCATATTGTTTCATAAAGACAAAACTTGAAAATTCATCAAAAATCAAAGCTTCCTGAAAGTGGAATATATCTGGTTAGGTTCGTAGTTTAGTATAATTAGAGATGGGCAGTAGCAGGATTTAAAAATGCAGTAATAATACTGCTCCACCGAAAACACAGTGACAAGTCACTGCTTTTTATTAGAGCAGTTTTTTTTTAATGATACGTTAATACGTTATTCTTATACTAATTTGAATTTTGTTCCTTTCCTCTTCCCAAATGAAATATTTTCTTAGACTGTCATGAGCAGTGTTGCCATATGCCTATTTTTTTTCAAGCCAGACAGTGTTGCCAACCCCAACTCAGTGAAAAACTACATATGTGCTTCAAAAAAACTGTAGAAAACTGTAGATTTTGATTTGAAAACGGTAAATGTACAGTCTTTTCTTAATTTATGGTTTCAAACTTCATTTAAAGGTGGTAATCAATAGAACAAACGTTGGAAATCAAACGTTTTATCAAATTATGATTTGAAAAATTATTGAAATTAAAACATATACAGCATTTATTATGATATGATACATGTTACAAGACTATACAATTACCTGCTATTTCGCTCTCAATCTGCAAATTTTCTTGATTTTCGATCTCTTCATTGTTTTTGAGATCGTACATAATTTTATTGAACTTTTCGTAATCAATTTCGAAACAATTTTCAATTTCAGATCTCGTATGTAGAGTGCCTTTTATTGAGCTCGTAGAAAGTTTATTTCTTATTTTTGTTTTCAAACAAGCGCTCTACCTTAGCAGTGCGGCAGACACAGAAGTTCTTTGGTAACAGTTCGCGAAACCCTGTTTACTTCGTTATATTGTCCGTGCATATACTTGGAATGATATAGCAGTTCGTAGTAGATGACGCTAGCATTTAAAATTAAAAAAACTGTAGATTTGGAGGTCAAAACTGAAAACTGGGAACATTTTGAAAAAACTGTAAATCTACAGTTAAAACTGTAGAGTTGGCTACACTGCATGCAACTGTAGCGTGTAGCTTTAGGCAGTTTTCCGTTGTAACCTGGATAGTAAACGGTTTACTTGCTGAAATGTGACATCATAAACAGTTGGTAGGAAATAAATAGGCGATTTAAAGTACTTATATTGAGCACATAAATCTACAGTTAAAACTGTAGAGTTGGCTACACTGGAGCCAGATGATATGGAGGAAACGAGCGAAATTCATACTAGAACGAGCTTGTTCGAAATTTTTTTTTACTAGTGAATACCTATTTTTTGGAAATATATATTTTCAAGTATTAGAAGGGTATTAGTCATGTATTCGAAATACATACTACATCATTAGGAAACCTAACCTAGTTGTTTTTTGGGGTAGGGTGTAGGTTGGGATTCAAAACTTAAGTATTAAAAACCAACACATTTTTTCTTTATATTTAAAAATTTGTGTGAATAAAAAAAACAAAAATATAAATTCTTTCTTAAGGCAGTATTGATAATAACTGCTTTTATAACTGAAATAAAAAAACAAATAAAATACATTTTTCTTTATCTATGCTAACGTACAAATCACAACAAAAAAAGGAAGTTCTGTAATAATACATATTAGCGTTAGGTATAATATATAAAAAAAACTAATAAAAATTATTATTTTTTGGCAATATTTTCCTTAAAACTTCTTGCTAATAAGGAAGAACTCGGAGTCCAAGAGTAGCAGGTGTCATTTTTTGCCAACTCTTTGGTATGTAAAATGTTGGAGCAAGTGTCGATATTTAAGCGATTACGCACTTTGGTTTTTAATAAAAACAATTGGCTTTGGTTCGCTTGTCGATGATTCAGATTCCGATGGTGAGGAATTGATTCCTACAAATTTTCAAATTTTGATTCCTTCTTCTTCTTTTCCTTTACTGTCTTTGGCTACTATGGCCATCTGGACAAGTATCTTTATGTGGCCATCTGAGTCTGCTGGGGTTGCAGGTCTTGGAAGTTCCAATACTCAGATGGGTTTGACTTTATCACTTGCACAATTACTATCATTACGTTTATTTTCTGTGTACATATATATTCTATGATTTTGTGAACTGTCCGGAGGTTAAGGGATCCCTGATTACAAATAAAACATACACAATGTTAGGGAAACATATATTGACGTCACTTTAGGATTTCAAACTTAGGATTTTTGGAAGGAAATTAGTTTTGGTTAGTAAATTGCTGATATACTTTAAACTTGCTCATAATTATTTATATGTTTTTTATTTTGATTTTAATATATAATTAGAGTTTTATTTTTGATACTGAGAGAAAGTTAATTAATACTTTAATTGTTTTTATATCATTTTTAAAAATAGTTTCATATATATTCAATGGCAGTTGTTGATTATCATCTTTAATTTTAATAAGATCAGATTGTAATTTTTCAATATTTGGCTTGTTATTAGCACATGAAAGGAATATATGAGGAATATCCTCTTTCTCACCACAGTTGCATTTATCATTGCTAACAATTTTGTTTCTATATAAATGAGACTGTGTTAGACAATGGGAAGATCTTATTCGGCATATAGTTGTTATATATTTCCTTGGTAAATCGAATTGGTTAAACCAGGGCTTTTTATTAAGCTTCTGATCCTTCATCATGTCAAAATAGATCCTCCCCTTATGTTCACATGTCTCTCTCCATTCCGCTATCCAATTAACCCAAGTTTTTTTATTAAGATAAGGCCAAAACTCCCTTGGATTTCCCTTCATATCTGTCTCTGTTGCCAATGAAGCGCCTAATTTCGCCAGTTCATCGGCTTTCTCATTACCCTTTATGTTAGTATGGCTGGGAACCCAAAGGAATTTTATCACATAATTATTATTATTCATTTGTATTATTTCATTTTTAATGTTGAGAATTAAATCATCATTGAATATTTTTTTGTTTTTACTACATAATTTTTCTAAAGCACTTTTGGAATCTGATATTATTACACAATTGTTTAATTTGTTTTGTTTGATCAACTCAAGTGATTTTTGAATTGCTAGTAATTCAGCAGTGCATATTGAGAAAAATTCAGGGATTCTTTCTGAATGATATATTCCTAATATACTATATACACCTATCCCTATAGATTGTTTAGTTTTGGATGCATCTGTAAAGATTAAAGAGTAATTTGGATATTTATTTTCAATAAATGAGTTAAAGATTATTGAATTATCAGACATGGATTTTTCAAGATTGGAATTATTATATTTTAAGGAATAGTAAACTGTTGATAGTGGAAAACTGTAGAATGATGGGACATTTTCCTTTTTGATTTTATCTAATATTTCAAAATTTTCCCATGAATCTACTAAAGGAGGAGGCTTATTACTGAATATTAGTTGTTTCCAGTGTGATAGAGATCGGATTTTATTAATTATTGGATTATTATTAAGGGATGCCAATTTTGCTATGAATCTCGACGCTAACAGTAATCTTCTGTGTTTTAGAGGTAATTCTCCGCTTTCTGCAAGCAAAATGTTTATTGGGGTGGATTTCATTAACCCCAACGCTGATCTGATCGCTGCATATTGAATTTTGTCAAGCGTATACAGGAGATTTTTTGAGCACTTTCCCATAAAAATACTGCCATAATCTAGATGTGATCTTATAATAGCTTTATAAATATTTAAAAGGGTTTTTGGATGGGCCCCCCACCAAGTTCTTGAAAGAGCTTTTATGATATTTATCCCTTGCAGAGCTCTGTTACTCATATTTTGTATTTGAGCGTTCCATTTTAAATTTCTGTGGATATTTATACCCAAATATTTAACCTGATCGACCCATGGAATATTTGTTTCATATATCTGTAACGGAGGTAGATTGATCCATTTTTTATAGGGATGGAAGTGGATTGCATTACATTTACTAGGGGATAATTGTAGCCCTTTTGACCTGAAGTATTGTTCAGTTTTGACAAGTGATTTTTTCATGTTGGCTAAGGCAGATTGAAAATTGGCTGCTGTAGACATGATGACCGTGTCATCAGCAAATTTTATAACTTTAATACCTATTGTTTCAATTTCTTTTGCTATATCTTTTACAAAAATATTGAAGAGTATTGGACTCAATGGTGAACCTTGAGGAAGACCTTGATTTGCTTGCTTTGGACCTATTAACTTATGGGAATATGGATCTAGAAGTAGAGTATTCCTTTCTAGAAATAATGATTTGAGAAGGTTAATTAATTTAGAGGAGATTTTCTCATATGATAAAATATCAGTAAGATTTTGGAGATTTACATTGTCATAAGCGGATTTAATGTCTAGGAAAACTACTATAATGGATTCTTTCCTTGCAAAATTTATATAAATAGATGATATAAGATATGCTAATGCATCGTAAGTAGATTTTCCTTTTCTGAACCCAAATTGAAGATCACTATTAAAGAATTTATTTTCATATATTGCTTCTATTCTTGTGGAAATTATGGATTGCAGTATTTTTAAAATACATGATGATAATGCTATTGGTCTATAACTACTACTCAAATTAGGTGATTTGCCAGGTTTACAAATAGGGATTATAATCGTGGTTTTAAGAGCTGATGGTATCGTTTTATTATGAAATAATTGATTAAAAAGTTGTAATAGTTTGATTTTGGCTCTAAGGGGGAGTTGTTTTTATCATAGAATATGTGACATTGTCCTCTCCTGGACACGTATCTTTGTTTTTAGAGTGTATTATAAGGAGTAACTCATTAAGCATTATCTCAGGAAATTCAACCGTGTTACTTACTTCCATTACTTGATCTTCTAGAGGAATTATAGGAGGACACAAATCTTCTAAAATTTCTTCCCCGCATGGTAAGGTAGCTTTTGGCACAGTATGAAAGCTTCGGCCGGATTTAAATCTCTTAATGTCTTTCCACATAAGTTTCGAGGATTTATAATTTAGGTTGATACAGAATTGTGAGAATGCCTCTTTTTTCTTTTCTTTGATGTTTCTTTTAGTAATTGCTTGAATTCGTTTAGTTAGTAGATAATTATTTAAAGTTGGATTATTTAAGTAACTGCGGACTGCTTTTTGTCTTTCTTTTATATCTTTTTGAAGAGTTTCATCCCACCATACTATTTTGTATTTGTTTTTTCCCTTATTGTCTTTGGTTTTTTGAAAAGATTCATTTGCAGCTTTTTGTATCATTTCTTGAAATGTTTCCAATGATTCTGGTTCATTCGAATCCATACTTTGATTGATGATATCTATATATTTATCCCAATTTGCTGATTTAAGATTATATCTTTTCAAGGGATTTATATATGGCGGGAGACGTGAATTTATTGAACCATTATTATATATAATTTCAATCGGTAGATGGTCACTATTACCTGGATCTTGTATAACGCTCCACTCTAATGATAGTGCTATGTCTGGAGATGAAATTGTAATGTCAGGAGCACTTCTATTTATATTGGGGGGAGTTATTCTTGTAGGAGTTTTATCATTGATAATTATGCATTCATTATGAAGTAAAAAGTTTTCAACATTTTGTCCATTCCTGTTTTTGATGCCTGAACCCCAAAGAGGGTTTTGGGCATTTAAGTCACCGCATATTATAAATGGGTTATTGAGGTTAATAAATGTCTCGTTTAAGATATCTTCAGAGAGGTTTTCCTTCGGAGGACAATAAATGTGAACAAAGGACATATTGTCTATTTTTATAATTTGCATTTCAATATTAGGAGGAGTTTCAAAGAAAGGAAATGTAATTTCATTATATTTTAGATCATTTTTAATTAGGGTGACTATGCCACCACCTTGTCTAATTCTATCTTTTCTTATAATGTAATATCCTGGAATTTTAAATTGAAATGTTTCAGTAAGCATAGTTTCCGAAAGGAAAATAATGTCAGGATTACTTTCATGAATTCTTATTTTTAAATTGATTAAATTTGATTTAATAGAATTAATATTCCAATGCATTAGTTTGAACATGATTTAATGTTAGTTTAAATACTTATGTGAAAGTAATACTGTATGTAGATATATTAACAGAGATATTCAATGAGAATCCTCCGAATCCATATTATTTGATTCAGAAGGTTAGCATGACATTTCTATGTGTTTTTCCAAATTATATTGACCCTTATGGCATTCTATCAACGCTACTATTTCTAACAATTCGTTAATCGGTATATGATTTTGTTTAAGACTTTTCTTGAAATTGCTAAGATTAAATGTAGTGTTTGGACTTTGAGATTGATTGAGTAAAGTAATTGATGGGTCAAAGCTCGTCGAAGAATCTCGAATTAACTGATTTTCATGAGCCTCTCTGTCGTATCCGACTATTTTGGGAAGTGATGTTCGTCTCTTTTTTGCTGTAGTGTTATATGATGCGTACGTATTAGATTTCTCTATTAATAAACGTCTATTAGCTACCGAAATCAGACTTGATTCTTCTGGTGTTATAGTTGATTTTCTTGAGTTTAATGGGGGATATGATTGCGGTTGTTCTATAGGGGAAATGTAATCTTTTTTCATTAGTTTAGCTGCTTCAAAATATGATATATTTTCCGTAGCTATTATTTCATTTATTTTTTTTTGACGATGAAATTATGGACATGTTCGATCGGTGATAGCATGGTTATTTCCGCAATAAAAACAAACTGGATTGTTAGAATTATTACATTCATTTTCGTCATGATTATCTGCGCAATTTCTACATTTCTTTTTTCCATTACAATTAACCTCCATATGACCATATCGGAGGCTTTGTATAGAGTGTATAAATCAATTTTATCTAAATTAGCAGAGCGCTTTCGACATATTTGTCATCTTCAGTGCAACTTTGTCAGGATACAGGAAGGAATCGATCAGAAGAAACAGAACAAGACATAAAACACACATCAGCTAAAATCATTTAGGATTAATCCAGTGAATCAATACATGGTAAATAAATTAATTCACTGGATTAATCCTAAATGATTTTAGCTGATGTGTGTTTTATGTCTTGTTCTGTTTCTTCTGATCGATTCCTTCCTGTATCCTGACAAAGTTGCACTGAAGATGACAAATATGTCGAAAGCGCTCTGCTAATTTAGATAAAATTGATTTATACACTCTATACAAAGTTTTTCTTTATATTAATAATCACAAGTGTATTCAGCTCACTACATTAACATATCGGAGGCATTTATAACATTGAATTACCGGGCCTATATAAAGAGATACATTTCGAACACAGCCGCAAATGGCTATTTTATTTGGCAGCATTTTACCTTCAAAAGTTAATACCCAGGTATTAGAGGGAACATATTTAACTTCATTTTCTATTATTGTACGCCTATTAAATCTTTTAGCATTTAAAATTTTAACTTTAGAATCTGCTAGAAGAACATCTTCCTCACTAATATCATTACCTACATCTTTGATAACACCTTTGCAAGAAATAAGCCTAGAGGGAATGTAAATTTCATGATCAGGGTCACCTATACCATTTTGTGATATGAATTGATTAGCAGATTTAGCAGACATAAACTCAATAGCAATTCGCTTTTTACCTTTTTTTGTGATATTTTTGATATCCTTGATACCTTTAAGAAAAAGTTTTTTCCCCAAATTCATAGGGTGAATGTTACCTAAATTTTGATCTGACGATTCAATGATTACCAGAAAAGGACCTAAACTGAACTGGGGATATCTAGTCTATTTTATTTGATTTACCAATGCTCTTATTGGAAGCGTTTGATATATTATTTTTAGATAATTGTTGGATTGATTGAGATAGATAGTTAGCTTGTTCTATAATTTCCGGATCTGCATGAAATTGTGATGAGATTTGATTAATTTCCTGTGATAATAGGGCTAGGTCAGCTTTTGAAAAGTTGACTGGAGAATCTAATATTTTATGATCTGGACTGAAATGTCTACTATATGTTTTTTGAGAAGTCGGGGTGAGTTGAGTGAATATAATGGGGGAGCTCCTGGCTCCCCCCGAGGTTCCCTCCATGTGCCCCTTCTTAGGTTAGTTTTATACACGTGTACACTATTTCAAATTTAAAATATATCAGCTTGGAAAGTGACTTACCTTTTGTTGACTTACACAACAATAGGAATTATTATATTTAAATGTTTTTACACCCAATTAGTAATTAACAATAATTAGAAATTCTAGAAGCAAAATCAAACAGCTAAACGATTTGACAGTTAACCTCCGAATCCATTTTGATTCCTTTATGACGGGCTCTTCTATGGTCTGAGTCAAATGAACAGTGACAGTAGGAGCTGCAATGTTCTTGCCCCAATTCCTTCTTTATTTGGTTTTCTTATAACGAACCTTTATAAAGATAAATATGAAATGTAGAAGTTTTAAGGTAAGGTTTAAAAATATTAACTTACTTTTCCATTGTAAGGTAGGGTAGGTACAATATAACCAACAACAAAACAAACTTCCCAATATTTTACCTTTTACTTTTCGATAAATAAAGAACAGCTGAGCCGCTGAGCGGTTGCATTGGGGTCATAGATGATACAGACCAACAACGTCTTGAGATATACTCAAGACGTTGTTGTACAGACACGGATTGGGGTGCGTTAGTGATTTCTCTTGTTCGGCGGTGGTGCGTTCACGAATTACACTCGCCCACCCCGTGTAATTCAAGAGAGTTCAGAAATACTCAACTTTAACAAAATTTAGCAAAAAAAAAAAAAAATATATATATATATATAAATATATATATATATATATATATATATATATATATATATATATATATATATATATATATATATATATATATATATATATATATATATATATATATATATATATATTCAAGGTGTAGTTTTCTTAGGTTTAGAGCACAGTAAACTTCAGGTATTCAGATTTTATTAATCAATCTACATATGTTTCGGCGTGTTGTGCCTTTTTCAAGATTATAACAATGGCTGGGACATTTACATTGTTTATCAGCAGTCTACATTTCATCAATTCATTTGAAACAACGCTATACACTACATTGGGTCTGTCATTTTACAGACCCAATGTAGTGTATAGCGTTGTTTCAAATGAATTGATGAAATGTAGACTGCTGATAAACAATGTAAATGTCCCAGCCATTGTTATAATCTTGAAAAAGGCACAACACGCCGAAACATATGTAGATTGATTAATAAAATCTGAATACCTGAAGTTTACTGTGCTCTAAACCTAAGAAAACTACACCTTGAATATATAAAATATAGCACAAGAAATTCTACCTATTAATATATATATATATATAATATATAATATATATATATATATATATATATATATATATATATATATATATATATATATATATATATATATATATATTCACTCCGAACAAGAAGAGCTACTGTCATGGACCATGGTGAAGCAATGCAATGGTGACAGGTGAAGTGTCATGCAACCAGTGTTGCCAACCCCAACTCAGTGAAAAACTACATATGTGCTTCGCAAAAACTGTAGAAAACTGTAGATTTTAATTTGAAAACGGTAAATGTACAGTCGTTTCTTAATTTATGGTTTCAAACTTCATTTAAACGTGGTAATCAATAGAACAAACATTGGAAATCAAACGTTTTATCAAATTATACACATATGACACATGTTCCAAGACTATACACTTACCTGCTATTTCGCTTTCAATCTGCAAATTTTCTTGATTTTCGATCTCTTCATTGTTTTTGAGATCGTACATAATTTTATTGAACTTTTCGTAATCAATTTCGAAACAATTTTCAATTTCAGATCTCGTATGTAGAGTGCCTTTTATTGAGCTCGTAGAAAGTTTATTTCTTATTTTTGTTTCCAAACAAGCGCTCTACCTTAGCAGAGCGGCAGACACAGAAGTTCTTTGGTTACAGTTCGCGAAACCCTGTTTACATCGTTATATTGTCCGTGCATATACTTGGAATGATATAATAGTTTGTAGTAGATGACGCTAGCATTTAAAATTAAAAAAACTGTGGATTTGGAGGTCAAAACTGAAAACTGGGAACATTTTGAAAAAACTGTAAATCTACAGTTAAAACTGTAGAGTTGGCTACACTGCATGCAACTGTAGCGTGTAGCTTTAGGCAGTTTTCCGTTGTAACCTGGATAGTAAACGGTTTACTTGCTGAAATGTGACATCATAAACAGTTGGTAGGCATTGAGCACATACAAGTGGTGATTTGAATAATTAAACTTCATGTTTCATGTAAATAGTCTAGCTTGAGCGGAATAATGAAGGTTAATATATAATGATCGATATGTGTAATAAAAGCAATAATCTATTGATGTTTTTCGAGACATTGATATTTGAATTTATGTCGAAGTAATATTGTCTAATTGTGTTGAAGATGTAGGCGATTATACAATTATTTCAATGTTTTCAACATAAAATGTTAATAAATAAAAATGTAGTTTAAAATGTTGACATCCCTAAGCATAGATGAAAGAAAAGAAGTGCCATTGCTGTTTTCTATCTGTGATTAGTGATAAATAAAGGTTAATTTTTTTAGGTTAGAATATTTTTTGCTCAATGAAAATTAGAAATATCTTCAAAAGTATTTTAATAGGAATACCAGTAGGAATTACAGTAATAGATTCTGTTGGATATGTAGCTCGCGTGGATGGAATATCAATGCAACCTGCTTTGAATCCTGAGTACAATCAAACAGATTACGTTTTTTTGAATAGGTGGGCTGTAAAAAGTTATCAAGTTAAAAGGGGAGATATTATTGCCCTTATATCGCCAAAAGATCCATCACTGAACATAATAAAAAGGATAGTTGGGATACAAGGTATTTGATATTTTATTGCTTAAAATGAGTTCGATAAGTTTCAATTCTAGCATAAATTACAATGATGTGTTTGTATCAGATTATTACTGTTATGAAATTCGACCATTTTAAACGATATAAAATACTGCTGATCCAAAATTATTTCTTGAAGTTGTATTTCTGACTGGTTTTATTAAGGATTTGGAAATTAATTCGACGTGATTTTGTTAAACTATTTATGAAGATTGAAATAAGGAGCTGTATGTTTGTATATTATTAATCGAAGATGAATTCTAAGTGTTGAATGTGATTTGTATGTTCTCGAGTTTTCCAAATATTGCATTGAATTTGTTTACCTTCCCTTGTAGTATCTTGTAAGATGTATGTAGTTTTGGAAGTACGACATTTCCTAATATACCAAACTCCTTGTGCTGAATATAATTCAATGCAAAGAAGATTATTTTACAATATAAATATTACTTGAATTTAATGGAAATGCCCAGGTTACTCATGAGAAAATATTTGTTTGAAATGTAATTTCAAATGGGAAGCATTGAAAGAAGAAATGTTTTCCTATAACTTTGTAGAACTAAGTATACAAAGTATATACATTTTGAGAAATAAGATTATTGTCATTCCTAGAGGAAAAATGTTTGCTAAGAAAGTTGTTGGATGAACTTTGAACTCATAGTCAAACAATTTTACTTAATATATGATTTGCCCATGTAAGTATAATCAAATTAATATATAACAAACATAATATTTGTAAGTATTAAAAAAGCCTGTGATACTGAGATAGGCAAATATTCACAATCTGTATTCAAACTAGCAATAGATAATTCAGTAGTTTTAAAATATTGAGCTAATGAAGTTGTTTTCTACTAGTAGACTTCCAGTTGATTTATTGTAACTCATTTCCTCTCGCTACAGATGTTTTGAGGCATGTGAGAATTTAAATTATTTTCTATTCAGTATTTAAATCAAACATTTTAGCCTCACTCCTACACAATGTTGGCCAAATTATTTGTTAACTGAGATAATTTAACTAAAGCAAAATATGTTTGACTCTACATCTGAAAAAGAACTATATAATAAATATCTTCCTGGATTCAATCAACGTAAAGTACATAACCATAACTTATATAAAATAAATTCACGGCAATTGAGTTTCGAGACCAAGCTTAATTTTATTTTAACGGATGTTATTATTGATATTGATATCACCCTTGAGGGGAAGGGCTGGCTGAATTTTCATAAAGAGATTATAAGATCATAAGAGTCATTTATTGTTTTCTATTTAAATATAGAAATGATTGCCCACTAGAAGACATATAAAACTGAAAACATTAGGTGATTAAGTGTTTCCGTTAATAATATACATTATCTTACAAAAATTTAGAAAAGATTCAACTTAACTTTTGAACATGCTAATGAAGCTTTGACTAAGTAAACTGATTTTCAAAAATTATTTTATTTTATTTTATTTGAAAAGTCAACGGATCAATGATTACATCAAAGATCCTTTTTTATACAAAATTAAACAAATTATACAAAATAAGAGTAATTTGGTAATAACAAACTTGTTGCTAGTATAGCCAATAGTTTTATAATAGCTATATAAGATAATTATAATTATATGAATATAACAATATACAATTTTAGTAGTCAAAATAGACTCACATTAGAAATAACGATTAACAATAAGTTTGAGTTCCCTTTTGAATATTTTCAAGTTATCAGTACGTAGCACAACTGTGGGCATAACAATTTTGTTCCACTTTCTTCTTAACCTAAAGATGGTAGAGTTATAAATATAATTCCGATGAGTTCCATGCTCTAGAAGAGGTCTTATGCGCCTTAGCTCATAAGGGACCTCCCTTTCAGTCAACATCCCAAGAAGACATTCACAGTATACGAGACCCATTAATGCTTTTTTAACAAAATAAACATCATGATATATATGGAGGGATTTGATAGATTCCAAATTAGCGGATAAAGCAAATTGAGTGTATTCGTGCTCTTTATAAGAAAATCTATTACCCATTTTAGATGCAAGGAATCTGAAAAATTTATGTTGAATTGACTCTAAAATCGGAATGTGCGTTAACTTGGATGGAGACCATATAATTGAACCATAAAGCATAATGGGTCTGACTAGCGTTTTGTATAGATGAATTATAGATTCGTGGGATTTAAACTCATTTGTAGACCTAATAATAAAACCTAAAGACCTGTAGGCCTTAGAAACAGTAGCATTTAGGTGGAGGTCAAATTCAAAATTACTTTGGTGAATTACACCTAGATCCTTAATATTACAAACATTATCCAGTATTTCACCATTAATGGAATAATTGAATTTTAGTTTCTTATTTCTACTTCTAGTGATAGGTAAAACTTTACATTTGGTACAGTTCAATTTTATTTGGTTTGTACAAGACCAATTATAAATAAGGACCAGATCTTTTTGCAACTTAATCTGGTCATAGAAGCATCTAACTCTGTTGAAAATTTTTATGTCATCGGCAAAGATTGATACAACACCAAACTTGAGAGAGTCGCATATATCATTTATGAATAGGGTAAACAACAATGGGCCTAGGTGCGAACCCTGAGGCACACCAGAAGTTGCAATAAATGGATCAGATAGGTTTCCCTTAATACGTACTTGAAGTTCCCGTTTAGTAAGATATGATAATATCCATTTCAAGGTGCCCCCACTCAGTCCGAACTTAGATAATTTATAAACAAGAATATTGTGGTTGACAGAATCAAAAGCCTTAGCAAAATCTAAGTAAATAGAATCCACCTGTTTAACCTCATCAGGGCAGGATTCATCATTTAGGGTATCAGCAATAAAATTGTTACAAAATATAAGATTAGTAATAGTGGATCTCCCTTTGACAAATCCATGCTGATTCCCAATTATAAATTGAAGGCATAGTTCAGAGAGTTTCATAGCTACAATGGAATCGAAAATTTTAGATATGGTACCAATGATGGCAATAGGGCGATAATTTACAACGTCACGTTTATTACCGGCTTTAAATATTGGGGTAATAAAGGTTTTTTTCCACAAGGTGGGCATGCACCCAGTAATCAAAGATTGCTCATATAGTAAGTAAAGAGGTTCAACTAAAGAACTAGAACAGTTTTTAACAAATAAAGCCGACAACCCATCTGGCCCTACGGAGTTTGACTCTTTCAAATTTTTAATGGTTAAAGCTATTTCCTCTCTACTAATAATGAAATCAAGTTCATCATCAAGATATAATTGGTGCTGAAAAGAGGAACTGGAATTCAGATAAACCAATTCAAAGTTCCTAGCAAACAAATTACATGCAGACTTACCATTGTGACTAGTTACATTATTAAAAAATACCTCTTCGGGAATATAATTAGATTTTGATAGAGAGTTTACATAATTCCAAAATTTTTTTATACTTCTTATAGATTTCTTTTCAATACTATCAATATATAATTGCCTGTCGGTTTTAGACTTATGAATACATTATCTCGATTTTTCAGATTACCAAGAACAGGGTATTTGTTCAATTATTTCTTTATTATTAATTAATAATATATATATATATATATATATATATATATATATATATATATATATATATATATATATATATATATATATATATATATATATATATATATATATATATATTACAATAGAAACTCATTAATTGAAACCAATTTAATAAAAATTTTTTTTCAGAGGGTAAATAAATCCAAACTCAATTATATAGCTCTCGATACTACCTGTGAATAAACAGAGACTATTTTTGTTTAAAAAAAATTATACACTTTTTCAAGAACACTTTTGAATTTTATCACAATGTTTTCTTTTCAGGTGATATCATTGAAACTATAGGGTACAAGAGCCACATCGTAAGGGTTCCAGAAGGGCACTGCTGGGTTGAAGGTGACCATACTGGTCATTCTATGGATTCAAACAATTTTGGTCCTATATCTCTTGGTTTGATAACTGCTAAAGCTTCGTGTATAGTTTGGCCACCTTCTCGTTGGCAGTTTTTGAATTCATCTCTACCCGATACTAGACTACCTTTGAATTTATCCTCCCCCACTCTTTTACAGTCAGCGTAACTATGGTGGAATTTGTAGTGTAATTTTCATAGTGCAAAGATTCGATTTCAGAATACAACATGCGTGCGATATCATTAGTCAATCGTATTGAATTTGAATTTACTGGTAACGTTGCTAGGAATGCTATTGCTCTGGGAGATTTGGACAATGATGGGTGTAATGAATTGGTTATTGGAAACGATCATGGGAACGTGGCAATTTTTAAGGTACATATTAGAATTGAAAGGTTCCTTTATGCATTTTGTTACCTTCCTTGATTAAAAATAACTAAACTTAACTGTTAAGGCAGTTAATCAGATAAATTGATTCACGATGTTTAGGGGCGTAATTTATATTACGTCACACGTTAAGAAGAAGTAAGGAGATCAAAAAAGTGTGTCACCTTGTGTTGTGACTGAGGGGGAATTTTAAAAATTGAACTTGAACAATGAACAAAAAATTCAATATATATGTCCTGATTACTTTTTCTAAAATTAAAATAGTTTTTATAATGAGAACTTTTCAGTATTTGCTCTATGTCTATGGAATTATATATATTTTTTGATTTAAAAAATGTAATTTTTTAAGAGTTTTATGGGATTTGGATTATTTTCAATTATTTTGACACATTCAATATTTCCAGGGGCGAAAAAAAATTCTATCTATTCCAAAATTGACCTTTGTAGCCTGCGTAGCCATAGGGGATATTTTCAATGATAAACAAAATTATTTAGTCATCGTTACTGCTGATGGTTGGTGCTATATATACAAAGCTGTTACAAGAAACAAGATACAAATATGTGAAGAAACACCTGCGGAAGATCAAGATACAGTGAGTTTCAAAAAGTATAAAATTATTGGGATTAGCTCATTGTAATTCTTTATAAGATTTCTTTTGTTTTTAAAAAAACCTTTACTAATTTTCTTTAGAATTTAAATTTATAAAGTAAGATCACACTATATATTTTTTTGCTTTAATTCTGTGAGAAGGCCCTCTAGTTTTTCGATGACTGTCCAAATTAAACAAGGTTAAAAACTCATTTGGGCCGATGATACGTTTTTAACTAAACGCGTTCCCTTGCAACTTTTCGTCTGGAAGTGGAAGATTTTAGTTTGACCCACCTCGCTCATGTTGACTGAGGCCCATTAACCAAGATATTTTCAGTGTGTATACTTCAAAGTACATTGTTTCTTTAAAATTTAATTTCAACTGTTATTTGTATTAGAGCTGTTCAAGTTACTGTCAAATTTTATAAAAATTTTATGTCGTTGTTGATAGGTTGATGGACAGGTCTTTTCTGGAGAAAGTACAGAAGGAATAAAAGATGATTCTAGCTCTTCATTAAAGAAAGAAATAGAGGAGTTTGAAGATGGAGACGAACTATTGATAAATTGCGTGCATGTTCAACGGATCCCTGCCAACGCCAAAGTAATTATGTGTCTGGGAAAATATGTGATTTTTCATTTTAATAATTTTTAATAAATTTTTACATTCAATTATTTTAATCAATATTTTATTTATATCAATTTTTATTTCAATCTTGTTCTCATCGCAGGATATTTTACTAGCTGATGTGAATGGGGATGGCTTTATAGAAATGGTTTTAGGTCTCACCGACCGTGTAGTCCGATCTTATAGATGGGTCTTCAATAATAGTGAGGGTAGTAATAAATCATTCGATGTTCATGGAGAAAAGGTTTCAGGTGAGTTTGTTCATTAGAAAAATTCATTTTTAGAATCCGTTCTTTGAATATGAATATATTGAATAGTTTCCAAGACGTCATAAATTCGTAACACTCAAATGTTAAATTCCCTACACAACTGAATAACCGTTTAATTATCTACTTAAGATTTACTCGCGCGGACTGAAATTATTTTTCCATTCAGTTTTTCAGAAATCATTAGGGAAAAACAAAGTGATCGTGATACTAGGTATCATCTGTAAACTAATTTAAAATATTTGATTTTAATAGCATTTCACAGGTTAAGCAAAATACTCATGTATATCAAAAGAAAACAAATCGAGGTGTAGTGGGGCACCCGGTTATCGTTATATTTCATGTATTAAATAGCAGAAATAAATTAACAAAATTTGTGAGAAATTAAATGAAAAAAAAAATAGTAAATAAAGGAAAGCTAATAAAATTGTAATTAATAACTTTTTTCAAAGTTATGAAAATAAATATTTTGTTATTAATTATCATAAAAATATGAACTCAATTATTACATTTAATCTTGGTTATGATTGGTTTGTGGAAATTTGTGGTAACTAAAGTAGTACACATATGTTTGCAATGTAAGTTACTCGAAAAAACTGCATCGATCTACAGAATCACTCTCACAATTCATTCTTTATCAATAGAATAACAAGACTCATATACGAATTCTTCCTACTTGCATGCCCCGTAAAGATCGTGACTGACACAGCTTTAGACCTAGCTTTTATTCGCTAAGTGTATGGAGTGTAACGTTTGATAAGGAACTTTGTTTCAAAAAACTTGAGACATCACTTAATAAATTATCCATCTCCTCCATGAAATATTATGAGATATCTGTTTTTAAAATTTAAGGTAAACTGGTAGCATTAAATAAATGGGAATGTGCAAATCAGATTGGATCAGTCACTCTACACCATACGAATGAGGGCGATCCTTGTTTGCTCGTAGCGCAGCCAGGCGGTACGTTCATGCGCATAAAATGTAACAATGAATATACGAGCCGTCAGGATTTGGAAAATTCCGAAACTAGCACAGGTAGTTCATCCAACGATTCGTCTTCCAGTTCTCTGGTAGATTATCAATATTTGGGAATAGCTAGAATGAGAAACCAAAATATATCAACGGAGATTCTTGGAGATTTCAAGACAGGACCGGAATGTAAAACAGAAAGCAAAGGAGACGAGGAAGGCGAATTTGAAGAATCTGCAGGGAATGAGAAGGAAAGATCGTATGCTGTAGCAACATTGGATGGAACTATTATGCTAGTTAAGAATGAAGTTATACTTTGGTAAGTTGCCGAATAGTCGCATTAGCTAATATACGTATGTGTAATAAGAAAAATGATTCTCACATATTTATTAAACATCTTTAAAAAACATAGTTCAAAATACATATTATTGTAGGATGCGTTTCGGTACACTACCATTATCAGGTACAAAGAGTATCTACTCAAGTCAAAAGATGTCAATAAAATAGACAATGCTGACCGAGTAATCGTCGCGTGTCAAATTCGAGTCATGCTAATGGTCTACCCTTAGAATAAAATTCCCTACTACAATGAGGGAAGGGAGTACACGTTTTTATTTTTTTAACAATAAGGAATACAAACAGGCTGTGTTGCTCAAAACAGTATTCGCTAAGTTATAATTAAAAAGATAAATACTGTATGTAATTGACTTAGAATTTAAAATTTATAATTTTTTTTTTTTTTTATACAATTTTACAAAAGATAAGATAAGATAAATCCCTATTCCAAAAATTTACGTTTTAAGGTTTTTTTAGTTAACGGTCCTGAAGTAGAAAATATGTCAATCTCTAAACCAAAAGCATTTCCAGTTTGTAACATCCTACAAAGCGGGTAATTTTGTACACTGTTAGTTCTCCTGAAGGGAACATAAAACGAATTTTGTAATCGCAACCGCGGATCTAGAACAGTAAACGAAATGCTTTGTAGAATGCTAGGCACTGACAAAAAATTATTAATTCTTTTTTGTAAGAAAATGAAGTCAGCTATTTTTCTTCGATCTGCCAAACTTATTAGTTTAAAAATTTTGTGAGCTTCGGTATAGTCATGATTTGAAATATTGACATTGTATCTAAAACCAAGAAATCTTAAAAATTTATTTTGGACACTTTCAAGTCTGCTAATATAGCAAGCGTACATGGGGTTCCAAATTAAAGATGCAAAGTTTAATCTACTAAACACAAAAGAATAGTACAAATTTAAAAAAGTTTTTTTATATCGAAAGAGTTTACCTTTGCGCAATATAAACCCAAGCATTTTGTTTGAGCTACTTATAACTTTTTCAATGTGCTGTTTAAACAAGAGTTTAGTGTCAAAGGTAACCCCTAAATCTACAATATTATCTACCTCCGTAAGCTGCTGGAGGTTAAGCGAATATTGAAATTGAAATATATTGACATTTCGAGTAAATGAAATTTTAAAACATTTTTTAAAATTTAAAAATAGATAATTATTATTACAGTAGTCATATAATCTTTTTAAATCTTCCTGAATCATTTCACAGTCTCTTATGCTTCGAATTCTTCTGAAAAATTTAAGGTCGTCAGCATAGAGCAGAAATTTGGTATTTCGAAAACAGGACCCTATATTGTTTACATAAATAATAAAAAGAAGGGGTCCAAGATGGGAACCTTGGGGAACTCCAGAGGTGTTTGTAAATATTTCAGATGAAAAATTATTCATATAAACAAACTGTGACCTGTTCACGACGTACGACTTCAGCCATCTCAAAAGGTTACCACTCACACCTACCTCGGCCAGCCTCTGTAATAAAACAGAATGATTAATTTTGTCAAAGGCCTTTCGAAAATCTGTGTAAATGGCATCCGTTTGTATACCTTTATCCAAGCCTTCTTGCAAATATTCCAAAAAAGAAAGTAAATTAGTTTCCAAATTTCTGCCCTTGAAAAATCCGTGCTGCTGCTCTATGATTATGTTTTTGACGTGACTTGACAAGTATTTGTAGATCATTTATTCAAAAAGCTTTGGAATTGCTGACAAAATGCTTATTGGTCGATAATTTTTTATAAGATCTTTTTGACCAGATTTAAATATGGGCAGTATAGATGACACTTTCCATTTATCAGGAAATATTGTGCTTAATAGCGATCTATTAAAAATCACATAAAGTGGTACTGTGAGACTTTCCGCACATTTCTGCAAAAATATGGGTGGAATCTGATCGGGACCAGGTCCTTTAGCAGGATCAATAAGAGAAAGGGCTTTCTGTATTTCTTCACGGGCTAAAAATATATTACTTAAATAATTGCTATTATAAATATTTTCAATTTGTTCAAAATTTTGATTATTAATATTAAACTCTGGTTCAAAAACACTTTCAAAAAAATTTGCAAAAAGTCTACAAATATCCTCGCCCGATGTTGCAACATTGTTTTCATATGTCATACTACAAGGAATTCCGCAATGGTTTTTCTTGTGTGACATGTATTTAAAAAACTTTTTTGCATCATCTGCAAGGTCCTGCTCAATGTTCTCTTTATAATTGTTAAAATCCACAGTAATAAGATACTTAGAACGTGCCCTTAAATATTTAAATTGATTTAAGTCATTTAGATTGTGATAAATTTTCCATTTTGTGTGATGATTATTTTTTTGTCTAATTATTTTTATTGTTTCTTTTGAAAAGTAGGGAGGAAATTTTTTGTTTATTTTATATTTAGGAACATGTTCCAAAATAAGTTTTTTAAGTATATTGTAAAAGCAATCTACATTTTTATTGACATCAGTGTCATTAAGCATACGTTTCCAGTCAACATTTTGAAGTTTCTGATTTATTTTGTCATAGTCAGCTTTTTTGAAATTAAAATAAAATGATTCAAGATTATTTTTGCAGTATTGTTGTGAATTTAAATTAAATAAAAATTCAATGCACGGGTGATAATCGTCCTCATCGACAAATGGGCTGTCACAGCGAGCTAAGTTGTCAACTTTAAATTTATTACATAATATTAAGTCTAGTATTTTACCAAACGCGTTAGGAATACCATTAAACTGCATTAATTCTGAGAATGAAAGCGCGTCCATAATATCTGCGCATTTATTTTCCACGTTAGTAGGCTCCATAGCTAAACTTAAATCATTACCTACCCACTTGACGGTAGGACAATTAAAGTCACCACATGCGAGAACCAAACTGTCACCTATTTGTGATTTAATAAATTCTAATTTTTTAACAAATGATGCAACTGCAATATTATCCTCTTGAGGTAAATATACACAGCACAGATATAACTTCACATTTTACACTCGCACTAAAACCCACTAATCTTCGGCATCGCTGGTAAAATTGGGAAGTAGTTGAGCATTTAATCCATTGCAAATCACAATACAAACCCCTCCACCATCTTTTTTTGCGCAACCAGAAGTAGCACGATCCCTTCGAAAAATAGAGTAGTCACTGTTTTCCACTAATTCATTGTCAAATATATTATTATTGAGCCAAGACTCGGTAATAAAAATAATGTCATGGAGATTAGCCTGAAGAGCTAACTTAAACTGTGTTAATTTTGTGCGCAAACCACGCACATTTTGGTATGAAATGTGTAACGCCATTGTGAAATTTTTTGCTTCTAACCTATACCAATAAAAACTGAGAAACAAAAATTTATTTTAATTTTTCTAAATCCGATTCATTTAAAATATGCATAATTTTTGAAGTTTCATTCTTACGGAGTAGTATGTTGCCATTCTGGGTTCAGGTATACTTGTAGTTTTTTTCTTTTGCAACCAAGCTAGCAGCCTTAAACAAAATTTAATTTTTTGTTGTTAAATTCTCATTAATAAAAAACTTATTGGACATTCCATCGATTTTAAAGCTAGATGTAGCACCCAGTTCTGTACGCTTCGCTTTTACGGCCGACATAAATTTATCCCTTATTAATTTTACATGTTTTACAACATCGATTAGGTTTTCGTTATGTTTTTCAGGAATATCCATTATTTCTAATATTATTATTTCTAGTTCTTCTTCTTAGTACGCCGTCTCCTAACGAAGGTTGGCGATCCATCTGGCAATCAAAATTCTAGATGTAGCTGCCCTAAAAATGTCGGTGGAGGTGCAACCGAACCATCTTCTCACATCCTTCAGCCAAGAATTTTGTCTTCTACCCACCGATCTTCTGCCCTGTATCTTACCTTGTATTATCAACCAAAGAAGCTCATATTTCACACCCCTCATCACATGCCCTATGTATCTGGTCTTTCCTTCTTTGATGCTAAAGAGGAGTTCAAGTGGTTTATGCATTAAGGAAAGTACTTCCTCATTGGTAATTTTTTGCACCCATGATATACGCAACATGCGTCTATAAAGGTACATCTCAAATGCCTGCAGTTTCTTCTCTGTAGTTGGATGGAGAGTCCATCCTTCACACCCATATAACAGAATGAAAAACACATAGCATCTCACCATTCACATTCGGAGGTCTAGACCTATCACAGGTTTCGTAATGAACTGTTTCATGCTCATAAGGGCCTTTCTGGCGTGCTCAATACGTGATCTTATTTCTATTTTAGGGTCGCATTGACTGTTAATGTTAGTACCCAAACATTTGAAGGACTTCACCTGTTCTATGGCGCGCTCGTTTATTTTTATTTGCGCAGTTATCCTTGTTTTTGCAAAAACAAGTAGCTTTGTTTTCGCTTAGTTGATAAAGAGGCCATATTCTTCGTTGCGTCTAACAATGTAGTTCATCAGTATTTGCAGATCCTTCATATTATCTGTAAGAACTACGATATCATCGGCGTATCTTATGTTGTGCACTACGACACCATTTACCTTGATATAGTCTGTCCAGCGACCGTTGGCGTGTACGTCACCAATTGTATATGACGTCGATCGTGAACACTGTTGCCAGACATAATAGATAATCTTAAATCTAAATAGCTAACCCAATTATCAACAAAATGAGATATCTTGCATGTTTGACATGGCGGGGATTTTTAGCGGTAAATTCAAATTAACCATTATTCCCTACCAGAAGTGTATCTATATGGAATCCATATTCATCGATCGATAAATCAAACTTATTTACAAAATCTTCTAGGTTACTCGGCGACTGTCAAACGTGAAATGCCGATTACCGGCATTGGTCGAGAGGGTCCGACAACATTGCAAATTTTTCAATTAAATGACAACTTAACAAACATTCAACTTATTTTCATTACTCGGTATGTTAGTTTTTCTTGAGAGATACATGCGATTTGATATGTTTAGAACCAGTGGCGTAGATAGGGGGGGGGGGATCAAGGGGATCAATCCCCTACGAATTTTGACCATTTCGAATTTTATTTATTTGGGTAGGCAGCCTTGCGTCGTTATTTGCGCATGACTGTGACGTACACGCCAACTTAGACTGGACAGACTATACCTTCTGATCTTTTCTCTAAAGCTTCCCTAAAAATAAGCTAGGAGTAAATATTGAACAGCAATGGAGACAGGATGCAGCCCTGTCCCCTTCTAATCATTGCAGCTTCAGATGTTTGGTTCTCGATTCTAACTACTGCTGACTGATTCCAATACAGCTGTGAAATGATGTTGATCTCCTTCCTGTCAATACCGGTCTTACCAGGACAGGTTCGCAATAGGCATTTCCAGTTTAACCGTGTTTGGTGTATTTTGACTTGTGTTTCATGTTTAAGGCATTTTAGTAGAATTTTTTTTGTGTTACACGTTAAAAGTCGCCAGAACGGTATTACTAAGTATTTTTTGTGTTATATATTATAATTTTATACATTTACCGAATCAGCATCAGCCGTGGCTGGATACAATTGACTACTTCGTTGGAATCTACCATTTGTGTACAGAGTTGTTATTGTATTCAAAATGCTCTAACTCCATGTGATAATGGTACTGTGTACCGAAAGGCGTCTTACATCACTGCATCAGTGAAAATTTAATATATTTTTTGTATTTATTACGATGTTTATTAATTTTCATCGAGTATCTGTCATCTACATTGAAAAGCATTAGGAGCCCTCCAATCAGGCGCGGATCCAAGGGGGGGGAACTGGGGGAACGTTCCCCCCCCCCCCAAATAGCCCGGGCCCCACCTAAAATTTTGCTGGACTCCCTTAGAATTTGACATACTAAGGTTAAAATAATTACAAGATCAGCAAAAATTTAATTTGATTCAATTTCTGAAACAAATTTGTTGAAAGTGCAGATGGGGAATGGAAATGCAATGAGGTCAGAAATAATATGAATATGGACCAATTTCTATATTCAAACGTGTCCCAATAAATATTTGCGTCGGCATCAAACATGTTCAAATGTGCCGCAATTAGGTCTTAAATATCACTGTCGCGCGTCAGTATGTGATTCCCTGCTTACCCCGATTTGCGCTTCATGAAACTTGTCGGTATCGCTTCGACAAACGTTACCATCTATTTTTGTGTGAAGCGCGGCTCCTTTGATCGATTTTTTTGATCTTCAGGCGTTATCTCTGATATTCCATCAATTATTCTTATTTTCAATTCACCAATCAGAATTATGAACCCCAAAAAGGAGAAAAATATATAAAGGAGTGTAGACGACCAGAGTCCAGAATAAACAGTTGTTTTCTATTTGTTTGTATAATGGTAAGTAAATATCATATTTCATTGGTATTCAAGTAATGTTGAATGAATATAATTTGAGAACGCATTCGACCATTGCAACAATTTTTGACATGATGCTGTAGTAACAGTAAATAAATATATTTAATTATTGATTTAACTTCTGGGATATCATTTCCTGGAATCGAACCAATTTTCTATTATAATCATACCTCACACTTTGGCTTTTTGCTTTTCAAGGCACGTTGAATCCAAATCTGCAATAAAAATTAAGTTTGTCCACGTTACGCAAGCCTTTTGAAGAGGCTATAACTTTGGTATTACGCGTTGTGTTTACTCGGGATTTCTTTCATTTCGCAGATATCGGTGTCTATCTAATGCTGTAAAATACATTACTGTTGAAGTGAGGTAAATATTTATTTTGGTTCGATTCCGTTGATATGCTTCTCACATGCTTACCTTAATGTGTGTTACAGGCTAACAGAAAAGGGCAAAAGCTCATATCATCTTTCTTCACTAAACCACAAAAGAGATTGCAAGCCAGTGAGGACTCACTTCTAAATGCTGCTATTAAATTTGAGCCCCAACAGTTCGACCACACCATTTAAAAAAATATGATTGGTTGGTTTTGTCCTCATCAAAGAAGGGGCTATTTTGTGAATACTGCCCATGGTTTACCAACCGCAACGAAGGAGAATTCTGCAAAAATGTTACTCTAAAGACTTTAGTCGCGGTTCCTCTTACTAACTTCAAAAAGCTTACAGGGTCCGATAGTGTTCTAGAAAAGCACAGCAGTCTCCAACACCATAAAGATGCAGTATTAGCTGGTAAAGATTTTTTAAAAACCTATCACAACCCTGTGCACGACGTGAGCAACATTGTCAATGCCTACAGACTCAATTTGTCACAAGAAAACAGAGAAAGGTTGTTGCCTATTGTCAAGACTTAATAATGCTTGGTAGACAAAATATTCTCCTTAGAGGACATCGGGATGATGGTAAAATTGAAGATGACCAAACACCCTTACAGAATGAAAGGAACTTCAGAGCATTGCTTCGCTTCAGGGTCGATGCAGGTGACACGGATTTGGAAAGTCACTTAAAAAATTCATCTAGTAGAGCAACCTACATCAGTAAATCCACGCAAAATGACATTATAGACTGCTGCAGATTGGAAATAACCGAATCAATCATCAATCGCATTTTGAAATCACGATTTTTCTCAATAATTTTCGACGAAACGCCTGATATTTCAGGAAAGGAACAAGTCACCTTGGTTCTTAGGTATGTGAACGTGCTGGACACCAGTAACAAGTTTGAAATAAGGGAAGATTTTCTGACCTTCATTGATGCCTTCGGCGGCTTGCAATCTGCGAAGAAAAGAAAAGAAGAAGTAAATTTTGACGAAAATGAGAGTGATGACTCTGACTCTGCTGATGAAGGTGGTCTTCAAAACATTTCAAGCTCAGACCAGACAGTAAAAATCTTTTGAAATGAGTTATCGTTGACTGGAAAATCCATAGGCCAAATTGTTTTAGGCGAGCTACAGTCCGTACAACTTCCATTGGAAAGGTGTGTAGGAATTGGAACAGATGGATGCACAGTTATGATATCAGACAACATGGGTGCTGTGAGAGAAATACAAAATACCGCCAAAAATGCAATAATGACACCATGTTATAATCATAAACTCAATTTGAGTATTTCGCAATGTGGTAAAATAACCAGCATTGAAAAAACTGTTTGTTTAATAAAGGAAGTGACGTCGTTCTTTTCTTTCCCTAAACGAGCTACAGTGCTTAATGCTCATATTGGAGGAAAACTCAAACGGCTATGTGAAACAAGATGGGTTGAGAGGCATGATGGGGTTCTGCAATACGTGTCAACCTTGCCTTCAATTGTAAAAACCTTAGATGAAATAAGTGAGTGGAAGGATAAAACTTCCGCAGGTAAAGCAGCCATACTATCAGGGACTTTGTGTGACTCAGAGTTCATAGTAGGCTTGTTTTGTCTGAGTGATGTTTTGGCGCGTACTCTAACCTTAAGTACTCATCTACAGAAAGAGTCCCTTGATTTGACGAAAGCTGCTCAAGTAGTAAAATATTTGATTATTGATTTAGAGAAGAGAAGATCAGATGCTAAATCACATTTTGAAAATATTTTCACGGGCGTTAAGGAAATGGCTAAAACTCTGAATGTTGACATTAGGAAACCTAGAACTTGTGGTTGTCAAACTAAACGACCAAACTACGATATTCAAAACCCCGAGGACTATTTCAGGATATCTTCATATGTACCACTTTTAGATAGTGTATGTGCAGATTTGAAAATAAGGTTTTCTTCAGATGTTTTGGACGCCTTCAAATTGTCCTTATTACTTCCTGAGTCCATCGTGAAATTGGCAAGTGCTGAGTTGAATGAAACCATTCAAGAAGTTAGCTTATGGCAACAAAAGTGGAAAAACGAAACAATTAACATTGGAGAAATCCCTTCAAGCATTTCAGCAATTGATGCTTTAAATGGCTATGATAAAGATATTTACCCGACGATTCACATCCTTCTTCAAATTTTATGTACATTACCAGTAAGCAACGCCAGTGCAGAGAGATCGTTTTCTTTGATTTTCTTTGATTTATTCACTTTTCTGTTTACCTATTTTTCTTTTACTATTTTATAAAAAGACTCACAATTTGTTTTTAATGTACATAGTAGTTTTAAGAATTTTCCTGTTTTGAAATTAAAACTGTTCAAACTCTCAAATTGTATATAAATATATTTGTTTTTATTTTTCTTGTGTTATTCACTTGGGGTAAAACAACTAATAATTCGAGTTACTTTATGACATTTCCATTTTATAATATTCTCCATCTTTTGTAGCCCACATATGTTAAATTTTTTTAAGTCAGAAGTCAAACTAAATCTGTGTAAGCTTATTCTTGAATGTAATGTCTATGAATACAGTTTTAAATACGTTTGCAAATGGTGTTTTGATTGGAAGCTACTCGATTTACTATTGCCCAAAATACCAGTACCTTTTGGCTATCTAAAAGTTCCCCCCCCCAAAAGTCGGGCCTGGATCCGCGCCTGCCTCCAATAATTACGGCACACGTATTTAATGATTTTTGTTGCCCCTCCCCGTCATTGTTATAGGTGGTTACATTTGTGTGACCTCCCTGCTAGTGACGTGACGTCGCATATTTTGCGATATTTCTATTTGAAATATTTTTTCATAAAATCAACAATAAATCAAAGATTTTAGAGGATTCACAAAATATTACATATCAAATGAGATATAAAAAATTCAATCGTTTTGCGTCCATAAAGTTTGATCACATTTATGCTTCATTTAGTTTGCGCTAAAGAATAGCTACTTTCGTTTTTGATTTTTATTTTCAACGTGTTGAGAAGTTGAAAATTATTTGATATTTTTAATTGAAGATTTCAGTTTATCACATTACTCACTTAACCATGCTTTTTGAAGGATTGAAAATTGTTATCTGATTCATGGTTCTGAACAAAACGATTCTTCTACACCATTATTTGTACAAACTTTCATGTGCTATCTTTTCTCCTAAGCTCTTAACCCTTTCAGGGCAACTGGTTAGCTAGGAAGACCACAGTTTGTTAGTCATGAGTAAAACTGCTCGTTGGCTATTTCAGTATACCAGTGTGTTTTGTGGGTTGACTAACATTGCAAAATTTGACGTGTTCATCGAAGACAGACCGAAATAAGTCGAAGCGCATATAACGTGCATTTGTTTACTATAGTTAGACACTACTTAGAGGATCTGCTGAACAGGGCCGGTCTAAGGGATGTGCGAAGTATGCAGCCGCACACTCAAGCCTTCTGGGGGGCATTAAATTGACCAACTTTTGTAAAAAAAAAAATAATGAATTTGGAAAATTTTTAGAAACTGATTTAAATATTGGGCAGAAATATTTAAACTATACTCGCCGGCATATCATTGGAAGCTTGGACCCTAAACAGCTTTACACTTTCCTCTACACCCCTCGCCCAGTGTCGTTGCCAGTTTGTGGATTGAAAAATTAATTCACACAACTAAAAATCCCAAGCTTCCAATGATTTGCCGCCGACTATAGGAGGAATTGTGTCTTAAAACTATTACAGTTAAAATTCAATGTAAAACGGAAGGTCTACCCGGCTACCCCAATGAGTTCTGAAATACAGTAAGTCTGATGCCCTTAACCAAGGTCCAAGGTCAGTAGAACAGTCGTCTCGTGGCGGGACGCGGAAAGTGTTCTGACTTATTTTCCTGCCTTCCTCCCCCGGCTTTGATTTTCTAGCCAATTGGCGTCTGAAATTAAGATCGTAGCGCCGGAACGGCTAATATCGGTACTAGAGCATGGGCCATTAACGGATTGTTTACATTGTTTGTAATGGTATTTACGTACATTTCATTTTGAGTTTTCGAACGTTTAGCTTCGTAATTTATGTTTTTTTGGACTTCGTATTTTCCAGTGGTTCATTGTGTTTCGATTGAGGACAATATTATCTTCAACAGTAGATAACCTACCTACATCAAGTTGAAATTTACACTGAGTTTTATCATTGAACATGAAAATCAATAATAAAATAAAGGAGAGGACGAATAAATTCATTGGTTAGAGGAACTATGTATACATCATGAAAAGGCAGTATAATAGAACACCTATTTATTTTAAAAAGTAAAAAAAACTTTCAAAAGTTTCAGGAAAAGCATCTCTGACATGTCTCCTTTCATTACCAAACTGAAGAGGTTTTGAGTATAATGGACAAAACAAAGTACATACAAACAAAAATGAAAGAAAAAACATGAAATAAAAGAAGAAATAACCAGCATTCTCTGAGTGAATGGTTCGAACGTAATGAGTTATTATATTTTTTGAATTTTCCTGACGTATAACAGCTCTCCTAAAAGTACGGTTGACTTCTGAGAGTCTGGTTTTCTTTATAGAATCTCTGTTTTTCCTGGTTATATAATTGAATATTTTAGTTTTTACCTAGCTATAGAGTCAAGTTTTATTTCATATTCTTGATGTTATGATAAAATGTTATTTTGTTCGTGCAAATAAACATTATTTATTAATATTATTATAATAGTATCTCTGGTTGTTACATGAAAGAAAATACAATTATCTAGAATCTCTGGATGATGGCCTAGGTTCAGATTCCGATAAAAGTGGAGGATTTCTCGTTGGAATAGCATTGGACTTCAAAAACCCTAAGTTTTCGGTTAGCTGAAAATTGCACATTATCAGTTGGTATAATTCAATATGGAAAAATCCACAAATTTACTACTGGGAAAATAATTATTCTCAGTAAACTGTAAAGATCAACTCTCTTATGTTCACAAGAACAATGAAGAGTTAAGCTTTCATAAGTTTATTTGACATAATAGTGGTTATAGTACAAGGAAGAGTACTGAACATATCAAGTCAATCAATAATGAATCAAATTGTCATACCTAAATTTAATGTTCTACAAGGCGCAAAAGTGCACAAAAACTGTGTTTTTGGACCTTAAATTTCAAAAAATTCCAGACCCCCGGCAGGGGCATAAAATTTGAGTCTGGCACACTTGCAATTTTCGCCTTAGGCCGGCCCTGCTGCTGAAACTGTGTGAATTTGTTATTTTTATTTATGAATGGTGGAAAAATGGCTCCAAAGTTAATTACTTATATCTTACTTATGCATTTTCATGAATATATTGAACGTAAATGTTTCCTTTCTTTCGAAATTACTAATTTTGTTGGGGTCTACTGAAGTGACCACTGGGCACTTACGTAATCGTGTTATCTTATTTTAGTTCTGAGGAAGCAAGTTTGGAGTACCTACCTACAGAATAGGGTTGCCAATTTTCGAAAGGACCAACCCGGGAGATTTTTTTAAGGAGTTTAGTAGGGAGGGGGTTGAAGAAAATTTCAATCATTTATTTATTTTTAATTTATATAATATACTCTGCTTCTAATATTTGACAGTTTTTTACCACAAAATCATAATCATTAAAAATCGAAGTTTGATTAGTAGAGCGCGGTTGCGTATAATTTTAAAAAAACTGGGGAAATTAGTCACCCCGGGAAGTCGGGAGGTTGACCATTATTACCGGAGTCATCCGGGCAATCCGGTAGGGTTGGGAACCCAATAACTGAATATTTAGAAAATCTTCATGAAGATGAGTTCTATGATTTGTAAGAAATGTTCAGCGTGCAAAGTAGAATTGTGTTTGAAACATAACAAAAACTGTTTCATGTTATATTACGCAAAATAGGTTATGTTGTTTGGTTATATGTTCCTACTGGTTATGTGGAGTGACCACATCCTGCAGGATAATCCTTGTGTTTTTTTATCTTGTAATTTGTTTCATTTTCTTCGAGTATCTCTAATAAACCATTATCAAACCATACATAATATTTTCTCCACAAAAAAATAATTTGGGCCGGAAAGGGTTAATAAGCAAAACATGTTTCACTTTTGATGCTATTCATGATGTTAAAATTAAATCACTTTTTTTCCTTTAAATTCAGTAAACAGATCTACCTATCTTGTTTGAAAAATCTGTATTTGAAAACAATACCTCTACGTAGTAGGAATAAAAGTTTTACTCTTGGCTCCACACATATATTTATGACGGATTGCATAACTGCTGCCAATTAAATTTTTACTTACCCTATCCAGGATGTTGTTGCACTAGGTTACAAAAAGAACAAATTAACAATTCAATAATTTTTATAGATAATATATTGTGTTAGTATACTATACCATATACTTCCATTTGTATTTTTACTTGAAAATTGGTGAAAAATTAATATCTAGAATTATATATCCACCACTCTCGTTATTTAATATGGATTAATCCAAGATTAGCCAAAAATTTCTAATATTTTTCAGGGCCATGGCAGTCGATCACCAAATATTCGCCTTAACGAAACTGGATTTAACTGGTAATGGTTCAGATGATATTGTGGTATGTTCTTGGGACGGGCAAACTTACATCTTAGATAAGGATAAGAATTCTGTACGATTTCACTTGGAGCAACCTGTTCAAGCCTTCAATAGCGGTCACTTCAATTTGACACCAAATGAGCCAGACGTTACTTGTTTCGTTTATGTAACTTTCAAGAACACTGTGAGTAGATGATATTTGATTCTTCAGTATTTCACTAAAGACATCCTTGACTTTTAGTGTGAACTAAGTGTACAGAATTTTCAGAATTATAGAAGGGAAAGTACGCTTTCTCCTTCATGAACATTCTCCAAATAATTGAGCACCTTTTCTTCTCTTAATTCAGTTCTCTGCATAACAATTAATTGTACCACTTCAGTGAATAAAGAGATATTTCAATTTTTATGGAGAATTTCAAAATTTTTTCTGAATATTTTTTGCTTTTAGGTGATCATCTATTACGATATTCCGTTGAAAGACTTAGTTTGTAGAAAATTTGAACCAGATCTCTCTCTCCTAGCACCGAAATTAGTTGATGACGCAAAAACTGTGGATGAAGTGAAACAACAACTTGAAAACGTAGACAAAAACGCGAAAAAGAATCTTGTTAATTATTTATTGTACAATGTTAGTTGATGAAATAAATTGAAGTCATATATTTATATGTTATACAGATAGTGATCCCAATAAATTTACATTTAAATATTTGTGACAGAATAATTTAGTCTGAATTGGAGTAAATAATTTATATATATATATATATATATATATATATATATATATATATATATATATACAGTGGCGTAACGGGGGAAGTTGCCGCCCAACATTTTTGTTTTCAAATTCCCGTTTGGTTTTGTTGCTAAACGAAGGCAAAAGATGTTAACCTTTGACGATGTAGCAAGTCTTCAGAAATAATACGAAAAATGAAAAACTTTCAAGAGATATTGCTAAACAATCTGGTACTCAAGCATCTCAACATAATATGTAGAATTTAAAAAGGGAGATGAAATTTTTTCATTTATATAGAAAAAAGGTGACTTAACATTGTCCTATATTGCTTTAAAAAATCCTTAAATATACATTACACATTCTAAACATAAAAAACCTGATTTGAATGAAAATAATGCTTACATTAAAGGATACATTTTGATGAGATTTATGCAAAAACCGCCTTTTCTCAATCCCCGTTCTAATTGCTTCCATTTCAAAAATGTTGCGCGATGTGCAGGGCTGCATGATCTTGGATTCTTGGGATTTAACAAAAGGGTTCTTTGATTTAAGTTTGAAACTTAGTTTATATCAGTTGATTAAACTTAAAATATCATCAATTCAAATCAAGTAACGAATTTCATCTAATACATAAAATGAAAAACATAACACAATCAAAATGCGGACGCTTCTGGCCAGTGGCGTATCCAGAGTTTGAGTTTGGGGGGGGAGGGGGGGGTAGTGGCAAGTTTTAGGGAGTTGACGTTAACTATTCATAAGATGATCAGCGAAGGAGGGAGGGGTGTTGATTGATCTTCGTTCATCCATAATTCAACATTTTTATTCTACATCAAAAAAATATAAAATAATTGCGAGGACCCAATGAAAACCCAAGAAATGGGCTATTCAAAATTTGAAGGAAAAATATCAGAAAGGTGACCGTCGTTACTACGTGATAATTTAACATGATGAACAAAAACAAAACTTGAATTTACTACGTTTATTATCACAAAAATACTTTGAAAAGTATAACACTGCGATTGCAATTTCGGTCACTAGACCATCATCGGGCAGATTGAGTTAAGAACTGAATACATAATTATAGATTTGCGCTTACATCTGCAATCGCAGTGTTATATTTACCCCGAGGCGAAGCTAATATAAGGGGTTATAGTCTCACGAGAAAAAGTTAGTAGCTGGTCCGATTTTAAAAATTCCAACGGATATCGATAAAACACATATGATTTCATAAGAAAAGTGTTTTCAAAATTTTTTCCCCACGAAGAATAAAAAAATTATAGCGTTTTTTAGATTTTGTGGTGCTATCTATAAATCTTGAAGCTAAACCGATTTTTACAATAATGAAATAAAATGATAGCATTTAATAAGTAGTTTTTTAATTTATATAATTCATTCAAAAAATATTGACGTGGCGCCACCGAGAAATAAAAAAATTAGTAAAAATTATGAATTTCACTCAAATTTTTGTTTATATCTCAAATACTATACATTTCCCGATATAGTCACCATGAGGAAAAATGATCTGCGATAAATTATCTTTAAAATGCACCCAAACTTATTTCTCTAAGAATCAACTGAAATTTTCAAAAAAAAAGGAAATGATAGCACTTTACGCAGGCATTACGACATGCACATGCGCTGAGGGGTTTTATCACTCCTAGTGCTACTCAGTAGGGTGTCCGGATTTTTTTCGAAGTATTTTTGTGATAATAAACATAGTAAATTCAAGTTTTGTTTTTGTTCATTAACAATATCACTTCACTATAATTTATAAAATCGTTCTTCACTTAATAATCTCTCAGAAATCAGCAATTTCAAGTCTCAACTATGAACTGGAAGAAATGCGCATCAGATCAGATATAACGTACGTACGTTACTTCAGGTTTTACCAGATGTAGGGAATTCACATAGAACATAGAACTCGAGGGATGTTGATCTAAATTCAGTGGATTTTATTTCTGCAGATAAGAAATCGTCATCGGCGGAATTCTTTCCATAATCGTGAGTATGTATAACAAAAGTTCTGAATTTGTATAATTTTCATAATTTGTATTGAAGAATTTGGTCCAAACGATGCGGCAACCCGCACCCCTGCTTTTGAATGAGAGAAGCCGAGGCATCGCGCGTAAACATCAATTTACTTAAATTTACTTATGCAACCACACAAACATCCGCATCGATTCACTGATCTAAATATGATCTATCTAGAATCTATCTATTCTGATAAATTTCGTTTGTTTATTCATTTCTTTTATATGCTACGTGGAATATCAAATAATATGAAAAACCTTTTTCATTAGTTTTCGGATAATGTTTGATATATTTTATATTTTCAATTTCATTCGAAGATTTAGTGTTGCAAATTCTCTTCTGGGGGGGGGGGGTAATTACCCCCAGTACCCGTGAATACGCCCCTGCTTCTGGCGCTCCTCAAACTTGTGGCGCCCGGGGCCGTCGCCAAGAAAAATGGAATTTCTAAGTGAGAATACATTAATTATGTTAGACGGAATTTAATGGTTTTTGGATTTCCCTCCTTATCAAAGCTAGTTACAATTGTGTGACCCGCCGTGCCTACTGTCTTGGCACATATCTTTTTGAAGATTGTGTTCAATTACTTTTAGATTTATACACGGGACGTCACGAAGCTTATGTATCGATCCCCCTTGCCACACGAAGTCACTCTTTGTTGCCCCCCCCCTATCCCACCTACTTTAGGTGTGACTATATGGATGGCTCTAAATATCAAAGTAATCTTCAAGAATTAATATCTTTTCATAAGAGAGATAACTAAAATGAATAAACATTATAAAACCAGAAGTGTGAAGTCTGAACAGGCATATTCTTAATATGAATAACATTTATATTTATATTATTTAGTAGGTAATAGTGTTTAAAACTGAGATAACGTTCTTTCTATATCGAAGCAAGTTCTATGGGTAATACTGAATTTCTATTATGAAAATCATGAATTTAATTATTTCCTACATGTTGCGTGCTGAAAGTCACTGTGTTGTAGTAAAATAGTTATGTTTTACATATAAGTGACCTGGGAGTTATTAACAACTGGGAATAAATAACATATAGATTATTTAAATTTTTATTGAGTCTACATGTATATTATAAAATAAAATAAACGTATCTTAGGCCTTAAAAATTATTATTATTATACCTAACGATCACGTAACATTTTACAAATTTCAGGACTTAAGTATGTGAGATATGTACATTTAAGTATTACTAATGATATCCAGTGAACTACAGTGATGCCATTTTGGCACTTCTTGACTAGTTCTTCATGATTTCTTATTTTTTAAATTCGTATAATTATTGTGTTGGTCTGCAATTAAAGAATAAAAACGGATATTTGCCACTATTTTTAAATATGGGGTTGATATAATTCACCTGACTGAAGAATACAAAATTGGCGTTTTATTTTCCTCAGTCAATGGAGAATGATTGCACGTGTTAATTATTCTTTAAAACTAATACTGCTGTACTCGCCCAACCGAGAGTACTGTCTTTTTCATTTTCGCTCCCAACCGGAATTGTATAACCAAGATGACTCATCTCTACTTTTACTCCAGGAAGCCTCTATCGAGTTTTCCTGAAAAAGAAAATGGTACTATTGAAGTAAATTTTTTTATATATCTATATTCTGTCGTATTTAGAGATGTTGCACCTGCCTCTATGGGAAGGCACAATATTTAACATTTAAAAATTCAAGTTCAGTGTTAGAACACATAAACAATAAAATATCAAGTAAGAAAAAGGTTTAACTTCCAGATTACAATAATTAAAAATGTGCTATGTCAAGTAAAACTTTACTTAAAAAACGCTGTAATTTTTAAAAATAAAAAGAGGGGAGTTGCGTTGGGACTCACAGTTGCAACATTAAATAATAGTAGGAACAATGAAATACATTTACAACGTTTGAGAGTAATTGAATAAAAAAAAAACAACCATCAAATCATGAAAAACATACTAGTCGACCATGGTCAATTTCATACATTACATAAAGTGAAGAAGGAAAATTCTTTAATAATTTAAAAAATTGTCAAACAACTTTCCAAGGAAGCTGGTTATACGTATTCAGCAACGCAAAATCTGCATTCACAATCGAACGGTGAATTATAGAAACTGTCAAGTCACCCCGACTCAAAAACTGCATACAGCTGTTTCGATCTTATTAGAACTCATCAGTGCAGCTTATTTGACTCGGAGTGAATTAACAAATTTCTAATTGTTCCCCAATACAAATCGTGGTCAGTAACACTGGCTGGATATCAATCCAGAGCGCCATCCCACCAAAAATACTGGGAAACAATTCACCGCTTAGACTGAAAATGCAGAAATTCGTCGCTTAAACACGTACCTCCCGATATGAAGATATCTACTCTACAACAGTGGTTTATATGATTCCGAGGCACACTAACATAGTGATTTAAAACAACTTTGTTTGATAATTTTTTAAATTATTAAAGAATTTTCCTTGTTCACTTTATGTAATGTATGAAATTGACCATGGTCGACTAGTATGTTTTTCATGATTTGATTGTTGTATTTTGCGTATTAAGCGACTAGAATATTCGGAGCGCGCTCTCGTGAGTATATCCAAAGATTTTAAATCACTATGTTAGTGTGCCTTGGAATCATATACACCACTGTTGTAGAGTAGATATCTTCAGGTACGTTTTTAAGCGACGAATTTCTGCATTTTCAGTCTAAGCGGTGAATTGTTGTTTCCCAATATCTTTGGTGGGATGGCGCTCTGGATTGATATCCAGCCAGTGTTACTGACCACGATTTGTATTGGGGAACAATTAGAAATTTGTTAATTCACTCCGAGTCAAATAAGCTGCACTGATGAGTTCTAATAAGATCGAAACAGCTGTATGCAGTTTTTGAGTCGGGGTGACTTGACAGTTTCTATAATTCACCGTTCGATTGTGAATGCAGATTTTGCGTTGCTGAATACGTATAACCAGCTTCCTTGGAAAGTTGTTTGATAATTTTTTAAATTATTAAAGAATTCCCCCCCCCCCAAATGGCCTGGGCCCCTCCAAATTGTTTTGATTGGGAGCTACTCGATTTACCATTGCCCACAATACCAGTACCTTTTGGCTTTTGAATATATAAAAGTTTCCCCCCCAAAAGTCGGGCCTGGATCCGCGCCTGATATATATATATATATATATATATATATATATATATATATATATATATATATATATATATATATATATATATATATATATATATATATATATATATATATATTCCGATTCCTGTCGCAACCACAAGATACCGCGCTCACCAAATACATGCAGTGATGATTCGTAGAATTCAACAAAATCATGTGCAGCATATTTGTTCGCCTCAACCGAGAATTTAAAAATAAATATTTTGTGTTTTAATGATTAAAATATTTACCCCAAACTGCGAGTGACCCATGCCCGTTGTACTCAGATAGTCCATGTTGGAATAATAGGGATAGTTGTTGTAACAGTTGGTCGTGCTGCTTGTTGTACTCAGCACAGAAGGTTGTGATGATGAACACCAAGATCTGTGTTGCTCCAAAGTGAAGCTGTCGATCGAGGCAGGTGACCATATACTGGAATTCGCTGAATTGGTGTACATGGACGAGGATATCTGGGGAAAGATTTTTTTTCATTATATAACCATTTGTTAGGAATTATTTGAAGATTTTTTATGCATGTGTTTCTAGATTGCAGAACACATATAGCATATAAACAATGTAATAGACATCTTGAAGATGTCTGAAATATCAAAACATTTATATATATATATATATATATATACATATATATATATATATATATATATATATATATATATATATATATATATATATATATATATATATATATATATATATATATATTTGAATATGTATCTGACTCATGAACCATCTTATTTATATTGTAAATAATTCTTTTATTGGGTTTTCTGGTTCAGTTTAAAACGGAAATGATGTTGAAATTGTTCTAATAACGTTTCGGTTACTATTTTAACCTTTATCAAATTTACATAATATGTCATGTCATCGCTAAAATAAATAAATATACAAATCATGCTTAATAATAACTTTACAGGTTCATATCTTACCATAAACATATCATAAACCACATTCACAAATTTAAACTTGACAGAAACGAACAATTATAGTTTTACTTTTCACTTTGAGATCTTTTAACACTTAAATAAAACGATCATATCTCTAATGCACGTTGTACCTATATGATTGGATCTGGAAGACTGATAAATCAATGCATCATTGTTCATATCACCCGCATCTCTAAGTAATGTCGCGTGTTTTTATGTGGTTAATATATTGTAATAAATTTTACTGAGCCCAGTTATATCTATTTTGTCGTTTATGGATTCATGGTTTTTTTTTTATATATATCATTTCTTGAATCTCACGTTTTCTTTTATGACATTCAGTTTTAAGGATCTTTGTAGTGGAAAAATCAAATTTATGACCCAATGTTTGTTCGTGTTTTGTGAGGGCAGTAGTGTTTCTTTTATCGTATCTATGTCCATTCAACCTGTTTTTTAGGTGTTGGCTAGTTTGTCCAATATATATGCCTGTACAGTCTGAACATGGTACCTGGTAAATTGTGTGGGTTTTTTTATCAGTTGGAATACTGCTTTTTAGTTTGCTGAAATTGTCTGTTAGCAGATTGTACCCCTTATGGCACACTGTTATGTCATATTTTTTAAAAAGTTTGTCCAGGTTTTCAGAGAGGTGCGGAATATATGGTATACATAGATATTGAACATCATTTTTATCCCTATTTTTAGTATTGTTAAAATTATTCTGTTGTTGTGCTAAATGCTTTTTTTGTCTTTGTTCAAAAATTGCATTGACAAGTCTTTTGGGATAAGAGTTGAGACGTAGTACTTCCTTTGCTTTATATACTGCGTCCTGTACAAACTCTGAGTCACTCAGTCTAATTGCCCGATCAGCCAGCCCAATAACGACAGATTTTTTTTGGGATATATGATGCTGTGAATTGTAGTTTAGGTAACGTCCCGACCATGTGGGTTTGGTGTACCATTCCGTTTGTAAGTTGTTGTTTCTGTGGTGAATTGTCATGTCGAGGAAGTTTATTTTCTTGTCATTTTCAGATTCCACGGTGAATTTTAGTTTCTCGTGATAGTTATTAAACTTCTCCAGTATATACTCCGTTTTGTTTTTGGGAACAGCTGTGATACAATCGTCTACATATCTGTAGAAGAATGGTAGGGAAAAACTCAAATTGGTTACTACCTCACACTCCAGATCTTCCATCACTAACTGTGCAATTATGCTTGAAATTGACGCACCCATGGCACATCCGTCGCGTTGTTTGTAAAAAGTCTCATTATATTTAAAATAGGTAGATGTAAGTGTAAGTTTTACAGCTGTTAAGAACTCATTTAATGGGATGTCAGTAAATTTAACTAAATCGGTCCATTTTTTTTCTATAACTTTCAAAGCAGTTTCAATTGGTACATTGGTGTAAAGTGATATCACATCTAATGAAATTAATTCATATTCATCTGGGATACTGATGTCTTTCAACTTTTCTTTGAAAATCCAGGAGTCTTTTATATAATAGTCATTCTGATAAGCCACATTTGATAAAATATGAATAGTGATGGAAGATCTGGAGTGTGAGGTAGTAACCAATTTGAGTTTTTCCCTACCATTCTTCTACAGATATGTAGACGATTGTATCACAGCTGTTCCCAAAAACAAAACGGAGTATATACTGGAGAAGTTTAATAACTATCACGAGAAACTAAAATTCACCGTGGAATCTGAAAATGACAAGAAAATAAACTTCCTCGACATGACAATTCACCACAGAAACAACAACTTACAAACGGAATGGTACACCAAACCCACATGGTCGGGACGTTACCTAAACTACAATTCACAGCATCATATATCCCAAAAAAAATCTGTCGTTATTGGGCTGGCTGATCGGGCAATTAGACTGAGTGACTCAGAGTTTGTACAGGACGCAGTATATATAAAGCAAAGGAAGTAGCTACGTCTCAACTCTTATCCCAAAAGACTTGTCAATGCATTTTTGAACAAAGACAAAAAAGCATTTAGCACAACAACAGGAATAATTTTAACAATACTAAAAATAGGATAAAAAATGATGTTCAAATATCTATGTATAACCATATATTCCGCACCTCTCTGAAAACCTGGACAAACTTTTTAAAAGAAATATGACATAACAGTGTGCCATAAGGGGTACAATCTGCTAACAGACAATTTCAGCAAACTAAAAAGCAGTATTCCAACTGATAAAAAAAACCCACACAATTTACCAGGTACCATGTTCAGACTGTACAGGCATATATATTTGGACAAACTAGCCAACACCATAAAAAACAGGTTGAATGGACATAGATACGATAAAAGAAAACACTACTGCCCTCACAAACACACGAACAAACATTGGGTCATAAATTTGATTTTTCCACTACAAAGATCCTTAAAACTGAATGTCATAAAAGAAAACGTGAAATTCAAGAAATGATATATATAAAAAAAAAACCCCTGAATCCATAAACGACAAAATAGATATAACTGGGCTCAGTAAAATTTATTAGCATATATATTAACCACATAAAAACACGCGACAATTACTTAGAGATGCGGGTGATATGAACAATGATGCATTGATTTTATCAGTCTTCCAGATCCAATCATATAGGTACAACGTGCATTAGAGATATGAATCGTTTTAATTTAAGTGTTAAAAGATCTCAAAGTGAAAAGTAAAACTATAATTGTTCGTTTCTGTGTCAAAGTTTTAAATTTTGTGAATGTGGTTTATGATATGTTTATGGTAAGATATGAACCTGTAAAGTTATTATTAAGCATGATTTGTATATTTATTTATTTTAGCGATGACATGACATATTATGTAAATTTGATAAAGGGTTAAAATAGTAACCGAAACGTTATTAGAAAATTTCAACATCATTTCTCGTTTTTAAACTGAACCAGAAAACCCAATAAAAGAATTATTTACTATATATATATATATATATATATATATATATATATACATATATATATATATATTATATATAATAATATATATATATATATACATAATATATATAATATATATATATATATATATATTATATATATATATATATATATATATTAATATACATATATATAATATATATACATATATATATATATATATAGTATATATAGTATATATATATTATATATATATATATATATATATATATATATATATATATATTACATATATAATTTTTGTAGTTGAGGCAGCTAAACAGCTTAGGCACAAAATAAATCATTTAAATTAGGAGCCCCTATGGATCTATTGGAACAAACTGAACCACGAAGAAATTTGGCCCGAGGGATTGGTCATTAAAAAAATACAAGTTTTTTCGAGGATACAGTAATAAATCCCCACCACTATAGAAATAATCGAATCTACCCAGCTCAGCAAATTAAATTAATACATCAAAATATTCAATGTCTCACAAGTACTATTGACGAATTAGAAATATTTCTTAATGAAAATTATTGCTCCTTTCTGTGTCTAACTGAACATTGGCAAGATAAGGATCAATTAGAGCCAAACAAGCTAAACGATTTCGATTTAGTCTCAAGTTCCTGCCGTTTAGCCGGCCAGCATGGGGGATCCGCAGTCTATGGACGACGAGGCATACCAGGACGACCGAGAGAGGACATCGAAGCCCTCTCCGTACCATATATGAATCACTTATTTGAGAAAGCCCACATGTCCAAAGATCACTATTTTGAGAAAATCGAAAAAAACTGTTTTATTTAGAAATGACCTGAACATATATAAAAATGAGACTTTTATTATAAAGTATAGATACTTGCTATGAAGTTTTTAGCAAAATCGAGAAAAAAAATGTTTTGGTCTTGCGACAAAAAAATTGAAATGGCGGTGGACATGTGGGGTTTTTCAAATATACAGACAACTTTTTATCAAAAATATTTTATTTTGTCAAAAAAATGTAAAATACAAGGAAAATTGAAAATAGAAAAGTTCAATCTTCATTAAAATCGTCATCTTCGCCACCAACGGTTGACCATTCAAATATTTGCCGATTAAAATTTTCTATTTCTTCATCTTTTCCTACGATGAACCTCTCAAACTTTTTAATATTCAACTTTTTTTTGCACTAATAGGGACTTTTGTATTCGGGTATGCAATGGCTGTAGAAAAAGATCTGATAACAGTAGATGTTCCCAACCTAAATTCGTGATTTATCAGGCCATCAATGAAACTTTATCTTCCTCTCTAATACCCCTTCCGTAAGATTCCGTAGACAAAGAATTTTTTTTGTAATAAACCAGCCACCATTTTTTATAATCTTTGATCACTGTATTTTGTTCCTCCATTAAGTACACTGAAAATTTATTTTTATTGCTTGAACTGAGAATCAACGAAACATAATCTTTTAGTAGGAAAACCCTGTCGTTTTTATTAATTTTCTTCTTTATCATTGCAAAATCCCTGTCACAAGGCATATAGGAATGTCCTCTAATGGGGAAATATTGGTTCACACTTTTAAATCGCCCTAGGTCTGCAAGGCCTAAGCACATTCTAATAACTGAATGATTTTTGTTTTGATTCCCGCAACCGTCTGAGAAAATATGGAAATGTTCAATATTTGGTGGATTTTCCTGCTTATAAAATCCATGATAAAAGAGCAGACCTCATTTGGTCCTTTTTTGCCCATACCTTCGTGGTATACATAAAACATAGTTTTTCCAGTTTTAAGGTCGTGGATATTGAAAACATTGACACTTTGTTGATGTAGATAAAATGTGTCTTGAACTGGAATCACAGGTAGGGCAAGATTTTGCATGTAGTCAACGCAAATTGCTCCTACTGCGGAATCTGTTTGGCATAATTCTTGAATCGACTTAATCTTGCTATAGAATTTTGTCGCTCTTCTCTGGTGGACAATTTTCTCAGCCACAGCTACACGCTTAGCAATGTCGTTTAGGGCCTTCGACTTAATTTTATTGGAAAGTTCCTAACAAGTGCAGCAGGTATCAACCTGTGGTCTACCGAAAGATAAGGTAAAACGTTCCTTGAATATCTTGCGATAAAAGCTGTACTTCACAGATGATTCAGGATTGTTTGAGACGAATAATTCATGCATCTTCTTTATGTCCAATTTTTCATTAAGGTAGTGATAGTCACGGCTACCATAATGCGAGTTTTTAACGGGAAATGAACGAATATGTTCCTCTATTTGCAAGCCCTCCTGGTTTTGCATTCCCTGGTGTATTTTCACCTCTTCTATCATGAGGTGATTTTTCCAATGACAATAAGTTAGCGCCGAACACGTTCTACCGTGATCCCATGGATACTTACAAAAGTGGTTTTACAGATACTATACTTTCCCGAACTAGAAGACACGTAGTATTTATATGATTTACTTTTTGGTTTTGGTTTATTTCCACCTTCTCTAGGTCGTTTTCTTGAAATTTGTGAACACTCAATGCAAGCTTGCAAATATGCATCTTGTTCATTCTTTGTCTTCAGAGAATAAAATTTATTAAAAATCTCTCGTCTATCACCTTCGGGAATCTCTATGAAACAGCATGACCTACACCTAAAAGTAAAAATTGTTCATTGTGGCATTTTGATCGACAAAAATGAAATTATTTATCTTACCGACATGGCTCACCCATTGTTCGTTGATTTACTTTGACGCCTCTATAATTCACATATTCTTTGCCCTCAACGCGTGCACGTTTAATCACTTCACTCTTATAAACAACTTGTTTTAGTCCCTTTTTGCGTTTTTTTCGGAATAACTTCCACAGGAACATCCGCCTCGGACGACGACATTCTCGAAAATAAACATTAACTTGCACAATTGACATTATTATGCACGTCATGCCATTCGTCACGTAGTTGCTAGGAGACGTTCATTTGAGAAACCCCACATGTCCGGGACTTGCGGGGTTTCTCAAATAAATACATATTTTGAACCAGCGCTAAAAGCGTTATATGGGTTGGACATATGGGATTTCTCTTTAAAAAACCCGTCTATTATAGAATAACATGTATACGTAAAAAGGCTGAAATGTCAAATTTATGGACATGTGCGGTTTCTCAAATAAGCGATTCATATGTTTGAATGTGCCGCGGTCGAATTTACCGTCAATATGACTAGTATTATTGTAGTATCAATTTATCGCCCGAGTCGCGCCACAAATAAAAACTTGAAAATATTCTTTTCAAAAATAAACAAGTTAATGTCAATTAAATAGTTGATGGAATCCGTCGTTACTACGTGATAATTTAACATGATTAACAAAACTAAATTTGATTTTACTACGTTTATTATCACAAAATATTTTGAAAAATATAACACTGCGATTGCAATTTCGGTCACTAGACCATCATCGGGCAGATTGAGTTAAGAACTGAATACAAAATAATTAAAGATTTGCGCTTACGGGTGGGAAAGGATTATTGCAGGTACCTAAATAGACAAGAGGAACATATTTCAAGAAGGGCTAATCGAGTGAATTTCACAAATTGGTACAATACAATGTTCTTAGAAAAGTCATTATTGTTTAAATACACTAAATATAGGAGAATATATCAAGTCAATCTGGTCGTTCAGCAAGATATCTTTTGCATTATTATTGAGTTTAAAAATTTCTAATGATTCTAAGTAAGTAAGTTTGGTTCCTTTCGGTAATTTGTGCATGACAAAACTCTCAGGATTTTTATTCAATGCCAAAGATATCACTTCAAAATTTGAAAGTTCAGGAGTTTATAAGTTGATTTGTCCTGTATGTAAAGGAGTATATATAGGTCAGACTGGTCGATCGTTCAAGACAAGATTTAAAGAACACCAACAATCTTTTTTGAAAAATAAAACGGATTCAACGTTTTCAAATCATTGCCGTGAAAACCACCACCCATTTCCACAAATAGATAATTTTCAAATCATGCACAAATTACCGAAAGGAACCAAACTTACTTACTTAGAATCATTAGAAATTTTTAAACTCAATAATAATGCAAAATATATCTTGCTGAACGACCAGATTGACTTGATATATTCTCCTATATTTAGTGTATTTAAACAATAATGACTTTTCTAAGAACATTGTATTGTACCAATTTGTGAAATTCACTCGATTAGCCCTTCTTGAAATATGTTCCTCTTGTCTATTTAGGTACCTGCAATAATCCTTTCCCACCCGTAAGCGCAAATCTTTAATTATTTTGTATTCAGTTCTTAACTCAATCTGCCCGATGATGGTCTAGTGACCGAAATTGCAATCGCAGTGTTATATTTTTCAAAATATTTTGTGATAATAAACGTAGTAAAATCAAATTTAGTTTTGTTAATAATGTCAATTATTCTAAAATCAGAAAAAATGTATCTAATTGCAGGTGACTTTAATATTTGTTTAAAATCAGAGTCTATAAAAAAAACAAATTTTCTTGACTTATTAAACTCACTTAATGCAGTGGCAACAATAAACAATTATACGCGAGTCACCCACAATACTAAATCTTGTATAGACAATATTATAGTGGATCAAAATATAAACCATACGGCTGGGGTATTGATTTCAAATGTATCTGATCACAGAGCCCAATTGATAAGTTTTAACTGTCCTAAAACTACAAAGAACAATACAAATTTTATATATAAAAGAGGTTTTTCGGAAGAAAGCACGGCGGCTTTTCACGCTGACCTGAAACAAGTATCCTGGCAAAGTGTTTATGATCAGGGTGATGTAAACTGTAAGTGGAATGAATTTATTAGTACATTTACCATATTATTTGAGAAACACTTTCCTTTGCGAAAGCTCAAAATATCCATACGTAAGAAAAAAATGTGGATTACTGCAGAGATTAAAGAACTTAAGGATAAGGTAAGCTTACTCCATATGCTTTCATTAAAAAATAAAAACTATAATAACCTGCTCAGAGAATATAAAGAAACATATAATAAATTAATAAGAAGTACTAAAAATAAATATTTCCAAAATAAAATAAATTTAAGCGATAACAAATCTAAGGCTTCCTGGAATATCATCAATAGTTTAACAAACTTAGGAAAAGAGACATCAACTACGTCTCAGCAATTGCCAACATATACAAATGATAAAAAGGTATTAGCAGATAACTTCAATGATTACTATATTCAAGCAGCAAAAAATTTAATAGGAAATATTGATAATACAAAAAATCCCAATAATTATATAGAAAATAATTTAAATTCAATTTTTTTTCTCCTATATCTGAGACAGAATTAATTAAGGTAGGCAAAAATTTATAAAATAAACGTAGCTCTGGTGAAGATCAAATTCCACTTTTCATTCTTAAAAACGCTTTACACAGCATAACCCCGGTTCTATGTTGTTTAATAAATTTCAGTTTTGACCAAGGTATCTTTCCGGATCAACTAAAAGTAGCAAATGTGATCCCTATTTAGAAAAAAGGTAACCACAATGAACTTACGAACTTAATGAACTTAGTCTTTTATCATCTTTTTCAAAAATTTTTGAAACAGTAATAGCTGCTAGAGTAATAAATTTCTTTGAAAAATTTGATATGTTTAACAAGAGTCAGCATGGTTTCATAAAGGGGAAAAGCACGGGGACAGCTCTCTTTGAATTTATAAACGAACTAATGTTAGATATTGAAAAAAATTCCATGGTGTGTGGTATGTTCCTCGATTTAAGGAAAGCTTTCGACTGTGTCAATCATTCACTTCTAATTGAAAAGTTGAATAAATATGGAATACGCGGTGATGCATTAAAACTAATAAAATCATACTTGTCAAACCGAAAGCAGAAAGTGATAATAAAATCTAAAAATGAAAAAATATCTTCCAAAGAGCAAAATATCGCAACAGGCTTACCACAAGGAAGCATATTAGCGCCCCTTCTATTTATAATTTTTTTTAACGACTTTTTTAATGTATTTGATGACTCAGAAGATGAAACTATAGTAGCTTTTGCAGACGACGCAAATGTTAAAATTTCTTGCAAGGAGGTGAACTCAAGGAAGGATATCATACGGATTGTTCAATTTGTTTTTTCCAACGTGCAGGGGTGGTTAGTTGATAATCAGTTAGTCTTGAACGCGGAGAAGACAAATTTAATTTTGTTTGGGTCAGTACGTAACCATTTTACATGCCCAGAGCAGGTTTCTTTAAATGAAGTAAACGTATTCTTTACGGACAAAACAAAAATGTTAGGAATTCAATTGGATGGTTCTTTAAACTTTTTTCCCATATAGATCTTGTTTGTAGTAAACTGTCCAGGATGTGCTACGGAATTAGGGTGCTGAGTCGTAGTGCTGATTCTGAAACACTTCTTACCGCGTACTATGGAAACGTATACTCAAATTTGAAAACGGTATTGTAGCGTGGGGTAGAAGCTCACGGCTGCAGAGAGTATTTATAATGCAAAAACGCATAATAAGGACAATGTTCAAGATCGATTTCATGACAACTTGCAAAGGTGTTTTTAAGGGCAATAAACTACTAACTGTATATGGCATATACATTTATGAATGTGTCTTGTTTGTATATAAAAATGAAGATAAATTTAAAAAATTAAACTTTAATCATAAATACCCCACCCGATATCGTGACATAAAATTGGAGATAACAGCCCACAAAAAAAGCTCTCACTGAAATAGGGCCGCATTATGCGTCTATAATGTTTTATAACAAAATTCCAGATGAGTTCAAGTCCTGCAGGATAAAACAATTCAAGGGAAATTTATTTAAATATTTATGTGATATTGAGCCGTACTCATTAAGTGAGTTTTTAGCGTATTTTATTGTATGTTTTAAAACTGATGTAATTTTTAATACGATTGTGATATTTTTGTATATTATTTTAAGTAAATAATTTGATGTGAGTACTTAATTATGTAATTAAAACTCAAATAAAGCTCTTTCTCTTTCTCTCTCTCTATATATATATATAACATACATAGATACGTATATATATATATATATATATATATATATATATATATATATATATATATATATATACATATATATATATATGTTTTCTTAGTCGAAATTCAGGATATTTTATTAGCGATTTTTTTATTGAAAAACTTACGACGCCACTGGATTCAGCGTGTCCGTAAATATGTATGACCAAAATATCATAAACAAATATTCATTCATAACAAAGTTATGAGAACTTAAAGTTCGAAAACTCACACTTTAGAATAACAAAAAAAAACGCCCAATATAACAGATAGCCATGGAAATATTTTTCTTTATGGCAATAAAGTGCTACCAGATAAAAAAAATTAAATATTTTGACTGAAAATAACGGAATTACATTCAAGTTTTCACGCAAATCAACAAAAACTAAGACCTAATAGATTTTTCAATTTAAATCTTAGTTGCCATGGAAATGATATTCGAATTGTCTTGTGTCATAGCTGCAAGATTGAGCGTAAGAGAGAAAATTGAAATTATACGCCTTTCGGGAGATAACTTCAGAAGTGCTGGAGAGGTTGATCTGTTGGCACTTTGGAAATGATATTCGAATTGTCTTGTGTCATAGCTGCAAGATTGAGCGTAAGAGAGAAAATTGAAATTATACGCCTTTCGGGAGATAACTTCAGAAGTGCTGGAGAGGTTGATCTGTTGGCACTTTATTGTTGAAATCATTAAAAAAAATGTTTCTATGGCTAACTGTTGATATTGATTGTTTTTATTGTGACTGTTGGATGTGGGTTTTCGAATTTTGAGTTCCCATAACTTTTCTATGAATGAATATTTTCTTATGAAATTTTGGTCATACCTATTTAGGGACAAGCTCAATATAGTAGCGTGGTAATTTTTTCAATAACAAAATCACTAATAAGAAATCCTGCGAATTTCCACTGAGGAAAAATATCGTAGTATGCCGTGAAAATTGGAATAAACATTTCGAAGGTAGACTTGATATTTCAAAAAAAACATGGTTGCAAAATGGGTTAACAACTTCAAATTTTACAGGGGTGTTTCCATTGAAAATGGGCGACACTGTAGGTAGATGTATATATATATATATATATATATATATATATATATATATATATATATATATATATATATATATATATATATATATATATTATATTTGTTTATTTATTTACATATTCAGATAATTTTGTTCATGGCAATAAAATTCACGGTTGAGTGGAAAAATTCATTGAAAAATTGTTAACGTTTCGTTATATAATCTGAATAATTTTCCAGAACAGTATTTTCTAGGAAAAAATATACGTTTTATAGAACAACAGTTACTTATTCAACTAGACACCAAAGTAAGATGGCTTGAAGCTGCTAGTAGCTTGTTCATAGCAGAGCGTTTCAAGTGACTTACCGAAGGAGAATTGGCAGCTGTAGTAACCGCTATCTCAGACTTCACGTAGTTCGGACTTCCTCTCAGATGTGTCGCTGTATGTATGATAGGTGACCCAGCGGACGAACTGCAGAAATTAAAATATTATTAAAGCATTTTTTCGAAATTTCAGTTTAGCTTTATAGTACATAAAGTTATCATATGTACATACTTCCTAGATGGACTGGTCCTTTCTGTCTATTATAGACAATAAAATGTCGGGGTTTGAAAAATTTAAGATATAATTTTGAACAAATTGAAATGTTGGTATTTAGTTAGGTAGGTACCTACTAAATGTACCTAATACCTTGATGAATTTTTTCTGGCTCTATTAGATCCAACAAAATATTTAATTTCGATATGAGATTTATTTCTAGTGGACATTTTTAACTGATTTTGGTAAAATTAAAAAGTCTGCAAATTAAATAGAACTAAATATTATGCCAGCTTTATTATAACATAATGTATAATAAATTTACCATTGTAAAATTTATATTCACAGAATAAAAAACATAATCAGTTGATTTCATATCATTTCAAGTCTATTCATCCAAAAATAAAATATGCAATTGAATTTATCTCAACTGTCATTCTTTGGAAATACATACCTTGTATTTGTATTATTATTGTTCGATATAGGCGTTGTAGTTGTTTTCGATATAATACTGGTCGTTTTGCTTTTAAGTCTCGTTGTTTTTTCCGCATTTTGTTGTTGAGTATGTTGTTTTTGCTGTTGTCGACACTTTGCCCTTCTATTCTTAAACCAAACCTGAAACATGGAAGGTATCAATGCAGGCTAAGCAATAAGCTATAAAAAAATTTTTCGAATCTTCATTCAGGAAAACTTAGTTTATTATAATAATATTATAAAGAATAAAGTTTAAACTTTAAAATAAAACACACTTGGCTTAAGTTTCACTATATACAAAGATTTGGATACCTACTGTATCTAGCAGTAAAGGATAGTCGACATGTTTCTAGTTATGAACTCATTATTTCTAAGACTGGAGAGTATTACATCATATTTTATAAAACAGACAAAAGCAAAGGTGATACCTGAAAATCAATTTATTCGTTTACAAGGGGTAATTCACTGTCATGGGTAGAACTTATTTCGAGAAGTTCAAGAAGTTCAAGGCGCTTTCCTTTGTTACCTGAATGCAACAATTGAGTTTTGTTGAAATCCAGGAAATGATTAAATTTTATACAATGTTCGGAGAAGCCAACTATTAATGAAGAACAAAAATACTTCCCAATAAATTATGTACCGAATTTGAGTAGCAAAATTTATAACAGACTATCGAAAAATAACGTTAAAACAATTTGTACAAATAAAAGAAACTTGAAGTAATTCTTGGTCAATAATAAAGAAAAATCATCGTAGAAAACAGTGGTGTTTACAAAATATTTTGCGACGAATGTCCTGCTTTCTATATTGGACAAACAGAAAGGAATGTAAACATTCGTGTTGAAGAACATAATAAAAGACTGATTTATTAATATGGTTGAGGGTAGACAACCCCTGTGTATATAATATCTGTTTTCCAGGGCATGTTTGTGTTTTTAAGAATCTCAATTTTATTATGAGTAGTCAAAGTAGGCTTTGTTCTGTTACCATATATTGACAAAATTCATTATTTTTGCAGTAGGTACCTAGTCCTGATGGAAGGTAATAATGATATACCGAAACTTAGAGAAACTTAAGAAATAGTATATGAATAGTAGCCTTTTTGAGCCGCCGTTCTCAATAAAAAGATTGCGTTTTTCTTTCGCGGATATTGAAGCAGGCGTGCTGGGTTCGAATCCTGGGTTAGGTTTATATGCGTGGGTATGTATGTGTAATGAGTTTCAGTGATTCTATTAAAAAATAGTAGGGTTTTTTACAAGCCCATAAGCATTAATTTTATACAAGAAAAACGCTTATATAAGTACATAATATATAAAAATACTAAATATATGGATAACAGTTTAAACTTTTGAAAAACGTTCAACCACCGTATCATATAAATCACAATGGACATGGTAGATAACATAGATAAACAAACATAAATTATTGATTCACAAGCATGCCAAAAAATCATCCAGTATATATATATATATATATATATATATATATATATATATTATATATATATATATATATATAGCGTAAATTATATATATATATATATATATATATATATATATATATATATATATATTGCGTAGAATCTAAAAATGTATTAATATATAGGTTATCCAATTTGAAATAAGCAAGTTGTTATCTACTTCCGGTATAACCGGAAGTGCCACCATCTTGAAAATATTTTAGTCGAGTTGCCCCTATCAACATTAGTATACTGTCAAATTTTCAAAAGTTTTCTATGTGTAGTTTTCCATATACAGATCGCGTTCTTTCCCGGTGGGACACCCTGTATATATATATTTATATATATATATACAGGGTTGCGATAAAGTATGAAACCAAGTAAATATCTTTTGAACGAAAAGGAGAATATTTATGAAATTTTGCAGGTAAGTCCAATAGCGCAAACTGCATCTGATGTATTATTTTTTGTTGATAATATACTTCCGGTTGTACCGGAAATAGACCCTAAGTCGCTTATTTTGAATGGGATACCCTATATATTATTACATTTTTGGATTCTACTTAAGATTCTAGGCAGATTATATGCATCATGTCCTATACCTAAGTCTAGGCGTTTTTGACATATTCAGGTTTTTATGTCAAAAACGACGATTGCAAATCCTAATATAATTATCAATTGTTCCTATAAGAAAGCCTTTTTTACTTACTTTGGGTTAGATTCCTGGTTGAAAAGGATCTACTTTAATAGATTTGTATAATATTTGGATAACTAATCATACAGAGTGTTCACAAAATAAGATCTAAAATGATATTGAGAAAACTGACAAAAATCACGCTTATATAAGTACATAATATATAAAAATACTAAATATATGTATAACAGTTTAAACTTTTGAAAAACGTTCAACCACCGTATCATATAAATCACAATGGACATGGTAGATAACATAGATAAACAAACATAAATTATTGATTCACAAGCATGCCAAAAAATCATCCAGTATATATATATATATATATATATATATATATATATATATATATATATATATATATATATATATATATATATATATATATATATATATATATATATATATATATATATATATATATATATAAAGTGATCTGAAAGAAATCACTATGTAAAAATTGTTTCAAAAACGAAAAATATTTTTAATTGAAGGATTTCTGACAAAAAACTTGGAAGATGAGGTGTCAAAAGTGAGAAGGGTTTATTCTGTCAACTTTCAGCAGCAAGTTGTTTCTTTTTCTGGTATTGGTACTGTGCTTATCTTTCAATATTTTATATGTTTGTTTGTTTTTATGAATGGTTTTATGAAAAACACATAGTCCGTAAAGATAGGCTGTTATATAAGTCCGAATTTCTGGAATAGATCCCTTGAAGATTGCATTTTACTGACTCTCGCAATATACCGAATAATTGCTTTCTGTTTTGTGAAGACAACTCCAGCATTTGTTTTTTGTTAAGGGGATGATGGAACACAGGCGAGTATTCGCCTGTGTTCCATCATCTACCCTTATGGATTGGTAATCTAGTACATTATCCAGCCTAGCATTTGTTGATATTTTTCATATATTAACACCATAATGCAGTCTAGATCAGTGGTTCTCAACCTTTTCACCACTGAGGACCATTTTTACCTTTCAGAATTCTTGGCGGACCACTTAGATATTATTATTAATATTTCCCAATAATAGGCAAAATGAGATGAAAACTGAAGTTTTACTAATGAATTTATTATTTACAAAAAAAAAATACATAGTGAAAGACAAAAGAAATATAAAAAACAAAATAAAAAGTCATAGATAGCGCCAAATTAAGACGTTAATGACTCCCTTGGTCTTGCTTCTCACTTGGAAGTTTCTCAATATTTGGCTCGGAAGAAGTTAACGCCAGTCTCATAGGAGCATTAAAATTTAGCAACCTATTTCTGTGTTTATTCTTGATGACACATAATGTTGAGAATGCTGCCTCACAGAGATAAGTGGAATGAAAAAAAATAGGCAGACGCATTAATTTACGCCTCAAGAGCCAAGATTTTAATTGTTTATTTTATGACTGTTCACTTCGTGGACCACATGAAAACCGTTCGCGGACCACAGTTTGAGAATCACTGGTCTAGATGACACGTGAACATGGTAGATCGTGAGCAATTATTTATTTTTAAAAATGGAAGAATTTCTATTTCCTAATATTTAATGAAAATAAATTATTGTTCATACGTATAATTCAGAACTGATAAATTATCTTATTTTGAATTGTGAATGCGATTAGAAATATATGATGTAATAGAAATTAAATAAGCCCTATTATTGTTCCTTATGGAATTACATCTAATGTACCTATTTTTCAAAGAATCTGTCAATAGACTTCACAACTAGACAATCTCTCAATGGTCCTTTCAGAGGTTAATTTGTTAATGTTTATTGTATTTTTGACTTCTAAGCTGGCTGATTTATTATCTGGGCAAGGAGGCAAGGATTATAAATCTATCAAATTTGATTTCATGAATGAATGCATTTTGACTTCATCTTCCTAATGATGTACTATAAATATAATGACTTTTCAGTTTTGACTTATGAACTCCTAAAATCGAAATGTTGGAAAAATAGAAACTTTTTCGCAATTTTTCATAATTTACTTTTTAAAATAATATCGTGATATAGATATTCATCTATTTGTGTTTCATCGATATTTCTTCTGATTTTTGATATGTTTGATTTAGTAAAATTTTCTCAAAATACCCAATAAAAACAATACTAAATTAAGAGTAAACTTGTGTCATCTGATTTGGCGTTGATTGAGCTATTTTGATTTTGAATGGTTTTGAAATATGTAATTTGTGAAAAATAAAGTAAAGTTATCTTTTATGATTGCTTACTTTCATTTTCGAACATGTTTTGCATTAGTTATGAATTCTTACAATTCTATGTATGAATTAATTGCGAAATTTTATGTAAGTATTGTATGGAATTCTTGAAATATTTCTTACCTGAGTATCTGTAAAGTGAAATATAGTTACAAAAAATATTCAAGTATAATTGAATGAATATAACAATAACATAATTTCTTCCAGGAAAAAGAATATGTAAGACACAGTAATCTATTCAGCGACATGTCAATAAATCATTGCTGATAAAAAACGGATATACTTATATATATATATATATATATATATATATATATATCTATAGGTATATATATATATATAATATATATATATATATATATATATATATATATATACTATATATATATATATATATATATATATATATATATATATATATATATATATATATATATATATATATATATATATATATATATATATACTTATACCTATAGCTACAACTACCTATATCACGGGCCCCCTTCTCTTTTATTTATATATAGTTTTGTTTAATAGTACCTACAATACATAGGGATATAAAAGGCAAATTAAATAATAGACTTTTTAAATAGTTTTAGTAACTATACAATAAAGGAAAACAGAAAGTTAGTAGAAGAAAACATGCGAAAGTTAGTGAAAAAACTGAAACGTATATTGATCTTTATGTTCTAATTTACATGTCCTTAAAATATGTTAATTTGAAAAAATCGGATATAGTATGCAGCAATGAGAAATACAATTTTATTCAGTATTTTATCCAAATATATCACACTAATTAATGGATAAACCCACAAAAAAGTCTTGAAATAACAGCACTGAATTGAGCAAAATAATTGATTTTAGTCGAATATATAATTTAGTAATTGGACTAAACTCAGAAATCGGCAAACAAACACATTGAAATCTTTGTATGGGAAAAATGAATTTCCATAGATTCATAATTAAAACATAAAATCTGAGAGTTTAAATGGGAGATATATATTACTTACTGAACAATTTAAAGATAATCCAGTATTTAATACAAAAATTTTTGATTTTTTCAAAGTTATGTTTTAGTTTACTAATAATTAAATGTAGAAGTATCTTATTATTAATCAATTTACGTCATTTTCGAGTTGCCGCCTGGGTCCTTTTCGAGTGACGAGCCCCTAGGACAATTGTTCCTTTCTCCCCTGTCTTCACGACCTTGTATTCAAATAAGTAAATATATATATATATATATATATAAACATATGTATATATATATATATATATATATATATATATATATATATATAAACATATGTATATATATATATATATATATATATATATAATATATATAATTATAAATATATAAATATATATATATATATATATATATATATATATATATATATATATAGACCTTTGCTTTTGTCTGTTTTATGAAATCAGATGTAATACTCTTCTGTAGTCAGTCATGATAATGAGTTCATAACTCGAAACATGTCGACTATTCGTTACTGCTAAATACAGTATCTAAATATTTTTATATAGTGAAACATAAGCCAAGTGTTTTTTATTTTAAACATAATACTTTATTATATATATATATAGATATATATATATATATATATATATCTATATATATATATATATATATATATATATATTATATATATATATATATATATATATATACAGGGTGTCCCACCGGGAAAGAACGCGATCTGTATATGGAAAACTACACATAGGAAACTTTTGAAAATTTGACAGTATACTAATGTTGATAGGGGCAACTCGACTAAAATATTTTCAAGATGGTGGCCCTACCAACTTGCTTATTTCAAATTGGATAACCTATATATTAATACATTCTTAGATTCTACGCAAGATTCTAGGATGATTTTATGTATTATGTCCTATACCTAAGTCTAAGCATTTTTGACATATTTAGGTTTTTATGTCAAAAATGACGATTGCAGGCCCTAATATAATTATCAATTGTTCCTATAAGGATTCCCGTATTACTTACTTTGGGGTGGATTCCTTATTGAAAAAGACTTGCTTTAATAGATTTTGTATAGTATTTGGATAACTAATCATACAGAGTGTTCGAAAAAAAAGATCTAAAATGAGATTGAGAAAACTGACAAAAATCAATTTTTTCAAATGGAAACCCCCCATTTTTCTTATTTTATAGTATTTAGCATTTAAAAAGAAGGTAACTTTGTATGAAGTTATCTATACCTAAAATTTGAAGTTTTCGAAATATTACCAATTTAATATTTTTATATGGCGATTTTGCATTTAATCCTTAAATAATTAGATCTAGGATAACCACGATCGTATTTGACATTTCAAATCATCGTAATGGCACCCCGGTTGAATTATACAAACGAAAATGATTCAAAATTTTAAGGCTTATCTAAATCATTTTCATTTAAATGCTGCACTAATGAAAATATGGATAGCATAGGGATGATATTTGTGTTTCCGTAAAATTCTTAGAACTGACGATTTAGATAAGCCTGATTATAATGCTATCTGCCTTGAAGATTTTGTTGGATATGCTTCAAAATATCCCAAAATTGCTATTTCAATATTTTCATTGTTAACAACGGGTTTCTTTTTGTACACTTATGCCTTTACAGATCCAAAATTCTTGAAGTTTTCTATAATTCGTTTAACAGTATTTGGTGATGGTTTTTGTTTATGAGGATATCGGGTCGCACATGTATCACATGTTCTTGAAATAATTTATCACATTGTCCATAAATAATAAATAAGTTTAAATAATCTTCGTTTGTATAATTTAGCCGGGGTGCCATTACGATGATTTGAAATGTCAAATACGATCGTGGCTATCCTAGATCTAATTGTTTAACGATTAAATGCAAAATCGCCATATAAAAATATTAAATTGGCAATATTTCGAAAACTTCAAATTTTAAGTATAGATAACTTCATACAAAGTAACCTTCTTTTTAAATGCTAAATACTACAAAATAAGAAAAATGAGGGGTTTCCATTTGAAAAAATTGATTTTTGTCAGTTTTCTCAATCTCATTTTAGATCTTTTTTTTCGAACACCCTGTATGATTAGTTATCCAAATTCTATACAAAATCTATTAAAGCAAGTCTTTTTCAACAAGGAATCCACCCCAAAGTAAGTAATACGGCAATCCTCATAGGAACAATTGATAATTATATTAGGGCTTGCAATCGTCATTTTTGACATAAAAACCTAAATATGTCAAAAACGCTTAGACTTAGGTATAGGACATAATACATAAAATCTGCCTAGAATCTTGCGTAGAATCTAAAAATGTATTAATATATAGGTTATCCAATTTGAAATAAGCAAGTTGTTATCTACTTCCGGTATAACCGGAAGTGCCACCATCTTGAAAATATTTTAGTCGAGTTGCCCCTATCAACATTAGTATACTGTCAAATTTTCAAAAGTTTTCTATGTGTAGTTTTCCATATACAGATCGCGTTCTTTCCCGGTGGGACACCCTGTATATATATATATATATATATATATATTTATATATATATACAGGGTTGCGATAAAGTATGAAACCAAGTAAATATCTTTTGAACGAAAAGGAAAATATTTATGAAATTTTGCAGGTAAGTCCAATAGCGCAAACTGCATCTGATGTATTATTTTTTGTTGATAATATACTTCCGGTTGTACCGAAAATAGACCCTAAGTCGCTTATTTTGAATGGGATACCCTATATATTATTACATTTTTGGATTCTACTTAAGATTCTAGGCAGATTATATGCATCAGGTCCTATACCTAAGTCTAGGCGTTTTTGACATATTCAGGTTTTTATGTCAAAAACGACGATTGCAAACCCTAATATAATTATCAATTGTTCCTATAAGGAAGCCTTTTTTACTTACTTTGGGTTAGATTCCTGGTTGAAAAGGACCTACTTTAATAGATTTGTATAATATTTGGATAACTAATCATACAGAGTGTTCACAAAATAAGATCTAAAATGATATTGAGAAAACTGACAAAAATCACTTTTTTCAAATGGAAACCCCATATTTTTCTTATTTTGTAGTGTTTAGCATTTAAAAAGAAGTTTTCTATACTTCGTTCGATAGTATTTGGTGATGGTTTTTCTTTATGAGGATATCGGGTCGCAAATGTATCACATGTTCTTGAAATAACTTTATCACATTGTCTATAAATAATGAATAAGTTTAAATAATCTTCGTTTGTATAATTTAACCGGGGTGCCATTACGATGATTTGAAATGTCAAATACGATCGTGGCTATCCTAGATCTAATAATTGTTTAAAGATTAAATGCAAAATCGCCATATAAAAATATTAAATTGCCAATATTTCAAAAACTTCAAATTTTAGGTATAGATAACCTTATACAAAGTTAACTTCTTTTAATAGGCTGAATACTACAAATTAAGAAGTATGAGGGGGTTTTCATTTGGAAAAATTGATTTTTGTCAGTTTTCTAAATCTCATTTTAGATCTATTTTTGGAACACTCTGTATGTTTAGTTATCCAAATATTATACAAAATCTATTAAAGTAGGTCCTTTTCAACAAGGAATCTAACCCAAAGTAAGTAAAAAAGGCTTCCTTATAGGAACAATTGATAATTATATTAGGGCTTGCAATCGTCGTTTTTCACATAAAAACCTGAATATGTCAAAAACGCTTAGACATAGGTATAGGACATGATGCATAGAATCTGCTTAGAATCTTAAGTAGAATCCAAACATGTAATAATATATAGGGTATCCCATTCAAAATGAGCGACTTAGGCTCTATTTCCGGTACAACCGGAAGTATATTATCAACAAAAAATAATACATCAGATGCATTTTGCGCTATTGGACTTACCTGCAAAATTTCATAAATATTCTCCTTTTCGTTCAAAAGATATTTACTTGGTTCCATACTTTATCGCAACCCTGTATATATTTATACAAATATATGGTGCGGTTATTTAAATAACGTCTTTATACTCGATTGTTATCCAAGAATTTTATATAAAGTTGATAAAACTGTTTTCATTCATTTTGTAATTTTTGAATAATGTCTCTTAATAATTAAACTAATTTGTTAATGTGTTTGAGGATAGACTCTGTAGAGAGATCGGTAAGTATGATGTATGTTTTCAAGGTTATATTTTGACTTTAGGAGATTTATTGTAAATTATTATCAAATTGTCCCTTGTTTTGTTATAATATATTGACAAAGACCATTATTTTTGCTGTAGACCTGATGAAGGTCTCAGTGCAGTGTT
>JARQZK010000765.1:420000-435000 GCA_030704885.1 Cynegetis impunctata
CGAAATTGAATAACATTACTCAAACTCGAAACATCTATCTACATTTGAATCGGACTATGGAGAAAAATGTTATCATCCATTAAATTTCACCAAAATTTTTGCTGTCCCGAATTTTAAGTCGGTATATATATATATATATATATATATATATATATATACATAAAGATATATATATATTTATATATATCATATAGTATAGCAATATCTAATTTATATAGAATATATATAAAATAATATATTCTTATATATAATACTATTCTAGTATATATAAATTTATATATATATATATATATATATATATATAATATATATTATATATATATATATATATATGATATATACATTATATATATATATATATATATATATATATATATATATATATATATATATATATATATATATATATATATATATATATATATATATATATTTATATATATTTATATATATATATATATATATATATATATATATATATATATATCTACATATATATATATATATATATACATATATATATATATATATATATATATATAGGGTATTTCAAAATTCAGTATGTGTCCACAAATGCTTCTTTACCTATATAGAGAGCGTTGAAATTTGAAAATTTCTTTATTTTTTTCTTCATAGTTCTTTCAAATTTTGAGATATTGAGATCAAATAAAAGACATACGTTAAGTAGCGTTTTTTGTATTCATTTTTTTAATTGGTTCCGCCCCTTTTCCAACTACATTTAGGGAATTACATAAAATGATTTTAGATCGCAGACGCGTGAAAACTACAAGTTTATAAACATTAAAAAAAAATCCTTTCGCATTCCAAAATCCACTAAACTATGTATCAAATTGTATGAGCTATGAAAAATAATTGAAAAATCTTGAAACTTTCACAATTTGTAGATTGGTAACTTAGAGTTTGCGGACAAAAACGAACTTTACACCATACGCAAAACTAACTTCTTAACACAGAAGTAATGCATAGGACATTGGTGAACTACATCCGAAATTTTAGCTTTTCTACGAATACCGTAGTAAGAAACATTGATTTGTTTGTTATATAACCAAATTATCAAGATGGTACTATAACTCATTTTTCTTCTAAGGTACCATCGATCGTGAATCACCCTGTATAAGTAAATAATATGACTTTCACTCTGTGTTTCCATAATTGTGGCTTATTTCAAACAACGTAAAATAGATGTTTCAAACTGCCATTTCCATTCATGAAGAATATGTATAATGTAATATTTTCTCCATTGAGAATTTTCTCAATATTTCCAATATTTGGACTTCTTATTTATTAGCTACTTTTGAATAAAATGTTTAATAGATTGAAAAATTGATATTATATTTTTGGAAAGAAAGTAGAAAAAAGATCAAGTTCATTTTTTCATGAATGTAAAATGATCTCTGGAATTCATTATAGCATTTGAACAACTTTGTACTTATTAATTACGTAGATTCCAATTCTTTACGTCGAATAAACACTGAGAAAAATCTTCCTAATATACTCCACGTAGATTTCATGATTTCTACTTTCTTTCAGCATCGAAATTATTTAGGATCAATGTTACCGTTGTGTTTCTGGGTTGTACACTCTGTATTGCGAGTAATGAGATACGGTGGGGTTGAAATCAATAGCGGAGTCGCGTGGTGCTCAAGTGACACTGTTACAAAACGAAACCTCTCATGTGCTGGAAACGAGAACTAGACGCCAGAACAATGGTACTTATTACTTTACACGTCAGGGGTTTCTTTCATGCTCTATGTTGAGAATTCCTGAATTACGAATACCTACTATATACTGTTTCATATTTCTAAGTAAATAATAATAGAACCGCAAATACTGTAATATGCTAAAAAAGGATTCCTGTATGTATAAACGAATAGACACAGTGTTGAGGATTTTTCCTTTCCTTGTGAACTGATCTATCTACGAAAATATAAACTCCAAATCAAATTGAATTAGTTCAAAAGAGGTCGAGACGTGACGTGGGACACCCACTAGGCATAAATTTCCTTTCTCTATATATTATGTATCCAATAGTAGATACAATGAAATAAATAAAAAATAATTTAGAGTCATTATATATATATATATATATATATATATATATAAAATATATATATATATATATATATATATATATATATATATATATATGTATATAAATATATAAAAATATGTATATATATATATATATATATATATATATATATATATATATATATATATATATATATATATATATATATATATATATATATATATATATATATATATGTGTGTGTGAGTGTGTGTAATAATAATAATAATAAACTTTATTAGTACGTTAGGCTATACAGCGTGTACACGTCAATTGTAATAATATTCAACAATTCAATACAAACAATTCATACGTGTATACACATACACATACACATACACATACACATACACATACACATACACATACACATACACATACACATACACATACACATACACATACACATACACATACACATACACATACACATACACATACACATACACATACACATACACATACACATACACATACACATACACATACACATACACATACACATACACATACACATACACCTACACATACACATACACATACACAAACACATACACATACACATACACATACACATACACATACACATACACATACACATACACATACACATACACATACACATACACATACACATACACATACACATACACATACACATACACATACACATACACATACACATACACATACACATACACATACACATACACATACACATACACATACACATACACATACACATACACATACACATACACATACACATACACATACACATACACATACACATACACATACACATACACATACACATACACATACACATACACATACACATACACATACACATACACATACACATACACATACACATACACATACACATACACATACACATACACATACACATACACATACACATATATGAGTAAATATAATAATCAAAATGTCATACGCGCCTATACGTATAATATACATCCATCAGTCTGAGAAAAAAGTCTAAAGACACCGCAAGAAAATCAAAATAAACAACAAAAAATGAAGGACGCCCTACTGCGTAGCACTAGGAATGATAAAACCCCTCGGCGCATGTGCATGTCGTCAATATTTTTTGAATGTACCTATTATATAAATTAAATAACAATTAAAGTCGATTTTACGAATGAAATGAAGGAAAATTGCAATAAATGTATTAATAAGTCGATATTACGAATAAAATCCGTGAAAATTTAGCAAAAAAATTCATTGTTTGACTGTCGAATTTGAATATCCTATTCCGGCTCATTTTGCTGCAAATTATGAACCAAATTGATAAGATATCTCTATGCATGGGAAGCAGACACAGACGCAGAATCAAGCTTAAGCTTGGTTACCGTGGCACACAGAGCACTTCGACGCATGTTTTGTAGGACTTCGTACATATCGACCTTGGCGCATGCGCATGTCGTAATGCCTATCTAAAAAACGCTATAATTTTTTATTCTTCGTTGGGAAAAAACTGGGAACAAAACTTCTCTGATGAAATCATATGTATTTTATCGATATCCGTTGGAATTTTTAAAATCGGACCAAATCCCAACTTTTTGTAGTGAGAATTTAGCTTCACCTCGGGGTAAAAACGCTATATTTTTTTACTCTTCGTTGGTAAAAATTGGGAATTCAAATTCCCTAATGAAATCATATGTGTTTTATCGATATCCGTAGGAATTTTTAAAATCGGGCCAGTTACCAACTTTTTGTCGTGAGACTATAACCCCTTTAGCTTCGCCTCGGGGTAAAAAGGTATAGATACAACAACACAATTTGAAATTTCTAAAATAAGTCGCATTGGCATTTTCCTAATAAATTAAGATAGAATACTATTCTAACAACTCCCTCAGTTCCTCCAGACTATATACCGCTTTTTTGAGAAGCAGGTGTTTTAGAGTACTATAAAATGTTTGATTTCTACTGATATTCCTAATGTATTTTGGGAGTTTGATAAATATAGTCACAGCCATATACGATGGAGACTTCTGAAACAGTGATGTTTCGGCGCTAAGAATAGGCTAGCATGACGAGTTCCGTAGTCATGTCCATCCAGCCTTTGAAGTAGTACACAATTACCTTTAGCATGAAGAGCAGATTTCAGTACAAATACTGAGGGCAATGTGAGCAACCTACACCGGATGAAATGTTTTCTACACGATTGACGAGGCCTCAATCCAAATATGAGCCTGATGATTCTTTTTTGCAATACCAAAGCTCGCTTCCACTCAACCGAGGCACCCCAAATGAGTATATTGTAGGTTAGATGGCTTTATATTAAAGAGAAGTACACATTGAGTAGTTGGGACTCACTCAAAGTACTTCGCAGTTGAAAGATGGCAAAATAACCTTTATTTAACTTCATACACACCTCATCAACCTGTGTTGTCCACCTTAAGCTAGCATCTGCACTCATACCCCAGTACCTAAGATTTTCACTAGTATGGACATCTTCTAGTGAGGACAACCGTTTAGCATTATGAAAATTGATGAACTGAGTTTTATTCACACTGAAAACCAGTTTATGCCGCTGGCACCAAAGCTTCATTCTTTCACATACATCCAGAATTTTCTGGTGAAGCTCCTCACCACTCCTTCCCGAGACCACCACTGCGGTATCGTCCGCATACATAACAGATTTTTCACCTGAGAGGAAATTGGGTAGGTCATTTATGAAGAGACTGAAGAGAAGAGGTCCCAGAACAGAGCCCTGAGGACACTAAGATCCCTATCACGATTTTTGGAGAAATCGCTCCCAATTCTCACAATAAACCTTCTGTTGCTGAGATAGGATTCCAACCATTGCATGCAGACTCCCGAAATTCTTATCCATGATGTCAAATTGGCAAATCAAAAAATACACAAACAACGTACATGCCTTTGTCGATTTCTCTATAAACAAAATCGAATAAATCATTGCAAGCTGATTCCGTAGAGCTTCCCTTACGAAAACCATGCTGCGCCTCTGTAATTATTGAATACTTTCAGTGAGGTATATTTACTCGTCTTTTTTTTTTAGAAATAAAAAATTTAATTAGAAAAACGACTTCATTGAATAGTTTTCTTTCGTTATGAAATTCATGACCCCCTCAAAAGTTTTCAATGCATGAAAAGTTTTGAGAATGAATTTCAAACTGTTCTATGCAGTCTTTTTTCTTTTAATCTAAAAGATTGAGGATTGAAATTTCGTACGTGGATTGAGTTTATGTTCAGATGAGATCCTTCAGGATAGAGCTAACCAGCATGATTTCCTTTATTTAATTCTCACTCCGTGTACCTTCCCATAAAGGAATTACTACAGCCTTAGTGACGGAGCAATACTGTTGACGCGTTTTTCAAAAATATTTAATATTTTGGAGCTACTCCTTCAATAGAGAACTTTTATCTTATTATGATTCATCATCATCTATTTTATCATGAAAGTAAGTTCTATTGCCAGGTCATCAATATTATTTTTATTATTCGATCCGGAACTCTAAACAGATTCCAACACTTCCAAACCTACTCATCGATTTATGAGTGATTCTGATTGTATGATTTGTTTCCTTTCTCATAGGCTGAGGAGAACCACGCAAAATTTCAGCGAATATATATATATATATATATATATATATATATATATATATATATATATATATATATATATATATATATATATATATGTATATATATATATATATATATATATATATATATATATATATATATATATATATATATATATATATATATATATATATATACATATATATATTTATATATATATATATATATATATTTATATATATATATATATATATATATATATATATATATATAATATATATATGAATATATGTATATATATATATATAAATACATATATATATATATATATATATATATATATATATTATATATATATATATATATATAATATATATATTTATATAATTATTTATTCGAATTGTTGTTGCCTGTGAACTATTTCTAATCTCTTGAAAATTATTAGCAATAACAGGCTTGTTGAATCTAAAAAACTCGATTTTATTAAAAAGTTGACGTTTCGCCACGACATTCGTGGCTTTATCAAAACTTTTGAAAAAATTGAAATTTCTTTGACATTTATTGATTTGAAAAAATTTGAATAGAAACAGACTACTGTTTCACTAAAATTTTTCGGTTGTGGCCGTTCTTTGTTATTTATGACGTGCTATTCAGTCCAATATTAACATTAAAATCTGTTATTATTAGATGGTAAGGAAACAATGAAATTATCACAAAGTGGCATAGAAAAGAAATTTTTTCACAAAGAACATTGAACTACAACAGTACACATCATTTATCACAAAAAAAGAGTTTAATAATCGGATATATAGACAAAGCACTTAAACTTACTTCACCTACACACAGACATGAAACATTACAAGATGTCCATAAATTACTCATGAAAAACGATTACTCAATAAAACTTATACAGAAAATCACTAAAAATAGAATTCATAAACTTTACAACACATTAGAAACATCAAAAAAAGAAAATATTAACAAAAAATATATTCCTCTTTCATATATTCCTCATTTAAGTAATAAAATTTCACAAATTTTAAATCCACACGATATTAAAGTAGCCCACACCGCACAAAATCAAATTAAACAAATATATTCTAAATTAAAAAGTAAAACACCTCTTCTACAAAAATCTCATGTTGTTTATAGTATACCCTGTAATAACTGTAATAAATCATATATAGGACAAACTTTTCAAAATTTAGAAGAAAGATTAAAAGCACACAAATATACCAGAACACAAACCACAGCACTAATAAAACATAAAAACAATGAGAATCATACTTTCAACTTTAATAGCACAAACATTTTAGAAATAGAAAAAGATCAAAAACGCGGAGAAATTTTAGAAATGTTACATATTCAAAAAAATTTAAATAAAGTCGTAAATGATAGAACAGATATCAAACATTTGAGTTCAATATACGCAGATTTAATTCTTTATTTTTTCTAAGAAACAACATAAATCAAAACAAAATAATTCAACAAACAACAAACTCTAACCATACCAACTCATCTTCTTAGACAAAATCTAAACATCTAGAATTTTCAATTTTTCTAAAAAGAAAGTATAGTTTAGAACATGTGATCTCCAAAATTACAAGTAATGTCTTTTTAAAGACAACAATCAAATATTTTAATCCTATTTTGTACATTACGTGGGTGAAGGTTTTTGTGGTTCCCTTCCCATCTAATATCAACAGACCTGTCTGTTGATATTGGACTAAATAGCACGTAATTAATAACTGAAGACGGCCACAGCCGCAATAAGAAATTTTTGAAAAAAAGATAAATAGTACCCTATTCTTTGACTCTTCAAAATCAAAATAATTTGAACCTATTTCGAACATTACGTGGGTAAAGGTTTCTGTGGTTTCCCTTACCATCTAATAATAACAGATTTGAATGTTAATATTGGACTGAATAGCACGTAATAAATAACAAAGAACGGCCACAGCCGAAAAATTTTAGTGAAACAGTAGTCTGTTTCTATTCAAATTTTTTCAAATCAATAAATGTCAAAGAAATTTCAATTTTTTCAAAAGTTTTGATAAAGCCACGCATGTCGTGCGAAACGTAAACTTTCTAATAAAATCGAGTTTTTTATATAAAAAAAGACTGTTATTGCTAATAATTTTCAAGAGATTATATATATATATATATATATATATATATATATATATATATATATATATATATATATATATATATATATATATATATATATATATATATATATATATATATATATATATATATATATAGATGCGAGTCAATACCAATCAAATATAATCTAAATTTATTTAATTTGAATAAATTACTGAGCTATCTTCGAAATGTTGAATTATGATACTGTGATATATATCAACTAGCATATCATAGTCATTAAGTAAATGGAAAAAAATTAACATGTATGTATCTGAAGTCTCTACCAATTTTTAGAAAAATTTTAAATGGTACTTAATAATTATAAACTATGTAATTGAAAATAATTATTATTGTCTCTTCTAGGATTTTATTTTATACTTTGAAACTATTTGTGAGCTTACCTGTACCCTAGATTCTGGAAGATTAATTTTTAACGCAACTTCCTCTCTCATAAAGATATCTGGATACCTCGTTTTCCCGAAGAGGCTTTCCAAGATATCTAGTTGAGCTCTGGTGAAGGTTGTTCGTTCTCTGCGTTGCTTACGCTGGTTTCCTGTAAAAAAAATGACCACCAGAATACGGGGGCATCCATTAATTACGTGAGATAATTTTGGAGATTTTTCGATCCCCCTCCCCCTTGGTGTGATGTCGTGAGATTTTGCTCGACCCATTACCCCCTCCTCGAATCTCACGTGAGATTTTTTTAAATGCGTATTTATCATGTAAATGAGTTATTCTTTGCTCGATTCCATTAGATTTATTCAAAGAAACAATTTTTTTATAATTTTTTCTATTTAAGACTAGAATTTAATATTTTGAGTGACGTAGCATAGAATCACAATGAGATTTAACAATAACATACCTGAATGGGAACTACTAAAATTTGTAAAAAAATTTTCACTCTAATTAAATCATCGGAGACTTGAGATCATGTGTATGATCTCAAGTGTGAAAACTATACTTCACCACTTTAATATGTCCGGAGTATAAATTAATATTCTATGCTTAAAAGAAAAAATGTTCATAGTCTGCAAGAGAAAGAACTTATAAAATTCGTAAGTTTCCGTGGTGTAGTGGTTATCACATCCGCCTAACACGCGGAAGGTCCCCGGTTCGATCCCGGGCGGAAACATAAGTTTTTAGTACTTAGCCATCCAGTAAAGCACAAGTTTCTAGGAATTCTCCCTTGTTCAACATCTACCTACAAAATTATGTAGAAGTTCCTTAGCAACACTCGTATGAATGCGTATGAATAAAGTGTTACGTTCATAATCGAAACTTAAAAATGTATATTACTTATTAATGTAGAAACTTTTTCAAGAAATAATGAGTACCTACTCCCGGCTCCCTTCCATTCAAAGTTTTTTGATTTTTAATTCATTATAGAATAAAATAATTAGCTGTTCAATTGAACGAACGGTACGTTTTTTTTTCGAGAAAACAGGATTTTCGTTTTTGAATCCGTTTTATACGTCCTACAACACGTTTTTTGATGTCATATATATATATATATTTATACATATATATATATTTATACATATATATATATATATATATATATATATATATATATATATATATATATATATATATATATAGATATATATATATATATATATATATATATATATATATATATATATATATATATATATATATATATATATATATATATATATATATATATATATATATATATATATATATATATATATATATATCAGTGGCGGCTCGTGAGGTTTTGGTTTGAGGAGGCTACAAGAGGTGTTGAAAAATACACCATAGGCGAAAATTTTTAGGATTTCAAGGTCAACCGCCTTATAATTTAAAGAAAATCAAAGTAAAACAAGCACCCTAAGCTATTAATTTGTTTGCACTTTCGAGTGTCTACCTTGAGACCTACAACTCCTATTTACAATATTCACAAAAACTCTTCTCAGCCAATTAATCAATTCATCTATTCATCAAATTTTTTTTTCTTTCACAAAATAGGTAACTACCTACCTACTTAACGAATTTGTTAACAGCTGGTGAGAGCAAATAAAAAGTTATTATATATTTTTGAAGATTAGCGGGATTCTGCGATCTTTAACGTTAGCAAAATGATCTATAATATCCTCATAAAATTTTTTGTCTTTCGCCAAAAGTTTTAGCAATTCCTTTTCAATAGACAACAAACTAATATTTTTCAAACGATCCTGGCTCATTGAATTTCGTAAATAAGTTTTAATTCTCTTAAGAGTGGAAAACGAGCGCTCTACGGAAGCCGATGTCACCGGGATAGAAACAATTAGACATAAGAGTTTATAAACTTGGGGTAAATCTTGATTCAAATCATTATCAAAAAGGTATTTAATAGTCCTCACATGATTTTCATTTTGCCCCAAAATTTCATTGTCATTATAAACAACACACAGTTCACTTTTTATGGCCACCTTATCAAAAAAAGTGTATTTTTGACATAAATTTTCCAAAAGGTTTGATTTCGTGAGTATAAATTACATCTGAAAACTTGTGCTGTAAGATTTGAAAAACTATTTCTGTTTGTTCAAAAATTAATTTAAAGATGTTCAAAAAATATATAAATTCCTTATCTTGTAAGTAAGATATTAATCCGCGTGCTGTATTTAAAGTTACTTTATCGGTGAAAAATTCCTCACTTTTTACTAGGTATAGAATTAAATCCTCAAATCCTAAGCGGCCCCAAACAAAGACATTTTCACTAGTAAAAAGTAAACACTGCCAACAAAATAATTTATTTTTTACCTGTGATCCGGTTAGGCAAGGATTTCTCTCATAATTCCTTGTATTAAAACCGCGGTTTTTTTGTCTGTTACGCTGCACCAAATTGTTTAATTCAGGGGTAGGTCGCAATAATATGATTTTGATTAATAAGAATATGCTGAATGCTGACTATTCAATATAATATATTAGTGATACACGGAATATTATTGAGGAGGCTTAGCCTCCTTAGCCTCCTTTGACTAGCCGCCCCTGATATATATATATATATATATATATATATATATATATATATATATATATATATATATATATATATATATATATATATCATGATCTCAAGTGTGAAAACTATACTTCACCACTTTTTATTCCGCCATAACTTCAATAAAAAATTCTATTTGTTCAAGTAAATTAGTAATATTTTATTGAAATGTGGAGAAAATGAAATTGATAACGAAACAATTGTTGTAATAAGCCATACAGAATTCTTTTTTCATTAAAAATTATTAATGCATCCTATATTTATTGGGTTTGGAAGGTTTCAGCATTATTTTTTATGAATAATCTTCCCATCGTACTGTACATGAAAAAGAAATATTCTTTCCATGAAAAAATTCATTTACTGTTAATAACAATTCATCAATGCATCAATGCATAATTAAGCCGCGATGAATATTATTATGAATGATTTAGCTATATTTTAGTGGAGAAACATTTTACACTTAATTTAACCCAGTTTTCTCGCAATTTCATATTGTTTCTTGCGGAAAAAAATAACGTGATATTTGCCGAAACCACCCCCTCCCCCACGTGAGATTGAGTGATATTTCTCTAGACTCCTTCCCCCCTGAACACCTCACGTAAAGGATGCCCCCTAATGATTGTAAAGTTAGATGATAACATCGACTGTATTCCATAAGGCATAAGGTGGACGAACACCTCACTCATATCAAGTTTGCAGATGATATTAGCGAAGTAAAATTGATTCTTCAAGAACTGCAGAAATTCTGTTTTAGCGACGATTTGAATGACAAATTCTTACAAACAAAACTTATGACTAACTTGGTACCAAATCATAACATCAAGATCAATAACAGAATTGTTGAATTAATCTAGAAATCTAGATAACTACACGAAATCAGAATCTCAAGAGTAAATCAAACATACGAATCAACGAGGATAATATCTCTCGCCTGGGCAAACATTCATGAGATTCCATGCCTGAAAGGCACTTTCCCAACATCAGCTCAATCCGAGTATAAATTTGGATCCCATCAACTCAATTTGAAAGGGGCTTTGAGGTGACAAGATCTTTCGAAATTCTCTTTTTCTTTTTTTTCCGCCGAAAACAAAAAACCCTAGAAGGCTGCATTTCGGATATACGTATTCCATCTATGCACTCTCAATTTGAGGGTGGAGCTGTCGAGGTGGCCAAAATTTCAGAAACCGGTATATATGTATATATATATATATATATATATATATATATATAACTGATATTGAATTCTCACATCCTTTGGTGAAACATCGAAGAGAATAAAGTTTAAAGTTTAAAATTAAAACAACACTTGTTTTATAGTTTCGCTATATTCAAATAATTACTGTATTTAACAGAAATGGAGAGTCGAGTTACGAATTGTGAATTGATTACCAAGACTAATTACAGGAAGGCATTACATAAAGTAATATACAAATTTTCAAATCGAAGGTAATACAATAAGATTATTATCCACGAATAAAGGTTACGGCGAAAGACTAAAGAATCTGTTGAATTCAATATACCTCACGCCAACTATGAACGAAGAATAAAAATTTGAGTTATAAAACATTATCGAAAAATAATGTAAAAATTATTTGTACAAATAAAAGAAACTTGAAGTAATTGTTGGTCAATAATAAGGAAAATAAATCGGAGAAAACAGAGGTGTTTACAAAATATTTGCGACGAATGTACTGTTTTCTATATTGAACAACAAGGATGGGATGTAAAAATTATTGTTGATGAACATAAAAGTCAATTATACAAAATAAAAACACCACTGGCTTCTCGAACATTGTAAGGAATTTAATCATTTCGTGGATTTCACCAAATCCCAATTGTTGCATTCAGGTAATAAAGGAACGAAGAAATTGAATTTCAGGGTTCATTTTTGCTATCATCTGTCTTATAAAAGTAGATTGTAATGCTCTCTTATAGATAGCCTTGATAATGAGTTCATAACCCTAAACAAATCGACTGTACATTTCTGTTTTACACACACACACACACATATGTATATATATATATATATATATATAAATATATATATATATATATATATATATATATATATATATATATATATATATATATATATATATTGGATTGATTGGGGTGATACTTGGTGTAAATTAATAAACATATTAAAACAATGGTTAATAATAACAATTTACACATTTATTAAAAGAAATAACGAATGACGCACCTTCTTTAGATTAGCATCTGAAAGAAGGTGAAGTTCTACCGAAACGTGCGTCATGCGTTATTTCTTTTAATAAATGTGTAAATTGTTATTATTAACCATTGTTTTAATATATATATATATATATATATATATATATATATATATATATATATATATATATATATATATATATATATATATATATACGAGGATATATTGAAAAATTCTTAGCCGACTATAGAACCAAACAAAATTTCAGTGTCAAAATATTTTATTACTCAACATATTCTCCTCTTAATTGCACACATTAATTACAGCGAACCTGCAACGTCTCTAGACATTTCAAAAAAAATGTTTCTTCTTGCTCTGCAAACCAGACCTCCACAGCTTTTATCACCTCCTCGTTGGAAGAAAATTTACTACCTTTTAAATTTTATTTCAGTTGAGGAAAGAGATGATAGTCGGACGGAGCCAAATCTGGTGAATAAGGGGGGTGTTCTAGTAATTCAAACCCTAAATCACGAATTTTTTGCATGGCAACATGAGATTTGCGTGCAGGGGAGTTGTCCTGCAAAAACAAAACACCTTTGGATAGCTTTCCGCGTCTTTTCTCTCTAATTTTTTCCCGTAGAGTGGTCAGTAATGTCGCATAGTAATCTCCAGTTATCGTTCTACCCTTATCCAAAAAATTAATTATGATTACTCCATGGCAATCCCAAAAAACTTAAGCAAGAAAGTTTCCAGCAGATTTTTGGACACGAAACTTCTTAGGTCTTGGAGAACGGGAGTGTAGCTATTCCATCGATTGTTGCTTTGTTTCTGGATCGTAGAAATGTACCCAAGTCTCATCCGAAGTAACAATTCGGTTTAAGAAGTCTACATCGTTTTCAAATCGAGCACAGATCGAACGCGATGCTACTACCCTCGCACGCTTTTGGTCAACATTCAAACATTTGGGGATCCATTTTGCAGCAATTTTTCTCATGTCCAAATTGACGTGAACTATATGGTGAACGCGTTCGTATGAAATATTCAGTACTTCAGATATCCGTTTTAGCCCAATTCGACGGTCTGTTAAAATCATGTCATGAACTGCATCGATATTTTTATATATATATATATATATATAGTTATATATATATATATATATATATATCAGTGGCGGCTCGTGAGGTTTTGGTTTGAGGAGGCTACAAGAGGTGTTAAAAAATACACCATAGGCGAAAATTTTCAGGATTTCAAGGTCAACCGCCTTATAATTTAAAGAAAATCAAAGTAAAACAAGCACCCTAAGCTATTAATTTGTTTTCACTTTCGAGTGTCTACCTTGAGACCTACAACTCCTATTTACAATATTCACAAAAACTCTTCTCAGCCAATTAATCAATTCATCTATTTTTTTTCTTTCACAAAAAGGTACCTACCTACCTACTTAACGAATTTGTTAACAGCTGGTGAGAGCAAATAAAAAGTTATTATATATTTTTGAAGATTAGCGGGATTCTGCAATCTTTAACGTTAGCAAAATGGTCTATAATATCCTCATAAAATTTTTTGTCTTTCGCCAAAAGTTTTACCAATTCTTTTTCAATAGACAACAAACTAATATTTTTCAAACGATCCTGGCTCATTGAATTTCGTAACTAAGTTTTAATTCTCTTAAGAGTGGAAAACGAGCGCTCTACGGAAGCCGATGTCACCGGGATAGAAACAATTAGACATAAGAGTTTATAAACTTGGGGTAAATCTTGATTCAAATCATTATCAAAAAGGTATTTAATAGTCCTCACATGATTTTCATTTTGCCCCAAAATTTCATTGTCATTATAAACAACACACAGTTCACTTTTTATGGCCACCTTTCCAAAAGGTTTTTTGGAAAATTAGCCGAAAATCCGGTTAGCAAATTTTCATTGAGTAAGTCGAAGAAATGCAGTTCTTTCAAATCAGAGAACCTCATTTCTATTTGACCCCTAATAGTATCCAAAATTT
>JARQZK010000765.1:440000-442500 GCA_030704885.1 Cynegetis impunctata
TGTCCGACATCGGCAATTCAGGTGATGGCAACCCTAGTTATAGGGTGCAGCTTCTAGCGGTTCAAAGTCGTCTTGAAACATACTCATATGAGAGTCCAATAGAATTGCTGTTTCGCTGCGGGTGTCAATAATTATGCAATTTTCAGCATTCTTTAGATTAATTCCCTAGGTTAATAATTCACAATGCCCGCTTCAATTCTCAAATTCTTTTTTTGTTTACCAAATTTTTTCTGTCGGCCACATCTACTTTCACTGGGCGACAAACCCTTGGCACTGGGCTACATTCGTATAGCCCACTTCGTATGTTAAAATATGCTCTGTGGGTAGTCGTGCACGTCTAAAAACACTGTTGTGTTAGTCGTGTCAGACACATTTTCAGGCCTCCTTTCCTTTGCCAAGTGCAAAGTGCGATGAAGAACTTTGTTCTAAAACTTGTACAAAAGTGTTTATTTACAACTATATATGTAATGTCATCATTACTGACGTTTAAAATGTCTGAAACTGACATATTACCTACTTTCACTTCCCACCCACGGGTGGGAAATTTTCCACCCGTGAGAGGATTTTTTTCTGTTTATTTTGAGAGAAGATGTCTTTTTTAAGTTTTTTAAATAAAAAGTTCATTTACCTATTTGATTTTATTGAGACTTATAAGCACACTTGACAACATTAGCACTTCTTAAGTTCTTTAGGATTAGTAAACACAAAATTAACAAGAACTGAACTTTTCAAACAAAGGATTAATAATTTCTGTATGTACATATATTTAGGGATTATTGACATTATTGAAATTGATCGTTATGGTCGAACTATTGTGAGATGCTACAGAAACCATTAACCCATGCGTAATTTCTTTGCTTGAAAAGTTCAGTTCTTGTGGTACAGATGATGAACTCTTCATGGTGACTGATGAAGGATTGGAGGAAGTAGTTTCGCCAGAGAGCAGATTAGCAGTCTTCGTTTGATTGGAGAACGAAGTATCTACATAGCCTTCCGCCACGGTACTCGATTTCCATCCTCCCAATCTCTTTAATTGTAGAACATCTCCTCCATTGTTTGTGAACAAAGTTGCTGCTGTACGCCGAAAACAATGCCCGGTATACTCGCCGACGTTATTTAGTTTCAAAAACGATGCTATTCTTTTCAGAAATTGCGATATGGAATTGTGTCCAAAGACTTGATTGGTAATTTTTCCAAATCTCATTTGCATGAAAAACCTCTCATTTTGAATTCGTGAACGGAGTTCCATATATTTCTTTACAATTTCAACCCACTTAGTGTTTAATATCAGAAACGATCGTGCTAGATATGTTTTTGTGTGAGGAATGATGATGCTGATCTTTTTTTCCAAAATATCAATATCTTGGACTTTCATCTTAAAAAGTTCATCACTTCTGCAGGCTCCCGAAAGGCCAATTACCAAATCAACCTAAAATGTTGAAAAATATTAATAAAAATAACTTTTATTAGTGTTAGAATAATAACCTTCAGAACAAGAAATTCTTCTGGTGCTTCATCTAAGAAAATATCAACATTTTCTTGGGTAAAGGTATTTGATTTCTTCGGTTTATAATTGGCATTTTGCCTTTTTAAAAAAGCCATTAATTTTCCATACATTGATATGTCAACCTTGTCTCTGATAATTAAGGTTGTTTTTATCATGGAATACGTAGACCATAAGGTTGACGATTTCTTAGTCTTAGCCATTTCACTGAAGTAGGCAAGAACGATGTTTTCCGATGCAGCTTTTGTGACCCCTTTTTTGGCGCGCCAATCTCTGTACGTATTATATGCTTTATCATACCTCGATCTACTTTTTTGGGGCATAAGATTTTCTTCAGCTTTCTCCGCTGCTTCCTTTATGTCTGGCGGTGTGCACTCCAGCTCTATATCCGACATTTTATAAAAAAATTAAATTACACGGTCCGGACACTGACAAGAGCTGACAATTTTGAAGTGTTTATTAAACACCCGCCTACTCACTATTGGGAAAATAAGTTATTTGTTGTTAGTTGTCATCATTCTAGGGTTGTCTTTGTAAGTTTATTGTTGACGTTTGAGAAGAAATAATGAAAAATTTGCTTTTTCCAGAATTTTTGTTTAGAAGATTATAGTTGTAAATAAAATAGCATACAAACCTCGGTGGAAAGTTACATCACTGTCTCGAGATATTAGTTCACTTCGGCGCTACGCGCCTCAGTGAACTAACTCTCTCGACAGTAATGTAACACTTCCCACCTCGGTATGTAATATAGTATTACATACTTTCGCTGTATTATTTATGAAAATGAATAGATAAGAATGAATCATTTGTTTATTTAATCTTAGTACGAAACAATAAATCATAAAACGACGAAAAAATGCATGTTTTATTTCACCATAGAAAAAACCAATACCGTCTCTAAAGTTTAAATTGCTTGTAGTAACATCAAACGAAGAGGATTTCACTTGATGTATTTGAAATTTCATTGTATTGTATTGTATTCACGATATAAATTGG
>JARQZK010000765.1:445000-447500 GCA_030704885.1 Cynegetis impunctata
TGTGCTATGAAGATGGCCAAGACAGTAGGCTACGTATGTGTAGGATGTCCCGAGAAACCCCATATGTGCAAAGAATGTTTTTATAGATTACATAAAATATCATAAATATTTGTTTTTGTATGATATATAGGGGTGAAAACATTAAATATACACAAGTATATCGAATGACTTTATGTTTTGCATGTAAGATATATTTCTAAATAAAAAATTGAACCAAACAAAAAATATACTTTATTTCTGTAGGCTATTTCTGGTGAAAGTTCTTCTACGCCATGTCTATCTATTACCCCATACAAATATACGAGAACTGTGCGCGCTTCAGACACAGCAAGCGAATCAAACTTCTCATAAGTGTGCGTCAATATGGCGCACACGGCGTTCAGTCCAGAAGCTGTGTGCGCCGATATGACACACGTGGCAGTTAAAGGGTTAAGAATCTATATGTCAAAAATAACAAAAATGAGGAAAAAATACGACGATAGTGATGGAGCTATGCTGGTCCTGCTCTTTTTAATATTATAGAAAAGTAGTTTATAGTGGTCGTGATTACCAAATCGGGTTTTATGATAGTATCAAGAATACACAAGTTATCAACTCCCTCAGAAAATCACATCTTGGGGATTCATATTAAAAAGTTTTTTGAATTCGATTCTAAAATAAAAAATTTTCACTTAATACAATTCGATTTTTGTATCTGCAAGTAGGCAAATTCCATCCTTTTTTTAGTATGCATAACGAAATCAAACGGACCTTTCTAGTAATGTGTAGTTACCAGGTACCTAGGAAAATTTAAATTTCAAAACTTTTCAGAAGGTACGTACCTAACGGTCATAGAATCACATAAAAGGTATTCAAATGTACCTAAACTATGATATCCTTGACGTATGGCCTGTCTAGGTTTATACCTACAATTGTATGCTTTTAACTACATATTTTTCATCATAGTGATTGCTTAAGCTGTCTAGAAATGAAATACATGTATAAAAGAATGCAGAGTGGCATAATGTCTGTTTCAGTTGATGACTTCAGTCTTTTTGGACATTATGTTGTATTGTTTACAAATGGCGGAAAATTTTCAAAACGAAGGTAAAAGATGTGGTTATTATTTATAAACAATATATTTGGAATTTAGCGTTTTCGTTTTTCAAAGATTGAATGGTTTATGATGAAGGATTTTTGCACCCCAAACCCCTTCGAATTTAGTTAAAGGGATGAAAATTTGAAAATGCATTGAATTCAAGTTAGGGTCCTTAACCCTATTATATATATTATAATTTTCTTTTTCTCGGCCTCCATTTTCACGAGATCGCTTGTTTTTTCGTGGTTTTTCGAAATTTCTCTGATCCACAGCCTCTGATAATTGAGTTAGAGGGTCAAAATTTAGTACACGGATTGAGTTAATATTGATATCAATATGCGATGCACATCGCGAAATATATTTACAATTTTACGAACTGTTATTTTATTTCGACATTTTGTAAATCTTTGCCATCCATCATTTACCTTCTTTCTGTTATTTTTTATTCTATAAGTATGAATGATTTCCTTTTTGTTATTCATATTAGGTAATATAACTAATTACTTTCAATGTTAATAAACTTTATGAATTTCCATGAAATTTGTGGATACTATAGTGGGTTTTTTGAAAACCTGTTGGAATTCCTGTTGTTCACTTAAATAAATATATATAAATAAAATCCTGATATCTTACCTCCAGGGTATCCCATGGACGAATGTAAGGAATCCACAGGTATTGCATGTAATCCAAGGCCAGGTACAGGGTATGGTGCAGACTTCAAGTAGGCCATGCCAGCCGTACTTCCACCGCAAGTGCTTCCAAATCCTGGAAACGAAAGTTCGCTCTCTGGGTTGCATCTGAAAATAGAACTCACTCTCAGTCTATGAAGAGCATTTTAAATTTTTAATATATTCGTCTCAATAAATCATTACGGATTATTATATACATATATATATATATATATATATATATATATATATATATATATATATATATATATATATATTTATCTATATATATATAAATTTATATATATATATATATATATATATATATATATATATATATAGATATATATATATATATATATATATATATATATATATATATATATAGATATATATATATATATATATATATATATATATATATATATATATATATATAATATATATATATATATATATATATATATATATATATATATATATATATATATATATATATACATTCATCTTTGGAATAAATTGACTATTTGATTTTGTAGGGCATATCTGTAAAATATTATTCTTTCCAATATGTTCAATTTCAATAATGTTGTTTATATATAACATACAACACTTCGAAATTGCTTCAAGATATTGATTAAACGGTTATTCTTAAGAAACATATAGTTACATTGTGAAAACCCCTACATTTTCCATAAATCTAAATTCTAACTAGACTTTTTTCGATTTATTTTTTGTAAAGGTGACTCTTAAC
>JARQZK010000765.1:452500-630730 GCA_030704885.1 Cynegetis impunctata
CGACAATGTCGGTTCCATGCAAACTCATGCTCTTTCTTTCACGGCCCCCATCTCACAGCGTTCTCCTGGGGGTCGGTACATCGGTTTAGGTCAAACTATAGTAGGTACTAGTTATTTTTAATACAGGGGCGCCGATGAGATGCTTGCCTACGGCGCTCTGAACGTTTAATCCGCCTCTGATTGCAACTATTGACAATTTCAGTTGCTTCAGTGGAAACAAGAAGTTTACGTATGTTGCCATAAGTTTCTACTTTTGGCAACAAGGAGAAACATCCAGCAACAAAATGTTCCTCGATGTTCCTCCGATGGAACTGTAGCTTAACAGCTCTTCTGTATTTTTATTTTAGCCTTTATAGAAAGTATGGCCCTATGGTGCCTCCGATTCACAATCTGTACGATTTTTGTGTAAGAATCGCCGTCATCATTCATATTTTCCAAGACCCAATTAGCCCTCTCGCTCACCTTGTCCTCAATTGAGGACAACCTACTTTGGATTTTTTCCTATGAAGTGCCGCTTGCTCTTACTTCTCTGTCACATTGTTCTCAGTTGTGGACATCATATACTTCCAAATGAATATATGTGCTGCCATCTACAAGCTGATGGAAAAAAAATTAATTCATTTGAAATATAGGTTTCCGTAGGGTAGCTGTGACAGCAGTGTAGCGCTCTACTGTTTATTTTTTTGTTAGTTATATTCGTTAGACCACGTGTTTGAAAACTGTTTGTTCACGTTCACAATAAGTGTAGACTTGTTCCAAAGTAATTGTGTTTGGTGATTTTTGTGCATATTGTAATCAGCGATTTTCGAAAGTGTGGTGTCCTAATTTGAGGACATTGTGAGCTAGCGGTAAACGCAACATCTAGGTAAATATAACAGCCCTTTTATTTTATTTCTGCAAAAGTTAAATTTTATACATTTTAGTACTTCGAAAATGGACCATTCATGAAATACCATACCCTGTAATGTTATTTTAATAAAACATATTAATATTTTACCCTCTGAACATATTTCTGAAAATTTTTTGTCTTCCATCAGCTCATGATGTCCTCAATTGGGGACATGTCATAGTGCCCAAACGGAGCATTTTGAAAATCTGAATTAACCATCAAAAATTTTCAAAAAATCATAAGTTGCATCACAGTAAATTTCAGATTTTTCGCTCCAATAGTTTTAATTCGTGACCGAGAGGGTTAAAGAACGTACAGCGCTGTTCGTGATGGTCCGCCGACTGCAGTTCTTGAGTCAATTGAACCTTGTACGTATGCAGAGGTAAATATTTCGTCAATATTTGTGTGAATGTGGTGGGGTCAAGTTCTAGAGCACGATGACGCATTGAGGTTTTTTTATCGTTTTGAAAATTTTCCTTCACTACCGCGTTGTGTTTGATCAAACATCCGTGGAGAGGTCGTTTCTGTGTTTTCACATATTGGACTGTGCCTGTCTCTTGAACTTTATTGATCGGGTACTGTACACTGTATACTCTGTATAACTATAGACTATAAAATTTGTCTTTTCTTCACCTTTTCAAAAATATATGATAGTATAAACTTTTTCTCAGAAACGCGCAAATAAAGGACAATTTTCTGAAATTTATTAGTATGCCATGGATATTGTTCATAAAGGTGTTTATTTCGTTTTTTTCGTATTAATTAATTGATATTAATGTCTTCGAATAATGCAGAGTATGGAAATTATGAAAAATATGATATGCTGGTATGTTTTATACAGAGTAATGAAAATTCTGAAGAAGCTTCGGAATTATATTTCCTAAGGTAAGTAAGCTATAATGGCTATGAAAATCTCTATTATCAATTTAATTCTTTTCTTGTTAGATATCCAAAAAGAAGGCAACCGTTTTTTGAGTTATTTGCTCGTTTAAGAGCAAATTTAGTTGAGCACGGATCATTTGTTCACCCGCGTGCTGAAATATACAACAAAGAGAACAGGAAAAGAGAAGAGGTAGATACTTTGCGATATATAGAAGCAACACCTTTGTCCTTATAGAAAAATTGAGAAGGAAATTGGTGTGCCAAAAATTGACAGCATTGTAGAACTTCGAGAGGCAATTCATTTAGCCTTTCCAAATCTGCGAATGAGTACAAAGGTTCTTTTAAACGCTATTCAAAGAATTACAAAGATGTGCCAATTTTGCATCAGAAAAAATGGTGGTCAATTTGAACATCTCCTTCAATTTTTTTTAAAATTTTATTTATTTGTGTTTGTAATATTGTTACTTTACGCTTCAAAACTGTTGACACAAACTTACTGTTAGAAAAAAGAACTATAGGTATTTTCTGAGTAAAAGATACCTATATGCAAGGTATCCAATTCTTCGTTGGTAATATGTAACTTTCACTTATTCATTGTTGTTATCCATGGCCTTCTATTGATTTATGCATTTAATTTCAGAAAATTGTCCTTTATTTACGCGTTTCTGAGAAAAAGTTTATACTATCTATATTTTCGAAAAGGTAAAAAAAAGACAAATTTTTTAGCCTATAAATATACAGGGTATTTCATTTAAAAAAACACACGTTTGCTTTATAAGTCGGAAATAGTAAATATGTACCAAAAATTATCTATACCACTGAATTCTACGGAAAAAAATCTATAAGAATGTTATATTACCTTTTCGGTAAGATGAAGAATAACCAAAATGCAACATTTTCAAAAATGCCCTGTATCTTAAAAACTAAAAGGGCTATTAAAATTCCCTTGACGGCATCTTCAGTTTTACGAAAAAGTAGCAATGTCGCGAAAACCGCAACCCTCTATCTTCAGAAATAACGGAGATAAATTTCAAGAGTACACAAAATGGGGCACCCTGTACACACGTCTCAAAAGGCACAAAATTTGTTGTACTTTTAAGCATAGTAACTGCGATTGAGCACGAATTTTCGTAATAAGATTCCACGCTTTTTGCTTTTTCTTTAACTGCGTCGCTTTCCGTGGTAAATTTTGCTAGATTATAGATGTCAAATGTCAACATTTGACAACCTGCTGTCAAATAATAGGTCTTCATGTATATACATGTATATATATATATATATATATATACATATATATATATATATACATATATATATATACATATATATATATATATATATATATATATATATATATATATATATCTATATATACATATATATATATATATATATATATATATATATATACATATATATATAAATATATATATATATATATATATATATATATATATATATATATATATATATATATATATATATATAATATATATATATATATATATATATATATATATATATATATATATATATATATATATATATATATATATATATATATATATATATACATATATATATATATATATATAATATATATATATATAATATATATATATATATATATATATATATGTATATATATATATATATATATATATATATATATATATATATATATATAAGTCTATATCTTAAAGGATAAGTAAATACCTGGATATTTTAGACCACCTTGGTGTAAGCAGAGAAAAACACATTGTTTTTCACTATCACTTCAAGACATGCTTGCTTTACATTCAATACACGCGTTCCGCTCAACTTATTAGCATCAGAAGGCTATAGAATAATTTTATTGTCTATTTCTGATTCAGATGTCGTTATCTGTGATATTTCATAAGTTGAAATCGATGTTTTAACTAGATTTAGATGATAAACATACGATCTATTTATTGAGATAGAATAGAAAATCGGAACAATGATAGTTCATATGGTCCAAAATTTCGGTTATAAAATATCATTTAATAGAAAGGACAACCTAGGCCAAGGTCGATTGGAACCAAGAAAAATAATAGTAGGTTGAAACCCATTAGAAAAGGAGGAGAATATAATAAAAATGAAAGGAAAAATAATTTACGAGCGATCTGGGTTCGGGAAAGGGATGGGGGTGAGTTTTCAAGGGTAAAAAACGGTTTATCTCGATTTCCGGAAAAACTATAATTCCTATGGAAAAAAGTCAAATGGCTAAGTTGTAAGTAATGAAAAGATCTACAACTTCTTTAGTCACACTTTTCTCACATAACCTCACTATTTATGTGAAAAATTCAAAAAACCAAGTTTTTGGTATTTTATTTTCATCTTCTACAGAAAAAAATTTTTTTCAACGAAATTTGGTTGAAACTTACCATTTTATGTCCCAAATACACTGAAATTTATTTGATTTGAAATATTCATTTTTTCACCTTATTTTGACTCAACATCGAAAAAGCACCCTAATTTTCAATCGAAAATTCTCCTGCCAAAATATCAGCTTTGTTCAAAAAGTTGGTGTGTTTTATGTTCTTTCAAATCTCTAATTTCCGATGGTGTATACATTACTATAGTAAATATTCTCAGAAAATGCAAAAAATCGAAAAAAATTCGAATTCGAAATTTTGATTTGGCAGAAAAATGAAAAAGTGGAAGAGATCATATTTGCGCTATGTAGGAAAACATTACGCAGTAAGCAGCTATATTGTTTTTGATGGGTACCTCGAAATTAAAAAATCAGTTACTGTCACAACAGTACCACCAGTTAATTCAACTAAAAGAGGAGAACGTAGTCGTAGAAAAACCTCAGATAATATTCCACAGTTCGATTATCAAAATTATGTAAGCATCAGCATTTTCTTCTACTTGTTTACAGGAAAATCCTTGTGACTGTAATCTTTCCATTAACGTTTTTGTTATTTTGTCCCTGTTTTTCTCGTTAGCTAAAAATTTTTCTTGCAAAAATGGTATTTTTGTATGGTTTTGATAATCGAACTCTGGAATATTGTCTGAGGTTTTTCTACGACTACTTTCTCCTCTTTTAGATGACTTAACTGCTGGTACTGTTGTGACAGTAATAAATTTTTTAATTAGCGATTTTTTTATTGCAAAGATTACCACGCCACTGGATTCAGCGCGCCCCTAAATAGGTATGACCAAAATTTAATAAAAAAATATTCATTCATAAAAATGTTATGAGAACTCAAAATTCGAAAACTCACAGTTAACAATCACAAGAAAAAACCTCAATACCAACAGATAGCCATGGAAATATTTTTTTTATGATTTCAACAATAAAATAGCGTAAATATTTTCACGGAAAATAACGGAATTACATTCAAGTTTTCACGCCTTTCGGAAGATGACTTTAGAAGTGCTGGAGAGGTTTGTAGAGTATTTATCTGATGGCACTTTATTCTTGAAATCATAAAAAAAATATTTATATGGCTATCTGTTGATATTGAGTGTTTATTCGTGACTGTTAAGTGTGAGTTTTCAAATTTTGAGTTCTCATAACTTTGTTATGAATGCATATTTTATTATGAAATTTTGGTCATACCTATTTAGGGACACGCTGAATCCAGTGGCCTGGTAAATTTTTCAATAAAAAATCGCTAATAAAAAATCCCTAATTTCGACTAATTAAAAATATCATAGTATGCCCTGAAAATTAGATTAAACATTTCTTATTTTGTCCCAAAGTAGACCTTTTAGTACTTGACATTTCAAAAAAGTATGGTTGCAACTTCAAATTTTACAGGGGTGTTTCCATTAAAAATGGGTCACACTGTATATCTATATATATATATATATGTATATAATATATATATAAATATATATATAAAATATATATATATATATATATATATATATATATATATATATATATATATATATATATATATATCAGGCATACGAAAGATTTCGAAAATCGTGGTTCAGGTCTAAAAACAGAAATAAAACCAATCTCGCTCTTTAGTGTTGACTTTAGATACAGTGCAATAGTCTATTACTTTGGGAGAAAATACGACTAAAAACACAGTGTCAACTGTCAATTAATTGTAGTAATTAGAGTAAATCTCGCTTAAGGTAGGTCACCTAACTAATCGGCTCTAATATTGATGACTATAATATATAGTATATATTATAAAAACGTTTATTTTCCTAATTCTTAGAGAATATGGAGTTCAGATACTTATTTTCTTCAGTGTATGCTTAGAAAACGTAGAGGATAAAAATGTTAATTATGATTTAATAAAATAGATATAACTCCATGAAAATTGGGAGTAATAGTTACTCATTTTACATCGTTTTATTATTTCTAACTTTAAAATGTTATTTTCAAACATGGAAAATTTTCAAGGACTTTAAGGTTGCTGAATATCATTTGAAGTATTTCCAACAAAGACATCAATTAAATCGTTGCGACAAAATAGGTCGATTTAAATAAATTCTCATTTCCTTGTATACCGTCAGACTTTAATGTATTACCTGTTGTATTTGACTTCATCAACTCAAGTATATCCAAGGTTTTAGCTTCTCGTCGAAGAGCATTTCACTCAGTTGTTTTCAAGTTCAAGCGCCGACAAGTTCAGTCGACAAGTAAGTTGAATTATATTACGAAAATCAAATGTGAGATATTTTTCATTATAATAGAACGATTCAATTCATGACAACAAAGAATAAATATTTTGAAGTTTTATGCTTTTATTAATTGAAATAGGTTTCATAAATTATAGCGTTCGTATAAACTGCGTTTTATATAAAACTAGATTACCCGATAGACGTTGTCATGTACACAACCTGGTCAATTGCTATTGCTATTGTAATTAGTTAACAGTAGCTCCCTGTAAATTATTATTTTTAGCAGGCTTTCACTTTGAAAACCTGCTTATTAAAATGGGTGCGATTAGCAAAGTTGGACCTAGGACAAAGATAGTTTTTCGTTTCATGACTTTTTATGATGCTTGGCACCAAACTCAATTTAATCTATATATATATATATATATATATATATATATATATATATATATATATATATAGATATATATATATATATATATATATATATATATATATATATATTTTCGTATGTATTTTAGCGTTGTTTACACGATAACGGGCGCAATTTTGAAGCAATAGGGTTGAAAGTTTGTAAATAGGTAGTTTCGTATGATATCTTGAATGGGATTAGTTTTGTTTCGAATTGGTTAAGGGTTGACCCTCTGTTGTTTACATGATAAAGGTCGCAATTTTGGAGAAATAGGGTTAAAAGTTTGTAGGTAGGTATTTTCGAAAGAAATCTCGGATGGAATTGGTTTTGGTTCAAATTGGTTGGGGGGTTGACCCCCTGGGGGAAGAAATAAATCTTGTTTACATGATAAAGGGCAAAATTTTGGAGCAATAGGATTGAAAGTTTGTGAGTAGGTAGTTTCGTATGATATATTGAATAGGATAGGTTTTAATGTGAATTGGTTCGGGGGTTGATCCCCCAGGGAAATAAGTCTTGTTTAAAAGATAGAAGGCGCAATTTTGGTATCATAGGGTTGAAACTTCGTAGGTAGGTAGTTTCGTACGATATATTGGATGGTATTTATTTCTATATGAATTGGTTGGAAGGTTGACCCTCCCGGAGGAAGAAATAAATCTTGTTCAAATGATAAAGGACGCAATTTTATAGAAATAGAGTTGAAAGCTGTAAGTACGTAGTTTCGTATGATAGGTGCCTTGGATGTGATTGGTTTTGGTACAAATTGGTTGAGGGTTGATCCCCTGGGGAGGGAATAAATATTGTTTACACATTAGAGGGCGCATTTTTTTTTATTTGGAAAAGAACTCATTATTTATTGAATATATTTTTTAAAATGGATACGTTGTTAAAATCTGCTCTTCTAATGCAGCTCGCTGCGATAGAGTTTTTTTCATTCATACTCTCAAACGTCGTCAAGTGAAACAACTTTTGGGGTATTTGTTGTTGTTTTATTTTTATTCCCTTCAGCCCCAGCGCATCTACCCCTGAAATTTCAAACAGAAACTTCCATTTATTTTGATATTTTTGAAATTCTTATATCATTCTAGAAGAGATACATCTAATTTTAATTTTTGTTCCTCAAAATTGAAGTACTTATAACCTCACGAATTTTTGAATTGTTATTTATTACGATAATGAAAATAGTGACATATTGACCAAACTAATTACTTTATGAATTGTTCCAAATGTACACAAGTACAGCTGATATTCAAACTGTTAGTGGACCTTCTGGAGGGTCTCTAGTGAAATAGTCCTACATTCTTGCTCGATCCTTTGTTTGAGTTCTTTTATTGAGTACGGCTGAGTTTTACATACAACTGATTTCATGTTGTTATCAGTTTGTTCATAATTCATGAAAAGCTATGAAAAGTAAATCAAGTACAGAAAAAAAATTGAGTGGAAACAATAAAATCCGATGTTTTTAAAGAAATACTGATGGTCCTAATCAGTTGTTGAGCAATATATTTCATAATTTCAAACGTCAAATGGGAAAATATTGAAACCATAATTTTTATTAAATGCTTTAAAATGAATGGCTATTGTGGCACCTGAACACAACATCATTGAAAACTGGCTTTATTTTAATATAATGAATTTAGTACACTTCATACATTCGAGACTTTAAGTACGGTCATTTTGAGGGAAAAAAAATCAAAAATAGATTTAGGATTACATAAGAATTTCAAAAATACCAAAATAAATTGGGCTATTTAAAATTTCAGGGGTAGTTACGCTGGGGCTGAAGGGGTTAAATATAATCCAACAACAAATACCTACCCCAAAAGATGTCCATCTTGATACTGAAATTGACGTGTTTCGCCAAATTTTCATAGTATCAGCCAGTGGCGCCGACTTCTAAGGGCTCGAGGGGCCCGATCTCCCTTAAAAATTTTGTTGGGGGGGCTCCGCCCCCTTATTTAAGTAAATTATTAGTTATATCATGCTTTGTAAAATCACAAAATTATGTTGGCATTTTTCATTTTAATCATTTACTAATTTAGAGCAATATTAAAAATCCTTATGAAATAGAGAATTAAATACATACAGAATGTTAAATTTTCAGTTTCGAAATATTAGTACTAGTTTAGTACTGTATTACTATATTACTAGAGTACTTTATTATTTATTTTCAAATACTCACATATTTTTTTATTTATATTTATAAAAATATATAATGATATATAATGCTTCAAAAATATATAATGATATTTTTGAAGCATCAACTTTGAGATATTGTTTTTATTCAATGAACCCTGAGACTTATTCAAAGTATACTTAAATTACCTATTTCACTTATTATTGTAAATAAAACTTCATAGTTTTTGATTTTCACTATATTTTATTAACATGACAATTGTTTCGCCAAGTGGCTTCTTCAGATGTATAATAAATAATCCTGAGTAAATTGAATAACAAAATATAGTGAAAATCAAAACTTAAAAAAAAGTTTTATTTACAATATTATAATGCATTTTCATCAAGTATCGGCCCAATCAATTAGTTATTATTTCACTTAGTAATCAAAGTGCTAATACTGTGCGACAGCAATATTTAATATTTTATTCTTTTAATGATAGTTTAGGATTTATTAAAACATAATTTCAGTCTTTTCAGAGCAACATAGTCACTGCTCTGTTATAGTCTAAAAGCATAATCATTACTCTAAATTAAATTAGTTTTTTACGAAAATACCGTGTGTGTTTCGGTTTTCAAAGCTAAAAAATGTATCAAGCTTGTCGAGTTTCCCGGAGTGTCGAGTTATCGAAAGTCGAGTTTTCGGGGTTCTAATGTTGATCATATGACTCTAAAATGCTTAAAAAAAACTAAAACTGGCCCCGGTATGGCCCCCCAATATTTTTTATAAGTCGGCGCCTCTGGTATTAGCTACTCGTTTCGAGCACTGTGTTTCCATTTTTAATATGGAGGAATGAAACACGCAGAATTCGCAATTTGCTTTTTTGTCAGTCAAGTCTAAGGTATGGTCAACAGATCATTAATAAGCGTTAGGTGCTAAACTGCTTCTATTGTTATTGAGCGTAAGATGTATTTTGACCAGGGCAATGACCTGTTTTGTCGCTTGTACATAATATGGAGTGAAAGGCTCTTCGTTCCAACCAGGAGACCTCTTCAGCTGACCCGACAGACTTTGTCCTGTTGAATTTCAATTAATTTGTTTGTGATCATTTTGTGAATTCGTGGAAAGCTATTGGAAATATGTTATCAAAATAAAAATGATACAAAAATAACGTATTTCTGAGTGATCATTGTATCCATAAAGGCGGCTACACACGTAATTGTTTACTTGACAAGTATGCTTGTAGATACAATTATTTTGTGCATGTTACTGTAAAACTGTATTGGCTCCACATGGTGCATTCATGACCAAAAACAGATGATTGTACCATGAAGTAGGTTTAAAAATTGCTTCAGTTCCCGACCGTTAAGTTTCCTGAACTTTCTTCCTCTCCTTTCTGATATTTGTTTTTAAACTGTTTTTTTTTCTAACATGTTTTTGCATTTACTTTTTATATGCTTCTTTTTTTTACATTATTATGATAGTCCTTCTTCCTAAATCTCACAATGCCCTTTTTTGCTTCCTATTATCTTCCTTAGATATTTATTTATATTTAAAATACCAGAAAAATACAAAATAACGTTCGAAATGCTTTTGCTCCAGAAATTAAGGTTTGCGCAAGTCTGGTGACCATACACCATATAATGTAAGCTTAGCTTGTACAAGTTTACAGTATACAAGTTCAAATATTTTCATGTGGCATAGACTTATTCAAGGCAATGGGCTTGAAACTAAGTCATTAGCCAACAGTTTATCATATTCAGAAACTCTAAATTTCATGGGACAGACACAACACCCAATAGCAAGGTGGGACTCGAACCCACAATCCTCGGTTTACAAGAGATACACCTTGCCGCTGGGCTACCGAAGCCTCTTTCTATACACATCTTCATAGATAACTGTGCAAAATAAATGTACAAGCATACTTGTCAAGTATACAGTTACGTGTATAGCCGCCTTAACGTTTTGGCCATGGATATTCAATTTGGAAAGGAGTACCTACATTCAGAAGTGCGCCAATGGAAAATTTCACGACGATTAAACATTTATAAATTGAAATGCAATAACTACATTTGTTTGAAAGAAAGAACACAACAGTTAGAAGTAATATTCTAATTTAGGATGGAATTCCTTTTTAAAAATTTTATCCAGATTCTTCCAGATATTTTTGATACAATTAAATTGATTTCCATCCCAGTGACATAACGAAACAAAACAAAAAGGGAACGAACTAAATATGACTTTCCTACAGCCAGTTATGATCTAGAACGCATAAAACAAAAAATGATTTTTGAAATTGATCCGTTCGGGCTTTACTTAGTATTTGTCTCGAATTTTTCTTCTGAAAACTTTTCCATAACGAACACAACAGAAAAAGAATTGAGCATTTTCATAGTTTCAATCGTGAGTGACAGTTTTAATTTCACACAAAAATCACAGAAATTTAAATTTTTTTATTCTTTCTTTTTATTCATAAAACTATTTTATTTTTAAAATAGAATGAGCCAAATCGGTCCAGCAGTTCTCAAGTGATGTGCTTTCCAACGAACATAATTTAATTTTCATTCATATGGATATAATTGAATTCTTGAGGGGTACAGCGTTTGATTCAAATGAAATTAAAACAATTTCATGGTCAGTAGGATCTGAGTCAATATTGAAAGTTCTTATTTGTTCATGACAATATTTATTCATAAAAGCTTAATTATTTATGCTACACTTCAAAACTTGTTAACGTGAACATATCTATATGTAACTTCCGAAACTCTTTGAAAAAATGACGCAAAACAATGTTTTTCATATAGATAAGAAGAATAAAGTTGTCACTTGATATTTATTAGATGGAATCTTTAAAAGTAATATACTAAAGATTTCTAACAAAATAGTTTCCCAGAGTTTTGTTAATTTCTAAAACATCAAAGATCTTTTTACAAAGTAAACAATCTGGAAACTATAACTTATTAATAATAATAATGAAAAAACAAATAAATAAAATTTCATTCACAAGTAAATTGAATTTTATTTTATTAAACAACTAGTAAAATGAAAAGTATACACTTGCAAAGTTTCAAATCCGTAAGGCAATCAGAAGTAAGTTGAAATCGACGTTCTGGATTTGTTTATATACATAGTTAATTTGTTTCATATAAGTTGAGCTAATATAAAACATGTAGAATGGCCAGATAAATCGAAGTTAGGCAATAGAAATCTTTACAATATCTAGAATAACAAAGTGAGAGAAATGAAATTGCGGACATTGTGCAATTATTGTTAAAATGTTCAGTAAAATAAAAAGAACTCAAATGTTGTTGTGCCAGTCTACTGCAATATAATCAATGACAACTTAACTCATTGCATCAATATGTAGTGAATAAGTTTTAACTTGGGGCAGTAAATTAAATTTAAATTAGAAAAAAAAATAATTTTTTTTATTTTCGTTTTTATTACCTATTTATTTCTGTTTTCCTTGTATCATTTGCAGAGTGACTGCCTCAAATATTGTAATACTCTTAAGGCATAACTATATCATTTAGACATGTACACAAATGATTTTTTGTGATACAAATTTATGTTAAACCATCTACCATTGAGTTTGATATTGTTTGGTTCTGATCGATGAAGTATATCATATATTTTTAGGAAGTATAGTTTTAACTGATTCTGAGGACATAAGTGAATTTTTTTACATTATTGATGGGGAATTGTTTTTCCATGAACCAATTTCCCCATCACTCTTAATTCATCAGTTATACCGTAAACGTATATTTTGAAACGTATCCATGATTACCATCTAATGACGTCTACGTTTGAAGCGTTTCTAGATCGACTCATTTATAGATTCAGTGATCTATTTGCAATAAACGATTGCCCATAAACAATTCAGGGTTTTCTTAATGATTATAATAATTAGTGGCTTCATGCAAATGAGGAAATGACAGCTTAGATATAAATTTCATACCTATATAATTATATTTTACGTAAGGTCAAGTAGTTTCCGTTATTTTAAATATTTTCCTGTGCATGGATGAAATAAAAATGATTCATTAGCAAGGACTTCGATTTGAATTATTCATTTTTTTATAAATGATGTTGTTTGTTGAATCATTGAAATCATTTCAAGAAAAGTATTTTGAAGGTGTGTTAGTTGGTGTTCTTCTGTCATAAACTTCTTTGTTTCAGAGTAAATCATGTTTCGAGTTTTGAGTATTCTGGTTGTTGTTGGTTGTGCAGTTAATGCTTCACCAGACTCAGTAAGTATTAAGTAGAATTTCACCATGGCATAATTTTTAATCAAGGAATATTGTAGTTGTCAGATTTACACTACTTCATAATTATAACCGAGAGTAATTTTGGGTGTTCAGAAATTTTATGTGACATGCTCTGTAGCGCTTATGCTGTTTCAAGCCAACTTTTCAAAAGCTAAAACGCTATAACACGTTTTATATATTTCTTACCATCTAATACCAGCAGAACTGACTGCCTGAATAACACGTAATTAGTAACAATGAATAATAGTTTAGAAAAACTGAAAAACACGCCTTCATAGAAAAGCAAACTAAAAGGTAGAAGAAAATGTTCAATAATTTTAATTTAAGAATTGGCGTCCGAAATTAAGATCGTAGCGCCGGAACGGCTAATATCGGTACTAGAGCATGGGAGATTAGCTGTTTGTTTCCATTGATTGGTAATGGTATTTACGCTCATTTCATTTTGAGTTTTCGAACGTTTAGCTTCGTAATTTGTGTTTTTTTGGACTTCGTATTTTCTAGTGGTTCATTGTGTTTCGATTGAGGACAATATTATCTCTGTTCAACAGTAGATAACCTACCTACATGAAATTGAAATTTACACTGAGTTTTTATCATTGAACATGAAAATCAATAATAAAATAAAGTAGAGGACGAATAAATTGATTGGTTGAAGGAACTATGTATACCTCATGAAAAGGCTGCATAATAAAACACCTATTTATTTAAAAAATAAAAAAACTTTCAAAAGTTTCAAGAAAACATCTCTGACATGTCTACTTTCATTGCGAACTGAAGAATTTTTGAGAATAATGGACAAAACTAAGTACTTACCAGCAAAACTGAAAGAAACAACATGAAATAAAAGAAGAAGTAATATGAATACTCTGCTTGAATGGTTTGAACGTAATAAGTTAGTATATTTTTTTAATTTTCCTGACGTATAACAGCTATCCTAAAAGTACGGTGGACTTCTGAGAGTCTAGTTTTTTCGATAGAATCTCTGTTTTCCTGATTATATAATTGAATATTTTAGTTTTTACCTAGCTATAGAGTCAAGATTTATTTCATATTCTTGATGTTATGATAACTGTTATTTTGGGTGTGCAAATAAACATCATTTGTTATTATTATTTTAATAGTATCTCTGGTTGTTACATGAAAGAAAATACAATAATCTAGAATCTCTGGATGATGGCCCAGGTTCAGATTCCGATAAAAGTGGAACATTTTTTGTTGGAATAGTATTGAACTTCAAAAACTCTACGTTTTCGGTTAGCTGAAAATTGCACATCATTAGTTGGTATAATTCTATATGGAAAAATCCACAAACTTACTGCTGGGAAAATAATTATTCTCAGTAAACTGTAAAGATGATAATGACATTTTTTTCAATCTTCAAGTTATGAATCCGCACCTTTCTTCTGTCCATCATTTTCTTGTTTCCCAACTTTGTTTGGAATGCAACTTTGAATTGTCCAGCTTTCGGAAAAGTATGTAAGCTATATTCGGTTTTTTTTTGCCCAAGATGAACAATAGATTACACAACAATAGTGATTCATCTCTTCTGAACGTTTGTAAACGATCCAAAATACAATTAAAACTCAACAACTTCTCATATAAAATACACGTAAACAGATGTAAACAAAGCAATCTATCTCCCATGCTCTAGTAATATTCGACACCGGTAGGGGGCGTATCGCTTATTATGTTTTCCCAATAGTGTAATTAATGAAAAAAATTCTTTCATTGTAGAAAAGCGTGATGTTATTTCGATAATTTAATAATAGTAAAAGTTGAGACATTATGGAAATATCTTAAAAAGCTTTTCTACGATAAAATACATTTTTTATTAATTCCAATATTCTTAATTTAAATTTATTGAAAATCAATCTCTACTTTTTAATTTGCTTTCTTTTAAAACATGTTTATAGTTTTTTGAAAGTATTATTTATTTTCTACTTTTTAGTTCGAATATTCACAAAAGTGTGTTTTGTAGATTTTTTAAACTATTACCTAATTATTTTCTATTTTTTAGTTATGATAACTACAAAAGTAGGTTTTTTATGTTTTAAACTATTATTTATATTCACTTTTATAGTTTAAAAATGAGGATAATTTCGTAGCAACGAATAATCAGAGCGTACTTGTCACAAAAAATTTATTTCCAACAACTAATAAACTTTTGATTATAATGGCAACTTTACCAGTCATGTTCTTGTGAAAGATCGTTTTCTTCCCTAAAATGACTTACAAATTAATTGCGAAATTCTACTGTTGACGACAGATTAAACGGCCTTGATGTATATAACATTCAGATATTCCTATTCTGAAAGACGAAATTCTTGATATATTAGCTCTTCAATCTCGCCGTCTTACTATTTTATTATAATTAATAAGTAAATAAGTAAATTTTAATTGGCATTTATTATGTTGATTTATTTTTTGTTTCTTGTTTTAATTTCATGAGGTTACTAATACTCACTGCCTTGAAGTTGTTTTGTGATTTTCATTTATGATTTTTGAATGTATACAAAAAAATCAATTCTGTTTGAGACTTCAGTATACTCACTACCTGACAGATTTTTTCATTACATTTTATTTAATGTTCTTTATACGGACGTTACATTTTCTGTTCCATAATATATTCTCGTTTTTCATACTATCCCCAATTTCTTTCCGAACAAACACCCCCTCCAACCCCTAATACGAAATTCTGGCTGCGCCACTGTATAAATATACCGGGTGTAAATGAGTGATGGGCCACCCCTATAACTTTTTAATGGATTCTTTGATTGTATTGAAATTTGGGTTGTTTATCTCCGACATAATTTTGAGTTTTTTAACATACAAAATCAATATGGCTGGCTTCCGGTTTCACCGAAAACGATATAAAAATTAAAAATTCAAATGGAACGCCCTGTATATTTTTATATATTTTAATTCTGAGGCTTCAAATACATACATTCCTTCTGTCAATTTTTTTTTCATATTTCGTAAACAGAGTCGGTCTCAGGAGCAAAGGGAACTAATAAGAATAAGATTTCTAATAATTACTTCGTTATTAAGGAATTGAGAAAACTGATGTGTAAATCATTTTGAAGGAATTTGAAGGAGCTTTTTGATATACAGGGTGGCCCATGTATGTTTCAATTTAAAAAACTGAGTTTTGGTTCGAAAAAAAATTTAATCGTTAACAAACTTTAAGAAAATGAATTTTTTGAAAAATTATTACTTTGGGCGATATTTTAAATCAATTATCTATGATTAAGACGATGTCACAGCCATCTACGATAAAAAAAACAAAATAAAAAACAAAATTGAAACGGCGCTAGAATTGACATTTGACAGATGGAATGTATATATTTGAAGCTTCAGAATTAAAATATGTAAAAATATATAGGGTGTTCCATTTGAATTTTTAACTTTTATATCGTTTTCTGTGGAACCGGAAGTCAGCCATATTGATTTTGTATGTAAAAAAACTCAAAATTATGTCTGAGATAAACCACCCAAATTTCAATAAAATCGAAGAATCCATTAAAAAGTATATATATATATATATATATATATATATATATATATATATATATATATATATATATATATATATATATATATATATATATTTTATATATATATATATATATATATATATATATATATATATATATATTTATATTACACCTGCGAAGCAAACTTCATTTATAATCTAATGGAAAAAAAAATTCATTTAAATGAAAATCTGATCTCATCGAGCAAAGGTTGACAGTTTAAAAATTCTAGAAAATAATAGAGATTGACGAACATACATTTTCTGAGAATAATCAATTATATCTTAATAACTCGCTGTTATTTTATTTGCTCTCTAATTAATGACATCTGAGGCTACTGAAAATTTAACTGTCCTCTTTCATTTATTGTCAGTTCCTTTTTTCCCTGGTAATAACTATTCATTTAATTACGGATAATTATAGTTGATTTAGAAATATACCTACCATATTAATTGGCAGAAAATTCTGTGATATGCGTGGGTCAATAAAACATTGTGCAAATATGGAATATTTTTTATTCAATTCCTTTGTTTCATTTTTCATTAACCATCAAAAATAATTGGGTAGCTACCTTTTATTTCTCTATAATCTAATCTTATTTTATTACTATGATTAATTCACTAAACACATGATAGATTCTTACTCCTTCAGAATAATATGAGAACTTAATTTCAGGAACCTCTGTTCAGCTTCAATAAAGGAAGAATTGGAGTTAACTTTTTAGGTTATAAGGCATCCGCTGGTTTGGGAGGACTTTTAACGGGGAACGCAGCCGACGGAGGCCTTTTTGCCAGTGCTAAAACGCCACACGGCCAAGAAGCTGTTGCTGGTGGTGGCGGTATAGCTGGAAATTCTTTATCGGCTGGAGGATTATTTGCTGGAGCTAAAACTGGATACGGACAACATGCATCAGCTGGTCTTGGAGGAATTGCATCCGAAGATAGTGAGTATTAGGATAGAGAGATGGAAATAGACACCACAATAAAGTGGTAATACGCAGGGCCGTCTTTAACCTATTGGAGGCCCTAGGCATATTAGGTTAATGAGCCCCCTATGACTTTGGCAGAACACTATTTTGTTAGAATATACAAAGAAAGTAGATTAACAAGGTCTAGATTTATTTTTATTGACATTTAACGAATAGATAAATGTAATATAGTCCACAAACGTAACTCTTTCAGCCTTCACAGGTTAGTGCTTAAAAATCTATGTTGTTTGAAGAGGAACTCTTCTAGATTTGAGATGGGCAAAATCGTTAATCACTTCTTCAAAATCTTTGCTTTTTTAGCACATCATATTCTATCCTCATTTTCACTGTCAATATTTTTCAAGTATTCTATAAATGCAAACATTCCATTTCCAACTATTTCTCATTAACATCTTCATAATTGTTTCAACTCTTCAGAATTCAGAGTTTTCAAACGAAAAAAATATTCTTGGACATCGATATTCGAACCATGGCCAAACATGTATGGGATTCTACCATCTCCTTAAACATAAAGTCAAACACATTTTGTTTCAATTTTCCATATAATTTTTCAATTGAATTGGTTAATTCAAACTTGGAGCTTCATGCTTCGCTTCGTTCGCTTAATTTAAATGGCGTGAGTCACACTGATGAGTGTACTGATGATGTTTCTTTAAAACGTATACGTGCTTAGTATACTATTGAATTGTATTTTTATATATTCAAATTTATCTAAGCATGCTGAAATTGGAAAGCCTAATTTTTGGGCGAGAGTAGATAGACCAGGGTCGATAATTTTTGAAACAAAAAAAAATAATAGTAGGATGAAACTGGAAAAGAAGGAGAATATATTAAAAATGAAAGAAAAAATAAATTACGGGCGATCTGAGGTCGGGAAGGGGGTGAGTTCTTAAGGGTGAAAAACAGTTTATCTCGATTTCCGGCAAACCTACAAGCTCTATAGAAAAACTTCAAATGACAAAGTTGTAGGTAATAAAAAGATCTACAATTTTTGTTTTCACATTTTTTTCACATAACCTCAAAATTTATGTGAAAAATTCGAAGAACCAAGTTTTTGGTTTTTTATTTTTATCTTTTACAAACAAATTTTGTTTTTCACGAAATTTGGTGAGAACTTACCTTTATGTACCAAATACACTACAATTTATATGATTTGAAATATTCATTTTTTCACCTTATTTTGACTTAATATCGAAAAAGCACCCTAATTATCAATCGGAAATTCTCCCGTCAAACTATCAGCTTCTTTTCAAGAAGTTGTTGTGCTTTCTGTTCGTTGAAATCTCTACTTTTTGATTGTGTGAAAAAAAGTACATTACTATAGTGAATTTTACAGCAGCTACGAAATAACAGGTATGTAGTATGGCCCAGACCCTCCTAGCCCCTATACCAATTCGCTATGAAATACGTTTTGATGGGGTAAAATTTTCCGTTGGTCACTCATGTATATAAGTTATCTCAAAATAGCAATAAATAGGCATCTTCGCATATAATTTAAAGAAGATTTTACAAGTTTCTCAAAATATTGTAGATGTATTATTAAATACTAACTTTATTAAGTGTGGCTCCGTAGTTCAGTGGTCAGTGCGTTAGGCTACTGAACAGAAGGTCGCTGGATCGAATCCCGGCCGGAACAACGAATTTATGCGGAGCCACCTCTCGGAAGGCAATGGCAAACCACCGAGCAGTATTCTGCCCAGTAAAGCCTCTCTGTAAAGACGTTCGGAACCGTCGTAAAACTGTAGGTCCCTTCTATTCGTGTATCGCTGTATCACGCACAGCACGAGTAGTTGTAGAGAGGTCGCCACGCCCTAAACCGGGTACGGCACCACAAGAAGAAGAACTTTATTAACTCATTTGTTTGTTAACATATACTATAGTAATGTATTTGTTTTTACACTATCAGAAAGTAGAGATTTCAACGAACAGAAAACACACTAAATTTTTGAAAAAAGCTTATATTTTGACGGGAGAATTTTCGATTGAAAATTAGGGTTCTTTCCGATATTAAGTCAAAATAAAGTGAAAAAACGAAAATTTTAAATCAAATAAATTACAGTGTATTTGGGACATAAAGGTAAGTTCTCACCAAATTTCGTGAAAAAAAAAACTGTTTGTAAAAGATAAAAATAAAAAACAAAAACTTGGTTCTTTGAACTTTTTACTAAATTTTGGGGTAATGTGAAAAAGTGTGAATACAAAAGTTGAAGATCTTTTCATTACCTACAACTTTGTCATTTGACTTTTTTCCATAGGACTTGTAGTTTTGCCGAAAATCGAGATAAACCGTTTTTTACCCTTAAAAACTCACCCCTTCCCCTTCCCGACCTCAGATCGCCCGTAAATTATTTTTTCTTTCATTTCTATTATATTCTCCCTCTTTTCCAATGGGTTTCATCCTACTATTATTTTTTTTCACTTTTTATCATTTTTAGATGCTTCTTCCCTGGTCTAAGAGTAGCTTCACACATGTAAAAGCTAGTAAGTTGGTATTGTAGTCAATAATTTACGTTCGCTTTCTTCTTAAATTAAATAAGTTTTTAGGTTATAAATATTGGTTATCGTTTGGTAATCTGGCATGAACTAGGCGGCCCCTATCCATCGCGGGGCCCTGGTCACTTGCCCAGAGTGCCCACTGGGAATGAGGGGTCTGGTAATACGATAACCCATTATTTATATTCTTTAAATCTTATTTAAATAAATGTCAGAGAAAACTTTTTTTGAATCAATGACAACATATTTCTTCAATTTTTTCCACAGATTCAATCGGTGGAACCTTCGCAAGGGCAGGAACTGGTTATGGACAGAAAGCTCGCGCAGGTTTAGTTGGATCGACATCCCCAGATTTGAACGATAGTTTGCGTAAACTTCTAAATAGTTTGTTTGGAAAACAAAGATAATGTAATAGTTAATTTATTTGATAATGTTAAAATTAGATATTCAACAGTATATTTGTTTATGAAATGGATTAGTTTTTAAAGGTTACTGTATAGTTTCTTCTAATAATAACTACTTCAATGTACCAATTGAGAAATTGGCATTCACAAGAAACTAAAAAACTGAATTACATAAGTAAATCTCTACTTGATTGTGTTCTGAAGATACATATATATGTTTATATATATATTATATATATATATATATATATATATATATATATATATATTCAAAATCGTCGTCCATGCGGTCTACAATAGATATAAATATAAAAACCACTCTCACACTGCAGTTTATTATTTTCGACGTAAATATAGTAATGGAAAAAAAATATAGGAGCATATAAGTGCGAAATTCCCTACTTTCTACGACCCTGATAATTGAATCTCATATTTACTTATAGCTTATACTAAACGACTTGGCATGCACAAGAACTTTATTATAGCAAATTTCAGCCTCTCAACTTCACATCTTCATATTCACCTGAATATTTCGTTTAATATGAAGTTTTGGAAAACTTTATTATACTATTACTTGTTTTCTAGTTGTGACTCCTTCATAATTCTATTAAGTTTTTCCAGCTAAGGTAAGGTGGGGCAAGTGCGTTTTCGGGGTAAGTGCAGAGTAGCCCTCTTCTGTCCTGTTAAGCTTGAGTCAGAGCTATCATCTGTAGGTTATGTTGCGAACTTTATAATCATAAAAACTTTGCCACTAGAGGCGCTCCAGGGCAGTGCGCTTCAGTATTGGCGCGGTTTCAAAGTGACCATGTGGTTTAGTCTCGTATGTCAAGTTGGAAGGAGTCAAGGTCATCTCAGTTGATACACCACATTTTACAATTTTTTGCATATTTCTCATACTAAGTACATACTTTTAATATTGTAGTTCTATAATAAAACTTGAATTTAATTATATTTGTTCATTTCACCTGAGTTAGGCTGTATTCTGCACTTACCTCAAAAAATTGAGGTGTCGGGGCAAGTGCGCTAGTCAACAGTGGGACAAGTGCAGGATGCTACGCACTTGCCCCCTTACGATTCTTACTTAAGAAAAATGGAAGAAGAAGAAAGATGCTACAGACTTTAAAAAAGTTAATGACATGGCAGTTGGTGACTGATGGGTCATCGTTCAATTTTTGGGCAAGAAAACGTTCAAGCATTACGTGGGAGAGATCATTGAATTTGATAAAGATGACCCAATGATATCACCAAAAGTTGGTTAATATTGATTTATCTAGTTACAACATTTAGTGATGAATATTGTTTTACTTATTTCCTAGTTACGTGAGAGTACCAAAAAATTTTTTTTATATTGTACAATTTTGAATTTTTTACATAATTCTGATACTCTTTTGTGATGAAAAGTCTTGCGATTTTGTTGAATTTTTATAGTATAATGTTTTAGTTGTTCAATGGAAATAAATATATAACGTTGATCACATTTTCAAATTGATTTTTTTCTAACCACCCAGTAAATTTCTGTTCGACAAGCTGTCACTCTGTATCTCAGAGAGTTATGCTCCGATTTGCAAAAATTCAAAACCCATTTAAACATCAGGAATCGAACTATCTGGCACTTGCCCCGTCGTGCACTAATTAGTCTTTGTAACGTTTCGAAGGCTGGGTTATGTACTTACCCCATTTTATGGGGTAAGTGCATACTAGGGACCTTTTTTTTCTTTTCGTTTATGAAACATGTAAATTTCGATTTTTCGCGGAATCCTATGACACAGAACAATACAGAAGTGGTAGAAGTTTCTTTTGCATAACTAATAATCTCTCTAGCATAAAAAGCAGATTTTATGTAGCTGTTTAAAGGCGAACTCTACAAAATGTATAGCGCACTTGCCCCACCTTACCTTATTCATATATTTTATAAAATATAGTTTTTTTATATCACTTCGTTAATTGAAATGAATTGGCATTCACTTGTTGAAAGCTCATATTCATGACTTTATAAAGAAATGAAAAATATCTTTTCATAGTTGAAATGAAATAAATTGAGTAAACGCGTTTCGTCATAACATTGACTTCATCGTACTAAATAGTGGTATTGCGAAACAATCTGTTTATATGAAAAATTGAACATAACAGAGGGGAGGGAGTTCTTAGAGAAATCAAATGATAATATAAGCAATTCATTCAGAGTCATTGGTAGGTATATATTAAAAAGATTAAGGAGAGGAGAAGGGTTTACTTCAATTTGATTTTTTATATTTATTGATGTGGAGGGATTCCCAATTGTTGGTTTTGTGGAGACTATTTCGAACTGTAATATATAATAATTGTGATTAAAAGTTTTGTTCTCTTGAATAAGATGGCACCCATTTTTAGAGTCAGTTTTGTGCTTAATATACCTACTTTAAATACTGTACATTTCTCGGTTATAGTATGTGGGTACACTTGTGAAATTGCCATTTTGTATTTTTCCCCCACCCACATATAACCGAGAAATGTACATTATTAAACATACTTGGGCCAACCTTCCGAAAACCTGAAATTGTTTTTTCATAAACAAAATTTCAGAATTTCATATAAAACCAACAATAGCAATGGAAAACTGAATAAAACAAAAAATCGAAAATTCATAGAGATGAACGTATAATTTTTATATTCCTTTCTGACATATAGAAAGCAGGACATTCGTCTCAAAATATTTTGTATAGACTCAACTGTAACGATTGTGATAAATTCTATATACTTCAGTGACGGCTCGTGAGGTGTTGGTTTAAGGAGGCTCCAAGAGGTGTTAAAAAATACACCATAGGCGAAAATTTTTAGGATTTCAAGGTCAACCGCCTTATAATTTAAAGAAAATCAAAGTAAAACAAGCACCCTTAAATATTAAATAGGTACCTATTCGAGGAATTAATCAATTGTTGCCCAGCAAGAACCAACGGGGAGGTGAGACTTTTTTCTTGCCAGAAACAAAATAGGCCCCTCCCAAAAATAGATTAAAATAAAATTCTTGTCATAAAAGTCAAACAAAACTTTATAAAATAACAACAAAATATACATTCAGACCTAAACAAAAAAATTTAAATAAATTCTCTGGTATAGACATCTATTTTTTTATAGATATAATAAAAACATTGTCTTTTTGATAATAAAATTCATCTATTTCATGAATTTTATACTTTTATGAACTCAGAGGTTAGGTTAGTAAGGTTAGAAAAAGTCAGGTCAGCTCATGTTTTTGAAAAAAAAAGATGACCCAGCGACAAAATCTGACTTCAGATTCGGCTTTTTCAGGCCAAAATAAGCTATAATCCGAAATTTCAAGAAAATCGGGACAGTCTGTTGTATTATCGATATTTACCATAATTCCTGCATAGATGCCAGTGCCAAACAGAGACACTTTTCCTAGTAAAAAGTGAACACTGCCAACAAAATAATTTATTTTTTACCTGTGATCCGGTAAGCCAAGGATGTCTCTCATAATTTCTGATATTAAAGCCGCGATTCTGCTACGCTGCACCAAATTGTTTAATTCCGGGGTAGGTCGCAATGTTTAAATTAAAACTTCATCGTTTTAACTGAGTGCACTAAAGATAACAAATATTCCACTAAGTAACCATTGAAATTTTCAAAATTAAATTCAGTAACCGAACTCATTTTATAAACAATACGCCAATAAAATAAATTAAAACCGACGAAACTGTTTTCGTCCACGACTAGTGACAACGTCCAACGGTTCACTCGATTTTACCCGAAAGCCTATAGTTGTGATTGGTCGACATTGTGTGAGACTTCCATCGGTATTGCCATTTACATGTGTTTCCCTTTTCTATTGCAATGAAGTATTAATTCGCAGTAGTCGCACCGTTGTTTGCTTTTCTGTGGCAGGCATAATGAACGTTGAAAAGATACCTTTTTAAGCCTCTGCAGCGTTGCCACAAATCTTGAAATGAATGAAATGCAGTAAATGTAATTACCTTCTATCGCAATTAATAAATTATATTATATAATGTAGGTTGAAAGGAAGGTAGGTGCATAAAATAATATGATTTTGATTAATATGAATATGCTGAATGCTAACTATTCAATATAATATATTAGTGATACACGGAATATTATTGAGGAGGAGGCTCAGTCTCCTCAGCCGCCTTCGAATAGCCGCCCCTGATATACTTAGGACGTACCATTACAAATTTTAAAACTTGAATAATCAACACCAACGAATATATATATATATATATATATATATATATATATATATATATATATATATATATATATATATATATATATATATATATATATATATATATATATATATATATAATTATATATATATATCTATATATATATATATATATATATATATATATATATATATATATATATCAGAAAACTAACTCTTATTACGCGTGCCATCTTGTTCAAGAAACACATACTCTTAATCGCAATTATGATCTATTACAGTTCAAAAATAGTCTCCACAAAACCAACTATTGGGAATCCCATTACATCAGTAAATATAAAAATACCGAAAACCTAGTTAACGACCAGATTGAAGTAAACCCTTCTGCTCTCCTCAATCTGTTTAATATAGCTACCAATGACTCTGAATGAATTGGTTAATATATTGTCATTTGGTTTCTCTAGGAATCCTCTCTGTTATGGTCAATTTTTCATATAAATAGATCGTTTTGCAATACCATTATTTAGTACGAGATGAAGTCAATGTTATGACGAAACGCGTTTACTCAATATATTTTATATCAACCTCTGAAAAATTAGTTTTTATTTCTTTATAATATCACTTCATTAAGATTGAATAATATGAACAATCAAAGAAATCGTATTTGTTTCACATCGCATACATATATTCAGTGGTGGTTTTACGAAGGTTGGGGCCCCAGGACAACTTTTCTTTGCGCAAGGGCGCATAATGTCTTTAATAAACTCTTTAAAATGAACACATTCTTCCTCAACGTCATCACTTACGTCTGTTCGGTACTTGTTTGCCAAATCATATGCTTTAATTCTAATATCTTCATTTGAAAGTAATAACAAGTGGTCCAAAAATCCAAATTTTTCATTATGAACTTACGTTTTGTTCAACTAGCCTGCTAAAAATTTCAGTGCTCAAACCCAATGTCCGTTTTTACGGTGTTAAGTGCAAATATACAGTGCCGTATTAGCCACGTAGCAAGAGTAGCAAATGCTAAGGCCCCGCGAATAGGGGGGCCCCGCGCTTCAACGCCTGTCTGACAGTAAAAAAAAGTTTAGATAAGCGTAAAATATCTTGTATGCCTTAAACGCGAAGCGCTTAGGCACTCACATCTGGAGAACTAAAACTCGATTTCGTCACTTTAAATCGTAGGTATAGGTTGTATGATACCTACTACGAGAAACGTTGGTGTCAAAATCTACAACAATAATTTAAAGTTGTACCACATTTCTAAAAATTGAGGACTGGCCGCACAAGTTGTGTGCTACTTGCACTGCACTACACGCAAGTTTGTAGAACTGCAAAACTAACAGGGGAATTCCCTGATATTGTCATCTATCGAGCTAGTCGTAAAACCCGAACAATTAAAATAGGATTCTATTGACTCCCCACCCCCCCCCCCCCCCACCCCCCCCCCCCCCCACCCCCCCCCCCCCCCACCCCCCCCCCCCCCCACCCCCCCCCCCCCCCACCCCCCCCCCCCCCAAAGGTTTTGCTCTCCTCATAGCCTTTACAAATTGATTTAGGAGGTTAGAATTTATATTTAAAAAAAAAACAAATATCAGTAGAATGTACGACCTCAGTGACGAAGCTCTACTAACTTCTTATGCGTGTTTTATGATGGTAATGCTCCATAGAAAATGTATCACAAGTTCATATTGATGAACACTACTATATAGTTCTCAAACATGACACCAAACCTAGATGACTTCTAAGTAATAAACAATCCTTTGGATTTTTTTTTGGAAATTCGAAGCCAGAGGTCAATAATATCAATGATAATTGGAGTTCTTTCAAATTATACATATCAACTAGCTGAGCTTTCGAATTCATACTGGTGAAATACTGAAAACCAATAAGCTATGAAAATTCAACTTTGGACGTCTCGACAAAAAGATCAAAAATGTAAAGCTCCTCATGCCTCCTTTTTAAATAAACCAATAGAATCCGTGAATTTAGCATAGTTACTGCGTATTGATAAGGGAATATACCCTTGACGACGTGATATAATCTTTTTGGTGTTTCGCCTCGTGTCAAAACCAGTGCCGCATTAGCCTTGCTAAATGCTATGGGCCCCGCGAATTGGGGGGCCCCGCGCTCCGACGCCTGTCTGACAGTAAAAAAAAAATAAGTTTAGGTAAGCGTAAAATACCTTGCATGCCTTAAACGCGAAGCGCTTAGGATATGCTCCACTCACGCCTAAATCTAAAACTCGACTTCGTCACGTTAAATCGTAGGGATAGGTTGTATAATACCTACCACGAGAAACGTTGGTGTCAGAACCTACAGCAGTAATTTCAAGTTGTATCACATTTCTAAAAATTGAGCGCTAGCCGTACAAGTTATGTGTTTGTACTACTTGCACTGCACTACACACAAGTTTGTAGCACTGCAAAACTAACAGGGGAATTCCCTGATATTGTCATCTATCGATCTGGTCGTAAAATCCGAACAAATAAAATAGGATTCTATTGACTATCAAACTATTATAATTTGATGTACATTTATATCTGGCACAACGTAAAAAACTGTAAAAAGCTCTTTAGATGTTAGTCTAGCATTGTATTTTAGTTGCATCAGTTTATATTCCACCATATTATAGTAATGCCTACACTTGTGACCCCCTGGCGAATGAAAAAGAGTGGCCGAAGTTTCTTGTCAGTTCTCATGGCTCAACCCCAATAAGCTAACTGACCGTAAGCAAATTGGCTCAAATAGCTCTTTCACAAGTATCATGGATGTCATTTACTTACCTACATGAATATTAGTGCGTATGTATCTTTGATTGTACCTAATGAATAGTTAAAATAATATACGAACTATTTTATTACTAATGTTAAAAAAAGCCAACCAGTTTGATTTGTAAGAGTAATAAAAAAAATATAGGAAGTTTATTTCAAAAACTGGTATCATTACACGCACAGATATACGTGTTCCTACATAGCCGCTTTGGGTTGTCACGCACACACATTTTCGGTTTTATTCTCTAATCCAAGTTTAATACCATAAACTTGAGAACCTGAAGCGAACCAAGGGCCTCTTGGTCGAATTTGCTACAGGCCCCGCGCTGGCTTAATCCGGCACTGGTTAAAACGTGAATATTTTCATATTGACATGTTTTGACGTTTGTCAAAAAAAAATTGATATTTTTTATTCGTTATATAGGTAATCGTAACGAATACCAACTCGAGCAAACGGAAATAATCGTTATACTGACCTCGTCACTCGACGTATTTTCTTAAAACAGAACTCGAGCTGCGCCAACAACGTCTTGGCTGCGCTCTCGTGGATGTTTCGCAAAATACGTCTCGTGACTCGGAAGTATAATCGATTATTTTCGATGCTCTTGTGATATTATAACTGATTATATTCTGACTGTCATCCAATTCGAACATCTTTACTCAAGCATCCAACTATTTTCTGTGTGTTTGAAATTCTGAGGTTAGAAAAGTGATATTGACAGAACTTTTTCAGTTAAAAGTCTTGCAATAAATGCGTTATATTCTAGTTGAAGATTCACGTTCCTTCCATTCACCATTGAGAAAAAATCCTGCTACTTCATAGTAGCGCTTTGAAATAGAGAATATAAAAATATTCTGAAGATATGCACCCAACTATGTATATCTGACGGCAGGCCCATCTTAAGAGTTTCGGTGCCCCAAGGCACCGGATTTTTTAGTGCCCCAATACTTTTTTATATTTATCTGAAATGAATGTATCTGGAGTAATATATTTTTTCATTCACAAAACCAAATAATAATTCAAATATTCAACAAGAATATAATTACGATTAATCTTATCACGTTTCTAACCTAACTTTTTGACAGTAATTGAAAACAATTTAGGAAAAAAATGGTACCTACTCAGTAAGATACAAAGATCACCAAATAACCTAATAAGGTGGTTTTCTTGATTTGCGTACGGCAAACCAGTGGCGCAGCCAGAATTTTGTAATAGGGAGGGTTTCCAGAAAAAATTGGGGAGGGTATAAAAAACGAGAATATATTATGGAGCAGAAAATGTAACGTCCATATAAAGTACCTACATTTAATAAAATATAATGAAAATATCTATCAGGTAGTTTGTATACTCAAGTCTGAAACCTTATACTTATAAAATACATTTAAAATTCATGAATGACAATAACAAAAAAACTTCAAGGCAGTATAATTTTACTAATGAAATTAAAACAAAAACAAAATATTAAAATTTACTTATTAATTACAATAAAATAGTAAGAGGGCGAGATTCAAGAGTTAAGACATCAAGCATTTCGTCTTCCAGAAATGGAATATCTGATTGTATATACATCACCAGTAGAATTCCGCGAATAATTTTTAAGAAATTTTGAGGAAAAAACACTATGTCACAAGAACATGTGATGACTGTTAAAGTTGAGTTATAATTAAAAGTTAATCAAATCTTGAAAATAAATTTTCAGTCTGGCTGGGTTTAACCCCTAAAACTCCCCTCTCGCTGCGCCACTGCGGCAAACATCAGCGTAGATTGACCCAAGAGGTTTCCTACAAAATTGAAATATTTTTGTGTTGTATTAATTTTTTTCAATATTCAGCATCAAAAATTCACCAACTTGGGACTGGTGTAATGCCCCCCTGAGGCCGATGCCCCAAGGCACGTGCCTCGTATGCCTTGCCGTTAAGATGGCCCTGTCTGACGGTCTAAGACAGGACAGATATGCAAACTGACAACAAAAAATACTGGATCATCCCAAACAATCAACAATTTTTTGGAATGAATAAATAGAAGTGGTCGTTAGTAATAAATAATAATGATAAAAATTAATTAGAAGTTCTTGCTACAGTTGTACATAATGAAGAACAAAAAAGAACTAAACTGAGTACAAACGTCGGTTCAGAAATAATTAACAATTAATAAATTCATCCGGAAACTATTTTTCGAACGGCCGCTCGTACTTCATCATACATATTATGAGTACTTCTTTCATAGATGGTAAACTATCAGTCAAATAGTATTTTAAACATTTTGACTGCTGTATCTTTCCTACCATCAGAAGTCATCTGATAAAATTAGTATATTGTACAACGAGCATGGAATGACATGCATTTCCTACGAGTATGACGTTTGCAGCACGAGCCGCAGGTGAGTGCTGCAAATCATAGTAGGAAATGGTCATTCCATGCGAGTTTTACACTATACTTTTTCTACGAATGTTACTGTTAAATAAAACGGGATAAGTAATATTTTTCCTTTTAAGATTTCAAAAAATGTCAATCTGACGTTCCACAAAAAAAACATAGAATGATGGTTTTTATTGACATTCGTAGAAAATAGTTATTTTTCTACGAATGTCAATAAAAACCATCATTCTGTGTTCAAAAGTGTTGTTTATAGTTAGTTTGTTACAATGGCAGTTGCCACTGGCGACTTGATTTATGTTAGTAATTAATTTCTATGGTTTAACGAAAGCGTCTGTTTTGAGTATGACAGTTAAGTTTGGCGGTATTAATAGAATAAGAAGCTGTATGATAAAGGTACTAGTCTAATTAGTGTAGTGGTAGTCTAGTGTTCTGAATAAAAGGATTAAAATAAAACTCAGTATTCTGATTCAAACGGCCTGATATAAATAAAATAATACAATAAAAAGTAATTGCGGAACATAGTGCATTGTTTTATACTCAATTTCATTGTGTTTCTATCACCATGGTGAGTGAACTACAAAGTTCACATTGTGCACGGATATTTTTACAAAGGTGGCGTTAACCGGCACCGCGTGTTTTTTGTGGAACGTCAGATTGACTTTTTTTAAAATCTCAGTAGGAAAAATATTACTTATCCCATTTTATGTAACAGTAACATTCGTTGAAAAAGTATAGTGTAAAACTCGCATGTAATGACCATTTCCTACTCGTATGATTTGCAGCACTCATCTGAGGCTCGTGCTGAAAACGTCATACTTGTAGGAAATGCATGTCATTCCATGCTCGTTGTACAATATACTATTTCCTAACAAGTGCACATAGTGGAACTTTTCCTCACGCGAATTCGGCGGTAGTGCAAAAAGGACACTATGGTTACGAACAACATGTTTTCTATGAGCCTGAGGAAAACAAAGAATAAATTTTATCAACCATATTTATTTGTAACAACAAGTATACTGGAACTAAATTATTATCGGTAAACTAGTAGAAAAGCTACGTTAAATGTAATTTTTCCAAAGTGAATTATTTTTACAATCAAAATATAAAATTTCTTTCCCATGTTTTCTATACTATGTGGAACATGTCCGGTAAAATTTAACGTCCAATTCTTACATATTCTTCCGCCGTCCAAACAACACATTCATCATTTCCACAAAAAATTGTTTCTTTCCAATTGAACAACTAGAATGGAGATGGCTCAATATTTATTCGCTTTCTGTGCTGAATTTTCCTGTTCCGCATTTACATGATAAATATGGGAATTTCGTGTTGCCCTTCCCTATCAATGAACACCAAAGAATTTCGATGTATTTCGAGATAGCAGTCGGTAACTTTGAGACACATCGATCCGTAAGAATCAAGCGTTCTTTATTTACAGATCAGTGAGTTTCCAATATAAGGCTCATTAAAAAGGATGTAAACTTCAAAACCAATATCCGCCCCAATATTAAATCAATAAAATCATTCATCTCGCTCTTCACTTGACTTCTCCCGCATTTTTGATCTCCCTCATACTTTCGAGTTTGCTACCTTCTTATTCCAACTTGCAGATGTTCGAAACCGCTTTTGAAATCAAGTGAGCGTGATGAAGTTCCGAGTAAATATCAAGAGTGCCCATTATTGGTTTGTCGAGGATTTGAAAATTGCACATTTGGGTTTTGTGAATGGAATATATTGAAGAACCATGGGTTCAATATTAAATTGAGGAATTGGTAATTTAAATGAAGTAAAAAAAATTAAACCGATTAAAAAAACTAAAAAATGAATTAAAAAGCGATATATAATTGAATAACAAATATATATATATATATATATATATATATATATATATATATATATATATATATATATATAAAATGAAGTGAACTAGGACATTTATTTGAAACTAATCAAACAAACCTCCTAGCGGAGCTGGTTATACGAGTTCACGAAACATCGAAATGCCTCCATATACCTTGGATGGTGTATGTTAGAAACATTAATTTGTTTATCACAATCAATGGAAATGATAGACAGTCTGTTTCGCCCTTATTTGGGGCTCATCAGTATCATCCATCCATCGAAAGTGATAACCAACCAAACATTTCTAACGGCGTTATATTTTCCTTCCAGTGACTATATGGCATATAAATATGACACAGCGCAACCAGTCGGAAACAAATGAACCACATCTTACAGATAGAAGAAAACATTTCGGCAACGAGAACTCGTACGTCCTGACACCCGAAGGTGGTTACTATATTCGTTAAGCAAGAGTAAAGTTGATACATCAATTCGATGTAATTCAACATTCACACGCCGCAAGTAACAAGCGCTCCAATTTTATCCCTTTTACAGGTAGCAAATGAATAGAAAACAGAATTCTTCGTGTTATCGATACACGTTCGTGGCAATAAAATGAAGTGAACTAGGACATTTATTTGAAACTAATCAAACAAACCTCCTAGCGGAGCTGGTTATACGAGTTCACGAAACATTGAAATGCCTCCATATACCTTGGATGGTGTATGTTAGAAACATTAAGTTGTTTATCACAATCAATGGAAATGATAGACAGTCTGTTTCGCGTATGATACTGATGAGCCCCAAATAAGGGCGAAACAGAGACTGTCTATAATTTCCATTGATTGTGATAAACAACTTAATGTTTCTAACATACACCATCCAAGGTATATGGAGGCATTTCGATGTTTCGTGAACTCGTATAACCAGCTCCGCTAGGAGGTTTGTTTGATTAGTTTCAAATAAATGTCCTAGTTCACTTCATTTTATTGCCACGAACGTGTATCGATAACACGAAGAATTCTGTTTTCTATTTATATATATATATATATATATATATATATATATATATATATATATATATATATATTTTTTTTTTTTAAATTTATTTATTTATTTGTGCTATTTATCTGCTGATCTGCTTGAAGTTGGTGTTCATCAAAATCAGGTGCGTAATCTGCTCGTCCGGTTACATAATAGCAAGCGCGACGTCTGCCCAATATACTTCTAAAAATCGCAGTATTGTCTTCTGAATCTTCACCGCTAGGGAGTCCTGTTGCTTTCATTATCAACTCAGTAGCATAAGATGATGACTTCTAGTCGTAAACCTAAGTTATGAAAAATTAACTGAGTTTCCATCATCAAATCTCTGAAAATGATACCACATCAGCAGTATACCATTTCAAATGAAAAATATTATCAATTGTCTTTTTTGCTCTGGTGTGTAATAATCCATGATGTTACTTATGATATGAAGAAACGTGTGAACAGCAGAGCTCTTTTTCAAAAACAAATTCTCTACCCCCTGGTGAGAACATCCTTTAAACTCACAAAGAAACATGAAGCAGGTGAAATAACTTACAAATACATCCAGTTACTAGAAAAAAATATCTGGATTGTCAGAAAACCATTGATATAAAAAATAAGGATAGATGTTGTTGTATTATGTTATTTTCATAACACTTCCACTCATTTAAAGCAGGTGGCTGTACTTCTAGGAAACGTAATTTTATAGTACCATACTATACACCAAAAATCATTGTAGTTAAGTAGCAGGTTTTCAGGTAATTTAGGAAAAAACAATATTTTTCAAAATTTTTTACATCGTCTAAACAAGAAAGGTTTGGATATAACTAAATCGGCCTATAGATCGACCTATTTTGACATCAGGAGTCTATCGTCAAACGATATATACGTATTTAACGAATACCCTATATATAAATATATACCTATATATATATATATATATATATATATATATATATATATATATATATATATATATATATATATATATATATATATATATATATATATATATATATATATATATATATATATATATATATATATATATATATATATATATATAGAGGAAGGGAAGTCTTTGTCGACTAGTTAGGATACAAAATAGAAAAAAATATTTGGGAATAGCAGCAAGCAAAAACGTGTGCTCTTTTAACACTATATTTCCGATATTTCTACAATGATTACTGTCATCTTCAGGAAAGCTACCAAAATAAGCACAAAAATATAATATTTTTGACTTCTTCTATAACGTTTCCCTAATTGTAACTTTAGTGAGGTATATATTTGTTGATTTTTTGAAGAAAAATGTTGATGATCCTCACTTCTTGTTCTCAATTAATAATTTTTGGTATATCTAAATCGATAATGTTGTATCTCGATTATTACATCTATTGCATTCATTCACAGTATGTATTTTTACTGTTGGTCGTGGTATACCGTATACCATTCTGTGATTTTTTTTGCTTATTTTTGTAGCTTCCCTGAAGATGACAGTAATCATTGTCGAAATATCGGAAATATAGTGTTAAAATAGTACACTTTTTTGCTTGCTGCTATACCCAAATATATTTTACTATTATATATTTATCTACTTATATATATATATATATATATATATATATATATATATATATATATATATATATATATATATATATATATATATATATATATGTGTGTGTGTGTGTGTGTGTGTGTGTGTGTATGTAAGAATTTCACTCAGGTAAACGAAAACAATAGAATTATTGCTTATTCTACTAGTTTTATTTCTGGAGGTGTATACCTCAGGTATAAATCTGATCCCACAATACTACCCAACCTTCAGAAGGTGATGCTCGAGCCGCCTCTCAAAATTGGTGCATATTCATTTCGAAATTCGATCTCTACTTGGGCGAATTTCAGTAGCTGCATCTTCAAACCGCCGTGAAATTGGTGTAACCTTACTAGTTGTGCACGGGCTTCGACTACAATTTGACACTGATAGCATCTCAACAACCCAACAGTTTACCTGAACGCCCGTAGGTCAAACATGCATTATAAATAAAATTCCCCGGCAAATTTTAAAGAATGAAATACAATAATATAGCACATTATCAGTTTCTTTAGAAAACCGATATATGAGATTATTTATTCTACGTAAGAGATGGCATATAAATATAGCTGACTGTGTTTAGTTCCTTACGGTAGGCTTGGAGGAGATGAGGATTTTCCTGCACGACCAAACTGAAAAATAATGCGAGACTAAGGGCTCGTTTAGACAAGGCGGGAACCGCACGATTTTAGAATCGCGTGGGAATCGCGCGGGTCTTATTTATATAAGTACTTTTGCAATCGTTCAGACGTAACCGCGCGGTTGGTCAACCCGCGCGATACCCGCGACTCAACCGCCAGAAAATAGAATCGTGCGGTGCCCGCGCGATTCTGTTACTATGGACCCTCTCCTCAGCGTTCAGTTGCGTTGTTGGAACCGCACGATTCGTACGCCACAACAAGAACACGCGCGACATCGCTATGGATTGTTTCGACATTGAAATATCTCCTTTGATCAATTCAATCAGTTCATCAGAAGATTTTATTGACATTCTCAAATAGTCAAAAAACTTTTCCTCGACCATTCTTAATTTGGGATATAATTTTACAAATTGGCCATGTACGAGTCGGTCAATTAATACTGGATGCACCCAATACTGCCTTCTTTTTTTTTTCAATGAGCAACTACATTAAACTTAGTATTTTTTCGTCAACTTCCATTTTCAAACTAACGCTATCCGCTCGCGCCAATCACGTACTAACCGCTCTGTCTGAATACATAACACAATTTTGCGATTCCAAACCGCACGATTCTGAAATCGCACGGTTCCTGCGTGTCTGAACGAGCCCTAAAACCATAAGAAAAACATATAACGGAATTGAAACGCGCATGCGTAATTCTTACTTTATCTTTCTCCTTCTGCCAAGACATATACATGAAATTCTTTTCTAAGCACGTGGTGTATACCCACATTCTAAATTCATTTTACTCGTAAATAAACACGTTTATTCTCGTATAGTTTGTAAATCTTCAATACGATATCAAATATAGTAAAAATAGCAAGTGAACTAACAAGTGACTTAAATGAAATTGACAGTGATAATAGTGGCAAATTAATTAGCTAAATTAAATTAAATATGTAAGTATTAGTTTACAAATATAAGTTTATGTACATGGTAAATATTGTTTCTACAACATATATGTGTACATAATATGTATTCTTCACTCTCAATACATTATTTGTTTCATTTTTATTATTACCTATATTAATAATTATATTATAATGTCGAATCCGGAGAAACTTCGTTCCTACCCGGTGGCCCAAGACACCACTTCCTTTTTTTAGATTTTAATAGTGGCTATAAAGGTGTTGCTCGACCAATGAAAAGTTGCCAACGTTCGTGTTGTCAACACGTGTTGGTGACAAAAGTTAGCAACTTTTCTTAGGTGGAGCAATACCTTCAGATAAGTCATGTCGTCTAATTTGTATTGCTCCTTCATAGTTTTGCAGATATAATAATAATGAAAAATATACGTCGTTAAATGTTCACAAACCTAGTTTCCTTCAGCTATGACCATATCACATAAGCAATTTTATTTTTATAACACAAATGGTTGAAGAAATAAATATAAATTGCACCAAGCAATTAATTGCTGTTTTTACATTCCAATTCAAAAGCCATATAATGTTCATTAAATTGAGTTCTTTCAGCTTTGGCCACATCCATTTGGTACATATTGGTATCTCCTGCGGCTCCTATCAGACCAAATGAGATGGGGTTGTTTCTGAGGCTGAATGAAACTATCAAAATTAGGGTAAATTCAGTCAAAAGTTATGGTGAGAAAGTGGTGAGGATGATGATGGCAAAAGATTTGGAATATTATTATCAACAGCATATTCGACATTCAGTCAATTTAAAGTGAACATGTAGCTCACACACTGTCTGAATTGAGTTAGGGGGATGAGAATTTGTACATGAATTAAGTAGATGCTGCGTAAATGCCATTTGATGGTATAAAATGATTTACATATACGCTGCTAACTTTATTGAAGATATCAATTTTTTTTGGTTTTTGAGGATTTGAACTCCTTCAGAGCTACTCCAGATTGAATTAGAAGGTTGAAGTTTCGTATGTAGATTGCGTTTATATAAGAGAAAATCCCGTTCGGTGGTTTTAACAATTTTTCTGAAACGTCCCTTTTTATGTAGGGATTTTTATTTTTTGTGTTTTTTTTTCAATTTAGCGCAACACTACAACTTCTGCTGATTGAGTAAGATGGTTAAAATTTGGTGATTGGATTGAATTTATGTTACGCAAGTGCACCATAGGGATCAATTACTTTCTTTAACCGCCGAAATTTTAATGTTCAAAATTTTAGTACTTATGAGAACATTCTATAATTCCGACACTCCCATATTCAGTCAAAAGAAGGAAAATGTTTACGTGAATTCGCTGAATGCAATGGAGGTGCTATTTGATAGTTTCAGATGTAACTCTCACCATTGCAATTTTGGTGTAGAAATTTCATACGAATTTGCAGGTATTCTAAGCTTCGAGCATCTCTTCAGGCCCTCTAAACTTATTATGTTGGCGGAACTTTGCTGCTCATGCGTTTTATATGTTTGTAGGTAAAATTATTTGGATAAAATCTAAACCACTTCAAAAATCAAAAGGAGTTTCTTCAGCTTTAGCTATATGCAATCATATTCACTTAATCTGTAATATAAGGGACCTTCAACGTAATTAAGAATTTTTCTACGATATAATATTGAAACTGTTCTACAGTGAGTTTCAAAAAGTTTGCACTTTATGGAAAACTTTTTATTCATTTTTCAGAAAATTTTATTTTTGATGAAAATTGATGATGCACAGCGGGAAACTTGGATTTGAGATCTCAAAATTCTAAATTTCTGAACGGTGTAGGTACATGGGAGAACAAAAAATAAAATTTGTTGTCTTGAGTAAACTACTTTATTTTCTTTCGATATTATTAAAAAAGTTTACTTGAAAAAGTTGTTTAAAGAAAAAAATTTTCAGATTTGAAATTACAGCCACCTACGCAACAAAACAAAAAAAATCAATTTTTTATGATTCCAGCCTCATAAAGAGTACTAGTAATTGATATACATCATAGATGCCTCTCTCATATTACTATAGTAATATTTTCATATATAATACCACTAGAGATGAAATTTTGCCGGCTAAATTTCTCGATAAGTTTGTTGCTTAGGCAATTTCGCGAATGACATGATTTTGGAAAAAAATGTCATGAGCGAAATTGTCTAAGCAACAAACTTGAATGTTATAAGAGAGAAATTTTATCTGCTTAAATTTCCTTGAGTGGTATTCGACATTATTTCATTATTTCCCGAGAAAATATGTCTAACAGTAAAATGGTCACATTTCAGAAAGTCAAAAAAATAACGATTCATGTGAGAAATGTCAAAATATTATCGATGAAATACTAACTTAGTAAGTTTTGCCGACTTGCATGTTTTATCGCTGTGAAACGACAGTATCTATGGAAACTTCCTCACTAAAAATGGAATGAGTGAAATAGTCAATGTGAAATTTAGTCTAAGTTATTAGTCGAACTAGTAGGTATGTCGATGTATGTACCTATATCAATTGTAGCTATCAGTATGACTTGATGACAAGAAATAATTGTTTAAATAAATTAATGCTAAACAATAAATTATCTTATACAAATCTGTAAGTTTATGATCACTTTAATCATAATGTTACCTCAAAGGGTAGTCCTAACTTACATAATGTATTGAACCACATTACAAAAACGTTCAGAAACTTGAAATATGAATCACTGAGTTCTTAAATTTCCACATTTCTTCCATCCATCGCTATCACATTTTATTGTTCTTGCATAAAATTCCTCATTGACATTTTCTAAATAAAATGGATTGTTTTTGTTTTCTTGCGTAGGTAGCTGTGATTTCAAATCTGAGTATTGTTCTCAAATCCAAACAACTTTTCTGATTAAACTTTTTCAATAATATCTAAAATAAGAGTACCTAGTGTACTATTGATCAAAATTTCAATTTCTCATTCTACCCTGTAAATCGTTCAGAAATTCAGAATTTCGATATCTTAATTCTAAGTTGTCTGCAATCCACCCATTTTCATCAAGAATAAAATTTTCTGACAAATGGATAATATAATAGTTTTCCATATGGTGCAAATTTCTTGAAACTCACTGTATACTCTCATATTTTTATGGATGATTTTGACAATTGTTGTTACCTATAGACAGTTATAGTGACCATAAACTGTGTAATATACATTTCATTTTTCTTTCAGAGCCTGAAGATGATTTGACTAAATCGAAACGTCGTCAAAAATTCATAAACCTTATTTCATTCAGCAAGTGCAATATGAGTGAAAATAGCATAAGGATATTTAACAATTAATATTAGATAGTTTTTACCATTGAGTAAGTACTCACATGTTCACAACTATCGATAACCTTGAAATCCAGTAGTTAAATCATCGCGATATCAGAACAATAAACAATTCCCTTAACGAGCGGCATAAGAGCCATTATATTATGGAGCAACCTCAACTTTTGAGTGATTTGCGCGAACGACCGACACAGACTGGATTGTCGAAGTCCCGAATCGTTCACAAAATCCAATATAATCATAATATAATGATGATACTCTTTACGGGATCCTTGGATTTAGCGTTCTGGCGAGAATGAACTAATCGCCTTACAGTGTGAGTTCTGCTTCTTTTTCTAATCCGGAACTTAACTTTTGTCGAGAGCATAGCAAGCCTCTTGGTTGAGATCGTCGGCTGTTGGGAATTCGTTCTTGTTTGTTAACTGAATCATCGGTTCTGTTGAGTTTTGTGGCTGTAATTTTTTTTTGCTTCGTAATTTTTCACCAACAAAAGATTTTATTAAAATTCATTTTTTCGTAAGTCCAATGTACCTACATCCCAGACTTAATAATAATATAATAATAAGTTTATTTACCTCCAAGTGTACAATATATAACATAAAATATCTCATATAAATTCATTATATAGGTAACATAAAAATATTTCATGTAAATTTTTTACTCAAACTAAAGCTACACTTGTGAGTCCAAATGAAACTTAAAATGTATACCCAAAAAGATTTACTAAATACTAAATATTACTGCCTATATTATATAATGCGCAATGATAAGGTATTATCCGCAAAATAGCGTACTATCATAGCCAAACGTAAAAACACAATATCACAATAATACAATCAAGAGGAAAAGTACTCATCTATTGGACGAGCACCCTCGCCCAAAAAGAAGATACTGATTCTTCGTTTAAAGCAACAAAATGAAGGAGAATTCAATACTCTTGCAGGCAGAAGAGTAATAGTTGAATTTTTCCCGAAAAGGGTAGTCTATTATCCGTTTCAGATCTTCTAGAGGATTTGTGAAATTTTTTTGATGTGTTCTATATATATATATATTTTTCATACCGGTAGATATCTCCAGCGGGTCCTAATTGACCAAATTAGCTGAAGTTTGGTATTTGTTATTGGATTTTTTTCAAGGCAGAACTATCAAAACTTGGCTGAATTTTTAAGTAGATCTATGTGTTTTCATTCAAAAATATACCAGTATAAATTGGCATTTCGAGTCTCCTATCGTTCAAATGAGCTGAAATTTGGTATCAGATGTTTTTTAATAACCCATAGCACCGGAATAAGGGTTAACTAAATTGGCTCTGAAAAAGTTGTTATTTGAGTTTTTGAAAGTTTGTTCACGATTGTTGAAGAAAATAGCGTAAAGCAGCAATGAACTGATTTCAAAATGCGCCTATGGAAATTTCATTGTTGCTTCTACAGTAAAATTATTAGATACCAAAACGAAGTTTAGGTACGAACTTCATTAAAATTTATTCACGAGATAGATAAATAGAAATCAATGCAAGACTATCACAGAGGACTTATTTTTGGCTTATTTGGCAGAAAAACCCAGAAATTGTATAATCTCCTCTGTGGAACATGCTACTCTATGCTGAAAAATACCACTTTCGTGAAGAATAATGTGAACATAGCCACATTCCCCTAGGGTATCGCATTTCTAAAAATAATGATGTTGGTTGTAAAGCAAAGCAATCAATAGTCTTCAACAACTTTATTAGGGAAGCAGGCGGTGAGACCCACCTAATGCTAAATGTAATTTTAACAAAAAATCACGATTGTAGGAAATAAGTGAACTCTGTTTGTTATTAGTCGCATTTTCCCCGACAATGATAGAAGTCAACAGTCAGGTTTTCAAGTTAGTGTCTTTATCGGTTTTAGATCGCCTGGACCACGATTTTCGAAATTTTTTTGATGTCTGATATATATAGAGATATATTTTTTTTCGGTACATGATGGTATCTCCATCAAGTCCCAAGTAACTAAATGAGCAGATATTTGGTATCCGGGATGGCTTTAGTCACTAGTCAGGACAAAACTATTAAAATTTGGGTAATTTTCTCAGACCGCTGCCATTTTGTCGTAGATATTTCTTGTTTTAATATATAAATATATATATATATATATATATATATTTTTCCCCGGTACATATTGGCATCCACAGCGGCTCCAATCAAACCAAATGAGCTGAAACTTCTGGCGTTGTATTCGGGACAGAACGAAACTATCAAAATTAGGGTGAATTTCTTCAACCGCAGCCATAGTTACGTGGATATTTCTTGGTTTTTCGTGGTTTTTGAAAATTTGCTCAGCTAACAGCTTTTGCAGATTGAGTAAGAGGGTTGAAATTAGGTACGTGGATTGAGTTCATATTAAAATATGATCCTTTGTGGATTGTGGCCACTAAAATGATTTTGAATTTTCAAATCTAAAAATCACTGACCTATAGGTAATTTAAAGCTACTTTTCCATGGACCTGCATGATAGTTTTTTTGAGTAGGGGAGACCGGGTACAAAAGTAACGGCGGGTCGAAAGTAACAAATGCTCCGTAGGTTTAAAGAATTGCCAAAACACCACTTAGCTGCTGTCAGGTGATAGCCAGTGGCGCCACCTTCAGTTGCATTCAATCGCCGCTCGCGCCACGCACTGTTAGATCGTGTGAGAGGACGCTACGTGATTTCACAAATCAAAAGTAAATTTTTTGACGTTTACTTATTTAATGTTTATGTAGTATTAAAGGGATGATATAAATCTGAATATTTGCATATTGATACTCGATTGGATTGATTTTACAGTGCTTAAATTCGTTTTTGTCTATCATGTTCCGTTTTAAGGTTATCTTTCATGTTCTAACAAAAATGCTGCAGGGTACAAAAGTAACGCAGCCCTATGGGTATATAAGTAACATGTTACTTTTGTCCCCATATTGATTTACTCTAAGTAAACTTTTTAATTGTGTGTGTTTATTTCAACAAAATGCCGCGACAAAGCATAATAACCACCGCACGAATAACAACTAACATGGAAGTTTATCGAAAAGCGGCTGAAGAGCATTTTAATGATGGTGAAAAAATTAGAGCCATGGCAAAAAAAATTTTATGTCTGCCATGTTACATTGCATAGATATCTGAAAAAAATTTAAGCTAGAAATACTAGCTTAAATTTGCGCAGTTGTAGACAAGGAAAATAAATTTGACGGCGAAGATTGCTTCTATACCTCGTTTGTTTAGAAAATTTTAGCAATAGTCGACTGAATGAGCAAAGTTTACATTGTTTCGAGTGCAAAATGTGGTCTCATAGGTACTGAATGCGTCACTGAATTATGTGTGCCATAATTGCGAGTCTGAATAGAGAAGACTGACACTTAATTTTTCAATAAATATTGGATTTTAGTTTCTGTGATTCATGCAAAATACACAATAACAAGGTAATTTAAGATGCTAATGTATAAGAACATAAACGGAATTTATGTATGGCTATATCAATTTCACCGAAATAATAACACCTAACGAGAAACCAAGGCGAAAGTACAAAATGTTACTTTTGTTCCCGGTCTCCCCTAATTTGAATTGTCTTCTCATTGTGGCTCATTCTTAGTTTAACACATATTAGGTATTATCGTTTCACATATGATCACATTTTTATTCATTCTTAAATGTATGTAAGTATTGTGAAAGCGGTATCTTTTTCAGACAGATATTTAGATTTACATTGTTTCTTAATTCAAGTCAATATTTCTGAAGTATGCGCATTAATACCTTTTTTGAATAGTCAATGAGTAGCATACAAATAATAAATTCAACCTATTGAAAATATTGAAAAAATAAAATACTTCTACATTAGTAGTTGAAGAAAAATGAAGATGACTTTGTACAAGAATAAGAACCAGCCCAAATAACAATGTGAACCTAAGTTTTTCATGAAAAAAACATTATCGGACCGAAATATTGTTTATTTACCAAATACCCAAATATAAAAAACCACTTTTTTTCAAAAGATGAGTTCCACACGAATGAATAGGTACTTAAATTTTTGAATGGTTCATGAAGCACTTCGTGGCAGTGTTTATTGTTTTATTTTCCAAAGAAACAAATATCAAGAAACCTTCTTTCATTTTATAAATGAGGTCCATAGAAATTAATACATCAATTTTTGAATGGTATATGAAGCACTTTATACAACCAGTTCAAGAAAAATGAAGATAAATCTGTACGACACTAAGAAATAGTGAAATAGAAGGAAATATGTTCATTGTTTTATTTACCAAAGGACCAAATATCAAGAAACCATCTTTCATTTTATAAATGTGGTCCAAAGGAATGGATACCTACATCCATTTTTGAATGGAAATAAATCTGTAACGAGACTAAGAACTAATGAAAATAATTATGTAAATCTAAGTTTTTGATGCAAAAAACCTTATCAGAAAGAAACATTGCTTATGATTAAATAAACCTCATCGGGTCGGACATAGCTTACAGTTTATTTACAAAAAACACTATCATTTAACTTTTGATAAATGATTTCCAAAATAATGAATACTTTAAATTATTAATGATATATAAAACTGTTCTACAGTAGCAGTTCAAGAAAAATTGATATGAACCTGTAGGAGATTAAGGTCTAGTGAAAATACTAATAATGAATCTGAGTTTTTGACAAAACTAACCTTAATATATCGAAACATAGTTTATTGTTTCATTCACACAAACATATACCTATATATTAATAAATCATCTTTCCTTCAATAGATAAGTTCCAAAATAACGAATATTTCAATATTTAAATGATCGGTATATAAAGCACTTCTGCAGTGACAGTTGACAACAATAAAGATGAATTTGTACGAGAAAAAAAATTGTGAAAATATTTATGATGAATCTAAGTCTTTGATGAAACTGACCTTATCGTGTTTAATGATATATTCACACAAAAAATAGTGATGGTGAAGCAAATCAACGTGCTAAAGGAATTTGAGTTAAGCAGCTTAGAGCACCAGGTCCTCGGCCATTTGTAATTGAGGAGGTATCGAAGAAAACCCAAAAAGCTCACCTTCGGTAACAGTTAAAAGATCAAATCAGGAATATGGTCGCGCACCAAACCGGAAGTCAATATATATCACTCCATCTATTTGTTCACTTAGTCAAACACAATGCCGGAGCTAAGCCGAGGTACTTAGTGTAGATAAAACCGGGAGTTTAGCGCAAATCGGTTTACAGTGGATTCCTAACTATATACACGCTTCTAATACGAAAGCTGTATTAAATAAGTCGAATTGATCCTCACTTTTCGTGGCCGAGGACACGCCCCATCTCGCAAGCGCGAGTTGGCTCGTCCTCCGTCGCCCCCTGAGCCCCGGAGTGCGGCGCTCCGGGCACTCGCCGGAGCGCGCTCTCGCACATCGGCGCCCCGGAAACCATTGCGAGTTCGTAGCTACGACACGGCGGGATGTAATCAAATTGGGAGAGGAAAAGATAGAGATGTATCCAATAGTATCCCGTTTTCCACCAACCCAGTCCCAGTACGCAATGGCTACAGCAGTATGTTCTGATTAATTCCATTATAATAATTCGTTATCGCAATGTCATGTGACTTGATTGTTGGAGATTGATCCTTGAACCATTATTTTGGGGCGCGATAAAAAAATTAAAAAAAGAATAGAGGTGTCCCAAGACAGTAGCTTGGAACTAAGTTCCTTTAATTTATATTAGGTATTAAATGGAAGACACAATTAAGAACAGTAGGGGGTAATTAAATGATAATTACAAACCAAAATGAAGGAATGGTAATAAGATTGTAATTAATAATTTCAAATAGTTTGATACCAAACTGCATATTAAGCAAGAAAATTTTATAAATTTTTCAGCTATTTTTTGATACCTTCTAATATACATAGGTATACTTTCTGATATCTTGCTAGATTACTGTTCATTTCAATTTAATCATCAATATTATAAATAAATCAAGTTTTTCGGATTTACTAAAGGTTATTTTGTTTTTCTACAATTAAATAATTGTGGGTTAAAATTAACAAACTATACTTTGAATTGAAATGAATTCCTCTTATGTTAAAAGATGTACATATACTTAATGATGACATAAAACAAGAAAGACTAACAATCAATTTGTTCCATTCAATCAACTTACCTATATCTTTTCTTTGTTTCAAAGATTAAGTTCTATATCAATCAAAGTAACTTCAAATTTGATAGTAAACTTTATAAACATTCCCATTGTTACAATTTTCATAGAAAATCAAGTAAATACTCCTGTGAACTCTAATAATAACTTGAGGAGAAAAGATCTTTTTTGATATTTGACATCTATGCAAGGAATTGACATAAATGAAAGAGTTATATATATATATATATATATATATATATATATATATATATATATATATATATATATATATATATATAATTTGTGTTAGCAGCCTATATAATAGTATGATATATCGCCTCCTCAATATACCACATTTCTCAAATATGTTAGATATATATATATATATATATATATATATATATATATATATAATATTATATATATATATATATATATATATATATATTATATTATATATATATATATATATAGATATATATATATATATATATATATATATATATATATATCTAACATGTTTGAGAAATGTATATAGGCTGCTAACACAAATTGGCAGCCTATAATAGTATGATACATTCTCAAGAAAATTTCCACAAAGAACTTAATAATCAAGCAGATAGCAGTCAATAATGATTATGATCCAAACATAATATAAAATAATAATGAAGAAAAATCATAAAATGGCAAATTCACAAGTATTCCCTTTGATCAAACCAGAAGGAATTGAATACAATAATTTAAAATATTTTGGCAAATAAGCGACCAAAAAATTACAATCATTTTTCTCTAATTTAGATTTCATTTTAGCATTCAGAATAAGAAATAGTCTAGGAAAAACCATAAAAAACAACAAGTCAAAAATTGATAAGCTCAGTAAATCGGGAGTTTATAAACTTATATGCGGAAATAACGATAAAATATATGTAGGTCGGACATATAGAAATTTCAAAAAAAGGATTACTGAACACAGGCGAAGTTACATAAATCATAACGAATATTCAATATAAGCTAGACATTGAATTAGAGAGAAACATGACTTCGGTTCTGATTTCGAAATTCTTCATCTCAGAACAAAAGGTTCAAAATTAAATCTTATGGAAACTTTAAAAAGTAATAGGCATAAAAATTCAATAAATACTATATATATAATATATATATATATATATATATATATATATATATATATATATATATATATATATATATATATATATATATATATATATAAGTATAAGAATAAGTATAAATATCAATTAAGTATATCAACACTGCGTGATATTTTGCATTTCAATGAAAGTTTTGTGTCATGGTAAAATTTAAAAAAATCACTTGACAAATAAAGAGCAATTACTTAATAATTTTTTTGTACTTTCAATGAAAAGGTTAGATGTACGATTTGAAAATTAATTGTTGACCTGCAACGATATACCTACTAATCTTATTGTTATTTTACTTCAGTAAATCCAAATACGTCAACAAAAAATTATCTAAATTTGTTACCCATCTTGCTATTTCCGCCCCCAAACTGTTCATATAAAACATTTTATCATTTGTCTGCCCACTTTCATGAATATATTTAGAAGGTTTACGTAGCATCAATCTATTGTTACTTTGAACACGACTCAAGCAAAAGAAATTTTTGAATAGTCAATTCTGCACGTGTCAAGAGGTCTCGGTTTGTGCGGATACAAACTGTAAGATGCGAACACTAAACTTATCGATAAATTGAAACCTTGTTGCCAGATCCTTCTGGGAAAAACAAATTAAGTATTTTGAGCCATTCTATTCAGACAATTCGAGAAAAGAGCATTGAGTGGAAATATTGTTGAGAATGATAAAATACTGAATAAGTGCTATTTTAGTATTCACATTGGTTCTGAAAGTGATTGAAATCTGATAAGTAATACTGCTATGAACCCTCAACTTCATCCATGGAGAACTGGTGTTGTGGTACTGAAAATATTTCAATTAGTTCAATTCAATATTTTCAATTCAAGCATACCATAAGCCTAAAATTTAACTTTTATTCTTTCTGAAGCAAGAAATTCTATCATTTTGAAGCAAACTCGTAAAAAGCCGGTGTGGCTTCTTGGAGCTGTGTATCCTAATGTATGACTCTCCAGAGGGTCAATTTTTTTATTCCACACGAGTTCTTACCTATCTTAGTCGAAATGCACCGTGATATTTTATCATAAAGTTTTTGGTATCGTTATCAAAAAATGGCTTCTATATGTGCTTCACTAGCAGGTCACTTGGTGCAGTCCTAGTTTCTAAAAACCAACTCTTATGAGTACTTTTCAGGAAAATATGTGTGAATTTTGTCAAGACACAACCCAGAGATTTGAAACTTGGTTCTTCAAGTTCCCGCTTCTATTGTCCAATATGGCCTACATGAAGTGTTGTCATATTGGCCAAACGGGCTGTTGAAAGTTGGTGATAATAGTCGAATTCCATTCAATTATAATCCAAAAAGCACAGCTTTTACCATCCTTCATTTTTAACGTGCTATTATAAGTTTGGTAAGTATATGTATGTATCTATGTAACGGAATCTTTGTACCTGTTTTTCACCCCCTTCAAAACTTCGGATTGATTTGAAAGCACCGATGACAATGCACACAACACGTTTTTGTAGATAATCAAACTGAAAAGTTGAAAATAAATAATAGTTTAAAAAACTGAAAAACAAGCTTTAATAAAAAAGCAAACTAAAAAATAGAAAATAAGTTTGAATAAATTTAAATTAAGAATAGGTAGAGTAATTAACAAAAAATTTATTTTATCAAAAAAACCTTGGAGTGCTTTTTGAGATATTTCCATATAATGACTTCACTTTAACCAATAGGTATCTGTCATTAAAATATTATAACAATTGACTCCAAGCAACGCTCGCTTTTTTTTCGTTTACCTTTTAGTTTGTTTTTCTATTGAAGCGTGTTTTTGAACTAGTTTTATTGAACTTTTATTTATTTATCATTTATGACTAGAGCATACTGAGTTTTACAGAAAAAAACAGCAAAGAACACATTTTGACTGAGTAGTCCTTATATCGTACTTTAATATTCCGTTGATCAAAAATTATTGCTCTATATGCATATCCGTTCACCCATCAACGTCTGCCTTATGTATCTAATTTAAATTTTGCTTTCGGTTCTATAATAATGAGTACCTACCTACTGAAGAAAATCAATCGTAAGAGAATGGTATGATGAAGTTGCAATAAAAAAATTTAAATATTATTCATCACAATGTTTCAAAGCTGATGGAAAAAATTAGAATGTGTAAATTGAATAACCGATATTAGTCAAATCAATCAAAAAACAAAAATAAAACAAAACTTTCGATACGGTACATATTACCATTACCAATGAATCTGTGTTAAATAATATTCTCAAGAAACATATTAATTAATAAACAAACTTACTTACTTAATTTTTATTGAAACCTGACGTAATATCTGCTTGTTGATTATTATAATTTTACAAGAACGTCAGAAGATCATGAAGATATATATATATATATATATATAATATATATATATATATATACCCATATATATATATATATATATATATATATATATATATATATATATATATATATATATTAGTATATATACATATATACATATAATATATATAATATATATATATATATATATATATATATATATATATATATATCAGTGGCGGCTCGTGAGGTTTTGGTTTGAGGAGGCTACAAGAGGTGTTAAAAATACATCATAGGCGAAAATTTTTAGGATTTCAACGTCAATATAATTTAAAGAAAATCAAAGTAAAACAAGCACCCTAAGCTATCAATTTGTTTTCACTTTCGAGTGTTTACCTTGAGACCTACAACTCCTATTTACAATATTCACAAAAATTCTTCTCAGCCAATTAACCAATTCATCTATTCATCAAATTTTTTCTTTCACATAATAGGTACCTACCTACCTACTTAACGAATTTTTTAACAGCTGGTGGGAGCAAATAAAAAGTCATTATATATTTTTGAAGATTAGCGGGATTCTGCGATCTTTAACGTTAGCAAAATTATCTATAATATCCTCATAAAATTTTTTGTCTTTCGCCAAAAGTTTTACCAATTCCTTTTCAATAGACAACAATCTAATATTTTTCAAACGATCCTGGCTCATTGAATTTCGTAAATAAGTTTTAATTCTCTTAAGAGTGGAAAACGAGCGCTCTACGGAAGCTGATGTCACCGGGATAGAAACAATTAGACATAAGAGTTTATAAACTTGGGGTAATTCTTGATTCAAATCATTATCAAAAAGATATTTAATAGTCCTCACATGATTTTCATTTTGCCCCAAAATTTCATTGTCATTATGAACAACACACAGTTCACTTTTTATGGCCACCTTATCAAAAAAAGTGTATTTTTGAGATAAATTTTCCAAAAGGTTATCTGGAAAATTAGCCGAAAATCCGGTGAACAAATTTTTATTGAGTAAATCGAAGAAATGCAGTTCTTTCAAATCAGAGAACCTTATTTCTATTTGACCCCTAATAGTATCCAAAATTTCATAAAATATTTGCTTATAGTGAAGCTCCATATCTGCGTAACTGAATTTCTTTAGTTTTGGGCTAAATTGAGTCGTATCATCACTAGTTTGAAATACAGAAAATAGTTTTTTAAAATAAACTTCTGCACGAAATTCTGAAATTTTTTCCAAAAGAAACTTGAGCCGATTTCGTGAGTAAATTACATCTGAAAACTTGTGCTGTAAGATTTGAAAAACTATTTCTGTTTGTTCAAAAATTAATTTAAAGATGTTTAAAAAATATATGAATTCCTTATCTTGTAAGTAAGTGCTTTCCGCAGCGTTGCCACAAATCTTGAAATGAATGAAATGCAGTAAATGTAAATACCTTCTATCTTAATTAATAAATTATATTATATAATGTAGGTTGAAAGGAAGGTAGGTGCATAAAATAATATGATTTTGATTAATATGAATATGCTGAATGCTGACTATTCAATATAATATATATATTAATGATACACGGAATATTATTGAGGAGGCTTAGCCTCCTGCCTCCTTAGCCTCCTTTGACTAGCCGCCCCTGATATATATATATATATATATATATATATATATACTACTCATTATTCATCCACATTCAAAACAACAAAAGTATTATTTGGTTAATAATTTATTTCTTCCATTTCACTTATTACCTATTTTATTATAATTATTATCGAATTTTTTTGAATTGACACTAACAAAATTGCAGCTAGTTTTATGATATTTTTGAATATTTACTATAAACTTCTATGTCAATCAAAAGATATAATTTGTGACAGGTTATTTGCGAATTGAGAATATATTGTTATTACGAAAAATTTTATGGTAGATTATCCTCCTCCTTCGCCAATTTAAATAAATATTTGTGTTGAGAATATTCGATAGTTTTAATCTATTTAAGACGTATGGTTTTTCAATAAAGTAGACAACATCTACTGACTACTACTAAAGTACTTCCAGTGTTGAAAATAAGGTTTTGATTTAGTATCTAGTATAACACATTTTCAATCAATCAGTTCAATCAATCTATAATAAAAATAATCAATATATTACCTTTATACATTACGTATAGCAGGAAAAATACCTCAATATTACTTTATTCATCAATTGTTCTATGATTTGAAAATTCCAAATAGTTATTATTTTTCACTTGTATATAATATGTTTATTTCACCTTGGATACGGTTGCTATAAACACACTCATTATGCCCTAGGCCATTATGCCCGCATTTGCGGGCATAATGGATTCAAAACGCCCGCTTATAGTACTAGGAGAAATGAAGCAAATTTTATTGATTAAATACTTCATAATCCTTGTCGTATACGACTCTGGATTTCTCCGGCAATGAATTATTCGCAGCTTTGGCTGCATTTTCTATGATATTCTTGGGTAAATTCATTTTCATTTCCATTATTTCTATAAGACTACACAAAGAAAGCAGCATGACATTCACTGAATATGATGACAAAAATATTCACAAACGTCCAAATATCAACAAATGACATGCCTACTATGAGAAGGAAAATGGATAGGAGCAATGAAACGATTTTAAAATCGCTTTTTCATCATAATATAATAATTTTTTCGTGAAAAATAAAATCTTGTATGCACCGCGTGCGTTACTAGATCCTTGTGCCCATCGGGCAACATTCATCCCTCGGGCCAGAGGCCCTCGGGCCGAATGTTTCCCTCAGGGCATAATGATCTATATAACGCACTTGGTACATAAATAACTATTTATGTACCAAGTGCATTATATAGATCCTAACGCCCGTAACGCGCGTGGTGTATGCAAGATTTTATTTTTCACGAAAAAATTATTTCATTATAATGAAAAATCGATTTTAAAATCGGTTCATTTTTTCTATACTTTCCATTTTCCTTCTCATAGTAGGCATGTCATTTGTTGATATTTTGACGTTTGTGAATATTTTTGTCATCATACTTAGTGAATATCGTTGCTGCTTTCTTTGTGTAGTCTTATAGAAATAATGGAAATGAAAATGAATTTACCCAAGAATATCATAGAAAATGCAGCCAAAGCTGCGAATAATTCTTTGCTGGAGAAATCCAGAGTCGTATACGATAAGGATTATGAAGTATTCAATCAATGGAAGTTGCTTCTTTTCTCCTCGTATAATGAGCGGGCGTCATGATCCATAATGCTCGCTCATAACGCCCTAGGGCATGATGAGTGTGTTTATAGCAACCGTATCTAAGGTAAAATCAACAAATAATATACAAGTGAAAAATTAAAACCTAACATAACTCTTGCGCAATGACTTTATGAACTAAAGTCTGTAAACAGATCTATACCCCTTCAAGTATATGAAGTACATTCTTCGAAAAGTGTCAACAGATATTCAATAAAGCAGATCAGTACGATCTTAATGCCAGAGTTCAGAATTCACACTGTATTAAGGCTGATACTTTCAACAAGTGCATATTAGAAAATTTATGAACATTATGCAAGCTTTTTATACCCGATATGAGTAGTTTCGAACCGTTAAATTTGCAGTAGCCAAGGCAGTTTATCTCGTCAATTTTCTTTATACTGTTTCGCGTGTTGGAAATGAATATACTTACTATATTAATGTTTGTTTATTGTCATGATATCGTGATATCTCAGATTGAATTGTTTTCAATCTCAGTTAAAGACAATTTGAATAGATATTATTTATAAATAGCATAGAAAATGATATTATTAATAACTTTATAAGGCTGATGCTGATGCGGAAACTTGATTACAGGAATATTTTAATGTAATAGTTATTTAATAAACTAGTTTATTAATGACAGCGATTAATGGTTGGGATTAATATGAATTTTTCTATTCTAAGTCTCATGACAAAATAAAAATGACATAGATTATAGAAATAATTTTATATGGTGGTTGAGTATTCTTAAATTTTCTAATTTCCCGCGCAATTTTCTTAATTTTTTCTTTCATAAGAACCTTCTTCTGACAATAAAAAACACAACAAAAAAAGAATTTTAGAAATAATTTTATATTGTTTTTAATTATTCTCAAATTTTCTAATTAAAAAGAATTAGTGAAATCGGTCCAGCCGTTCAAGCGTGATGGCGGGACCAAGGGAAATAAGGATTAATTTTTATACCTTTATAGAGATTTTCTAATTTCCCGCGCAATTTTCTTAATTTTTCATAAGAACCTTCTTCTGACAATAAAAAACACAACAAAAAAAGAATTAATGAAATCGGTCCAGCCGTTCAAGCGTGATGGCGGGACCAAGGGAAATAAGGATTCATTTTTATATATAAAGATAACAGATACATTTGACACAATATAAATTTCTATGTTCATTTCGATATATTTATATTTATGCTCCCGATGGAACAATTTGAGAAATTTATAGATGGAATATTAGACATGTGACATTCTGAATAATTCACATTACTTACAATATCCGATGAGGAATATGTGGAACTGGAGGAAGCTGAAGTGTAAATTACTTTCGAACGATTATCGCATAAAATTTTTTCCGCAGTTTCTACTTTATTTTGTATAGAGTTAAATTTTTCGCATTGAATTATGAGTTCCTTTTCTCTGTGGAATAACAGTACAGCTACAGACACAGAATAATTCAACTATTCCGTGCTGAATACTTCTGTGTTTAGTTGCCCATGACAATCATACATTAAAATAGGAGATATTGTAGGTATATTATAGTTATTTAATAAACTAGTTTATTAATGACAGCGATTAATGGTTGAGATATTTTAACGCGTGAGCGGAGCGAGCGCGTTAATAGTTCGAGACCATTAATCGCTACATTAATAAACGAGTTTATTACAAGATTTTTCCGTCGACCTCAATAAAAATTGAGTATCAAAGCGTTGAAATAAATTTTCTATTTTGCACTGAAAACTGCATACTCACGTAAAATATAAATTTCACTTGACATCGATTCCATTCCTTTCTTTCACTCTGATGGAACAATTTGAGAAATTTATAGATGGTAAATATTAGATAAGTGGCATTATAGTTAACATTACCTACAATATCCGATAAGGAATATGTGAAACTGGTGGAAAGCTGAGTGTAAATTACTTTCGAACGATTATCGCATAAAAATTTTTTCCGCAGTTTCTACTTTATTTTGTATAGAGTTAAATTTTTCGATTTGACATACGTTTCGAGTGTGACAGTACATACACAGAATAATTCAACTATTCCGTGCTGAATACTTCTGTGTTTGGTTGCCCATGACAATCATACATTAAAATAGGAGAAATTGCACATTAAAATGGGTCATTAATGATCAATTTCGTGTACGTTAAAGTAAGCTTTTATTTAGAGGTAGACGGAAAAAATCATTAATGATCAATTTCGTGTACGTTAACGTAAGCTTTTATTTAGAGGTCGACGGAAAAGGTAGTTTAAGTAGGTACGAAATAAAATTCACTCAACCAAAATTTGCTTTATGATTTAAGCTTTTTTGATTTTATACTACATAAAGTGAACAACAAATTTCCAAAGTAGCTGGTTATATGTATTCCGCGACGAGAATTCTAAATTCGCAATCCAATAGTGAAATATAGAAAACGTCAAAATATCCCGACTCAAAATCTGCGTACAGTTGTTTCTCTGAAATGACAATTGATCTTGGATTGATCAAGTCCTGGTCTGATGCAAACTTACTTTGCTTCAACGTAGATAAAACCGTCGCCTTGTTTTATAGAGATAACACCCAGGATTTATTCCTACAAAATCATGCCATTAAAATAGTCAGATTATGTCAGATATTTAAGCCTCTTTATCGACAATAATCTCAAATTTTCACAGCATGTGCATGTATTAGCTAAAAAATTATCATCGGCCTGTTTCGCCATTAAATCCATCTCAAATGAATTAGATACTTGCTTCAAGAAAAATGGAATTTTGACGCTTCCTTCTTTATATTTACTTGAATATATGCGTGCTTGATTCATAAGTATTTTCATGCCGTACCCTTCGTGCCACAGCACGGGTATTCCACCAGATCTTCGGGACATCATGTTCACCTCCCTTCCTCTGAATTAACAAAAAAGTCCATCATTTACAATGCTAAGAAAATTTACAATCACCTTCCAGAGGAATTAAAATCTATAACTTCCTTGACCAATTTTCGGAAACGAACTAAATCTTATTTTCTTGATAGACCTTATTACTCTATAGAGGACTACTATTCTGAGCATTGATTGATCGATATGACCAAATTGAATAACACAGGCATCAGCTTCGATTGAGGAGGATTTGACACTCTCGGTTCTATTGTGAAGTTTGTATATATTTTTTATGGAAATGTGGTGTGATTTTTATTTCTAGGTATTACATTGTTTAGTTTGTATATTTTTTGATTGATGTGTGTTTATTTTTATGTTTTACATTATTTAGTTACTATATTTTTCGCTTTGTCAATAAAATGTAGGTATAATTTTAAGACAATAAAGCATATTTGATTCGATTTGATTTGATCTTACTAGATCTCATCAGTGCAGTTTATTTGACTCGGAGTGAATTAACAAATATTTAATTGTTCCCCAATACAAATCGTCACCGAGCTACTATCTGGATAACAACCCAGAGCGCCCACCGCCAGGGATATTGGAAACCAACAATCAAATGAGCTGCACTGATGAGATCTAATAAGATCGATACAGCTGTATGCAGATGCGTAGCTGGTTTTTGTATTGAGGTTTCGAACGTACCTATTTCTTTATGTACCTACTGTGTATAAGATATTTGTACCTACCTACATCTGATTAGGTATATTATCGTAAAGTGTAACGGATCCCCGAAAAAAAGAGTGAAAATCGAAAAGGAAATTTTTCACTCAATGTATTACAGTTATCTATGTATACTTAATATAAGTATAATCTAGATTCTAGATTATCAATTTAAAAACCCTGTAAAAACTATTCAAAACCTCATGTAGAGATATTTTTTGACTTTTATAACAATATACCAACTTATCTTTCAAATTCTATGAAGGGTAACAATGTCCTGACGTGACTGAAAATCATATAAAAACTGATTTTTGCGTATTTTTAAAAACGATAAGTTGAATTTTAAAAATCATATCAGTTCGAGTAACCAACACTGATGACAGTTAACAAGGTAGATTTTATGATTGAATTTATCTACCCTACATATCTCTATCATTTACAAGTAGGTTAGTATTAAAAGCTGATACTTCGATAATTGCCGGACATTCTCAAAGAACAAATAGGTAATTAGCGAAACATGATTAGAAAGAAAAGATGTCATTGCACAATTAGAAAATGATGGTAAAACATGTCTTCAGTTATGTATTTAAAGCTCATTGAAATCATGGTGCATAAACGTAATATGTTATGAATGGTAGGTAATAAGTGAATTATTTGAAAACATTACAGGTAATTAAGATGAATATAATCAGTGGAAATGCAGAACACATAAAACTAGTTTAGAAGCGTTTTCCAACTATTTCCCATATAGCTAGGAATTTAAAAAGATTTAGATATGTCTAGCTTGGCTAGAGATGGCAACGTCGCCCAGCATCCCAATGTACCAAATCTTGAAATCCACGCCTCCCTTTGTCTCGATGCCTCCCATAGCGGCGCCTGCGTGATCACGTGGTACGTCGATGGCCAATACAAAGGGGCTTTCCTAAATCAATTGACTGTGACATGGATCGCCAAGGAACACGCTCTATTAGGATAAAAACAAAAGAGGGATTAGAGATGGGAGACTGCCGAGAGGACATTACCAGTCAAGTTCACTTCACTTCGATTATTTCGTTCTGATAAGTGCTCGGGAGGAAGCGAAAGAGCAATCATCTGAACTTTAGGTATTCGGGACGATTTGAAAAAATCAGCGGAATTTAATAATATCATAAATTCCGAAACATACATTAGAAAGCATAGTTTCGTGACGACAGGTTAGGTGTTTAATAAAGTCGGATTTCTAACTCAAATGGCCTCTTATTGCTGGAAAAGGTGTAGGTACATAAATATATATATATATATATATATATATATATATATATATATATATATATATATATATATATATATTTAAGTATTAAAATTGCGTTTATACCTGTGGCGTATTTTTACCTTTTTTTTATCTATCTTTAGGAATAACAAGTAATTTAAGTCTGAAAAATCGATTTTATTACATACATAGGGAGAAGTAGCATTTTGCTTCAGTTAACTTGTTTTTGGTATTAAATTGTGAATAAATACTGGTAAATGGAATGTAGATTGAGTTTGTGCATACATCTGGACTTGCAACTGCGTGAAAACTATGCCGCAAATGTTTTGATATTGTTTACATTTTAAAGGTTATATTTTTTCAAAAAATAAGTTATGAAAGAGCCGGGTGAATGGGCCTTAAAACAGCTGGCTCTTCCATAACCGTCTCTTTCATAGCCCTGCGTTTGAATTCAGTAAATAATATAAAATATTCAATGAATTTGCATTTCTTCTGATATTACATTATTATTACCATCCCCCATTCTACCTCTTCCCCTTCTGTTGCGATTCCGAGTACTTCTAGGCAACAAATTATATCATCGGAAATGATGAGACCATTTTCTGAAGCAGGGCCAAGACAAAGCACGAAGCGCAATAATAAAAAAATGTCGTCTACAGTCGTGACTGTCACTCCCGAAAAGAAAAACTTATAAGAGGAAGAGAGTAAAGGGAAGAAATCAAAAAATATTATTAAAAAAATTACCATAAAATAGTCCTTAACAACCCTTAATAAAATCTCCGTATTGCAAGATGACTGAATCGTAATGAGTAGGTATCGTATTTGCTGAAGTGAGAAAAAGGTTGCTCGGAGCAAAAAAACTCAAAAACAATTAAAAATAGCGATGATCATATGAAAACTGTGATTAAGATTGCAGTTTCAGTGCAAAATTTGATTATTCTGATTGGGCCCATGAATCCTGTGGCATTAAGAAAAAATTTAATTTTTGACATGTTTCTAATTTAAGAAAAACTACATTATATACTTCAAAGTTCCTAAAAAGACTGAATATATAATAGGTATGACAGAATATCATTTTAATATTAAAGCATTTGTTAGCGATAATAGTCCTAAAAATGACTGATAGAATCAAAAATTTCATTAGATTTGTAAGAATTGTCTTCCTGTTTTTTGTAATAGTGCAATTATTATTATTTCGCATAATTTTCAAATTTACTCTCTATAATAAAGACGGGCTCTTTCATAACTTTTAGTGGCTCTTTCAATACCGAAATGTTATGAAAGAGCCAAAAGACACATTATTTAAAATGAATATTTTGTTGATTTTTTCATATTGTTGAAGATTTTTTCGTGAGAAATTATCTACTTAAATAAATTAATAATAATTGAAGAAAAAAGATCATCATTTCTACCATCAAAAGTAGGTATATTTTATTGCTCAGTTTAGTAAACTGGCTCTTTTTTTATGAATGTATATGTATATATATATATATATATATATATATATATATATATATATATATATATATATATATATATATATATATATATATATATATATATATATATATATATATATATATATATATATATATATATATATATATATGGGAGAAGTGGCATGAAAGAGCCAGTTTACTAAACTGAGCAAAAAAATATACCTAAGAGAACATGCGCCCTTTCTGTGCATGATAATGAAGTAGGTCATTTCATGGATTTTGATGGCGCTGGTATTGTGTTTTCAGAGTGTAATTATTACAAGCGCCTCTTTCTTAGAGTTTGTTACTTCTTTTATACTAATTGTTGAATTCTTTTACTAAATTTATGTCACATATATACATAGATAACTCTTCACATGATTTATATTACACTTTGAACCTAATATTTCTATAGTTGATATCATCTTGTAGCGATCTCGAAAATTTTGATTGCAGGGGAGATTCCTCGAAAATATGTTCTGCTGTAGGATGGTGCCACAGTCAGAATATTTTGCTTTCTTCGTTTTATTCAAAAGGTTAGCTGTGGATCACACTGGTATGACCAATCCGTACTCGATTCAAGAGTATTTGGTCACATCGTATGTGTTTTTCCTTCCAGCGTTTCATGTCAGGTTTGGTTTTCACCATCAGCTGCCTATTGCTTTGCTTCCATTTACTTTCCCAGATGAATTTCATATGATGTATCATATACGTATGCTTTTAAATCTTCTTTTGGAATGAAATTATAATATGCTTGTTGTTAGAAGAGAAGTTTTGGCTTCTAGAACTTAGTTAATGATTTTTCATAATTGAAGAGTTAGCACTCTCTGTGGATGTTGACTGGGTATGATATTTTGATTTTCTATATCAAGTGAACGAGGAAAATTCTTTAATAATTCAAAAAATCATCAAATAACTTTTCAAGGGAGCTAGTTATACCTGTACGTATGTTGTTTGATGATTTTTTCAAATTATTGAAGAATTTTCCTTGTTGACTTTTTATATATACCTAGTAAGTATATTGAATTGACCATAGTCAACTTGTATATTTTCATGATTTGATTGTGATGTAAGATTTAGATTGTCTGTAGTATATAGGTATATATTCAAAATTTTACTGTTTTCGACTTGTTCTTGTCATAAGTAATCTCCAATTTGCACGATTTCATACTACATTTTGTTTTTGTTCTGATGAATTTAATGAAATTAGCGAAAGATAGAATAATAATGTATTGAATGGAATTGGCATTTACTTGGTGAATCACAATTATAATATATTACAATTTGAAAATAGTCTCCATAAAACCAACTGTTGGGAATCCCTATACATAAATAAATATAAAAATACCGGAAATTTAGTTAACGACCAGATTGAAGTAAACCCTTCTCCTCTCCTTAATTTGTTCAATGTAGGTACCTACTAATAGCTCAGAATGAATTGCTTATTGTTATTTAGTTTCTCTAAGTACCCCTCTGTTATGTTCAATTTTTGTATAAATAGATTGTTTTGTAATACCATAGTTTAGTACGAGATGAAGTCAATGTTATGACGAAACGCGTTTACTCAATAGATTTTTATTTTAACCTGTGAAAAGTTAGTTTTTTATTTCTTTATAAAGTTATGAATAATAATGTACCTGCAGACATTAGGAAGTCAATTTTTAGCTATGACTGGCTAATCCAAGATGGTCATACAAATATATATAGGTACTTATATACCGGGTAGCGAGAAAGTCTGGCAACAAGGTATTTTCTTTGAATCGATTAAACGTATAATCATCAAATTTCAAGGTTATGCATAGGATTGTATATTTCGTTATTCAGAGGTCCTGTCAAACTTGAGTGATATCAGCATTCAGTGTACCGCCGCCATCATGAATTTTTTTAAATAGCACCGTAGGTGGAGTGATATATCGTAGAAAAGCTGATTTCGTCTATTTTCAAAAATACAGAATACATTTCTAAAAAAATAAGAGAAACAATTTCCCAAGACACACAATATGTAATTTTTCAATTCATACTAACAAAAATATTAATAGTTTCCTTATAACAGGAGCTCAAAATGCTGGCCACCTGTGTCTTAGCAATAATACAATCTGTATTTGAAGCTTCGAATAGAATTGTTTATCATTTAAGCAGAAAATGTTTGTATCTCAAGACATTTGAGAGTTTTTGAACCAGTAATGTCTGATATAAAGTGGAGTCAAGTCGGGAGATCTTGCCGGCCACTAAATATATATATATATATATATATATATATATATATATATATATATATATATATATATATATATATATATATATATATCAGGGGCGGCTAGTCAGAGGAGGCTAAGCCTCCTCAATAATATTCCGTGTATCACTAATATATTATATTGAATAGTCAGCATTCAGCATATTCATATTAATCAAAATAATATTATTTTATGCACCTACCTTCCTTTCAACCTACATTATATTATATAATTTATTAATTACGATAGCAGGTATTTACATTTACTGCATTTCATTCATTTCAAGATTTGTGGTAACGCTGCGGAGGCATGGAGAGGTATAGTCTCAACGTTCATTATGCCTGCCACAGAAAAGCAAACAACGGTGCAAATACTCCGAATGAATACTTCATTGCAATAGAAAAACAAAACACATGTAAATGGCAACACGGATAGGAACCCAGTCTTATACAATGTCGACCAATCACAACTATAGAATTTCGCGTGACATCGAGTGAATTCGTTGGAAAGCATTAATTGAATCGTAGTGTGATCGTAGTTACTAATGGCAGCGTGTTTACTTATATTGCTCGCGTATTGTTTTAAAATGAGTTTGGTTACTGAAGTTAATTTCAAAAATTTCAATCGTGACTTAGTGGAATATTTGTTATCCCATAACTTTAGTGCACTAAGTTATGAGGATAAAGTTTTGATAAAAACATTGCGACCTATCCCTGAATTAAACAATTTGGTGCAGCGTAACAGACAACAAAACCGCGGTTTTAATACAAGGAATTATGAGAGACATCCTTGCCTAATCGGATCACAGGTAAAAAATAAATTATTCTGTTGGCAGTGTTTACTTTTTACTAGGGAAAATGTCTCTGTTTGGGGCCGCTTAGGATTTGAGGATTTAATTCTATACCTAGTTGAAAGTGAGGAATTTTTCACCGATAAAGTAACTTTAAATACAGAACGCGGATTAATATCCTACTTACAAGATAAGGAATTCATATATTTCTTAAACATCTTTAACTTAATTTTTGAAAAAACAGAAATAGTTTTTCAAATCTTACAGCACAAGTTTTCAGATGTAATTTACTCACGAAATCGGCTCAAGTCTCTTTTGGAAAAAATTTCAGAATTTCGTGCAGAAGTTTATTTTAAAAAACTATTTTCTGTATTTCAAACTACTGAGGATACGACTCAATTTTGCCCAAAACGAAAGAAATTCAGTTACGTAGATATGGAGCTTCACTATAAGCAAATATTTTATGAAATTTTGGGATACTATTAGGGGTCAAATAGAAATTAGGTTCTCTGATTTGAAAGAACTGCATTTCTTCGACTTACCCAATGAAAATTTGTTAACCGGATTTTCGGCTAATTTTCCAGATAATCTTTTGGAAAATTTATGTCAAAAATACACTTTTTTTGATATGGTGGCCATAAAAAGTGAACTGTGTGTTGTTTATAATGACAATGAAATTTTGGGGCAAAATGAATATCATGTGAGGACTATTAAATACCTTTTTGATAATGATTTGAATCAAGATTTACCCCAAGTTTATAAACTCTTATGTATAATTGTTTCTATCCCGGTGACATCGGCTTCCGTAGAGCGCTCGTTTTCCACTCTTAAGAGAATTAAAACTTATTTACGAAATTCAATGAGCCAGGAACGTTTGAAAAATTTTAGTTTGTTGTCTATTGAAAAGGAATTGGTGAAACTTTTGGCGAAAGACAAAAAATTTTATGAGGATATTATAGATCATTTTGCTAACGTTAAAGATCGCAGAATCCCGCTAATCTTCAAAAATATATAATAACTTTTTATTTGCTCTCACCAGCTGTTAACAAATTCGTTAAGTAGGTAGGTAGGTACCTATTTTGTGAAAGAAAAAAAAAATTGATGAATAGATGAATTGATTAATTGGCTGAGAAGAGTTTTTGTGAATATTGTAAATAGGAGTTGTAGGTCTCAAGGTAGACACTCGAAAGTGAAAATAAATTAATAGCTTAGGGTGCTTGTTTTACTTTGATTTTCTTTAAATTATATTGACGTTGAAATCCTAAAAATTTTCGCCTATGGTGTATTTTTTAACACCTCTTGTAGCCTCCTCAAACCAAAACCTCACGCGCCGCCACTGATATATATATATATATATATATATATATATATATATATATATATATATATATATATATATATATATATATATATATATATATATATTTATAGATATATATAATATATATATATTATATATATATATATATATATATATATATATATAGATATATATATAATATATATATATATATATATATATATATATATATATAATATATATATATATATATTATAGATATATATAATATATATATATATATATATATATATATATATATATATATATATATATATATATATATATATATATATATATATATATATATAAATATATATATATATATATATATATATATATATATCAGTGGCGGCTCGTGAGGTTTTGGTTTGAGGAGGCTACAAGAAGTGTTAAAAAATACACCATAGGCGAAAATTTTTAGGATTTTAAGGTCAACCGCCTTATAATTTAAAGAAAATCAAAGTAAAACAAGCACCCTAAGCTATTAATTTGTTTCCACTTTCGAGTGTCTACCTTGAGACCTACAACTCCTATTTACAATATTCACAAAAACTCTTCTCAGCCAATGAATCAATTCATCTATTCATCAATTTTTTTTTTCTTTCACAAAATAGGTACCTACCTACTTAACGAATTTGTTAACAGCTGGTGAGAGCAAATAAAAATTTATTATATAGTTTTGAAGATTAGCGGGATTCTGCGATCTTTAACGTTAGCAAAATGATCTATTATATCCTCATAAAATTTTTTGTCTTTCGCCAAAAGTTTTACCAATTCCTTTTCAATAGACAACAAACTGATATTTTTCAAACGATCCTGGCTCATTGAATTTCGTGAATGAGTTTTAATTCTCTTAAGAGTGGAAAACGAGCGCTTTACGGAATCCGATGTCACCGGGATAGAAACAATTAGACATAAGAGTTTATAAACTTGGGGTAAATCTTGATTCAAATCATTATCAAAAAGGTATTTAATAGTCCCCACATGATTTTCATTTTGCCCCAAAATTTCATTGTCATTATAAACAACACACAGTACACTTTTTATGGCCACCTTATCAAAAAAAGTGTATTTTTGACATGAATTTTCCAAAGGGTTATCTGGAAAATTAACAAAAAATCCGGTTAACAAACTTTTATTTAGTAAGTCGAAGAAATGCAGTTCTTCCAAATCAGAGAACCTTATTTCTATTTGACCCCTAATAGTATCCAAAATTTCATAAAATATTTGCTTATAGTGAAGCTCCATATCTGCGTAACTGAATTTCTTTTGTTTTGGGCTAAATAGAGTCGTATCATCAGTAGTTTGAAATACAGAAAATAGTTTTTTAAAACAAACTTTTGCACGAAATTCTGAAATTTTTTCCAAAAGAAACTTGAGCCGATTTCGTGAGTAAATTACATCTGAAAACTTGTGCTGTAAGATTTGAAAAACTATTTCTGTTTGTTCAAAATTAATTTAAAGATGTTTAAAAAATATATAAATTCCTTATCTTGTAAGTAAGATATTAATCCGCGTGCTGTATTTAAAGTTACTTTATCGGTGAAAAATTCCTCACTTTCAACTAGGTATAGAATTAAATCCTCAAATCCTAAGCGACCCCAAACAGAGACATTTTCACTAGTAAAAAGTAAACACTGCCAACAAAATAATTTATTTTTTACCTGTGATCCGGTTAGGCAAGGATGTCTCTCATAATTCCGTGAATTAAAACCGCGGTTTTGTTTTCTGTTACGCTGCACCAAATTGTTTGATTCAGGGGTAGGTCGCAATGTTTTTATCAAAACTTTATCCTCATAACTTAGTGCACTAAAGTTATGGGATAACAAATATTCCTCTAAGTCACCATTAAAATTTTTGAAATTAACTTCAGTAACCAAACTCATTTTAAAACAATACGCGAGCAATATAAGTAAACACGCCGGCCATTAGACAATACGATCACACTACGATTTCCAACGAATTCACTCGATGTCACGCGAAATTCTATAGTTGTGATTGGTCGACATTGTATAAGACTGGGTCTCGATCGGTGTTGCCATTTACATGTGTTTTGCTTTTCTATTGCAATGAAGTATTCATTCGGAGTATTTGCACCGTTGTTTGCTTTTCTGTGGCAGGCATAATGAACGTTGAGAATAAACCTTTCCATGCCTCCGCAGCGTTGCCACAAATCTTGAAATGAATGAAATGCAGTAAATGTAAATACCTTCTATCGTAATTAATAAATTATATTATATAATGTAGGTTGAAAGGAAGGTAGGTGCATAAAATAATATGATTTTGATTAATATGAATATGCTGAATGCTGACTATTAAATATAATATTTTAGAGATACACGGAATATTATTGAGGAGGCTTAGCCTCCTTAGCCTCGTTTGACTAGCCGCCCCTGATATATATATATATATATATATATATATATATATATATATATATATATATATATATATATATATATATATATATATATATATATATATATATATATAGAAGAAGAGTAGTCTTTGCTGACTAGTTAGGATGCAATTAGGATAATAATATTTGGGTATAGCAGCAAGCAAAACGTGTACTCTTATAACACTATATTCTCGATATTTCGACAATGATTATTGTCATCTTCAGGGTAGCTACAAAATAAGCACAAAAGAAAATCAACAATGGAGCATTTGTTGATTTTCTTTTGTGCTTATTTTGTAGCTACCCTGAAGATGACAATAATCATTGTTGAAATATCGGAAATATAGTGTTATAAGAGTACACGTTTTGCTTGCTGCTATACCCAAATATTATTATCATAAATATATATATATATATATATATATATATATATATATATATATATATATATATATATTTATATATAGTATATATATATAGGTATATATATATAATATATATATATATATATATTATATATATATAATATATATATATCATATGTGTATATATATATAGTTATATATATATATATATATATATATATAGGATTTTGATATTATTATATAATCAAATTCCGCTGAAAAAATATTTGTTTGCTATTGTATTTTTTTTCTGCTTGAAAAAAAAGTAACTAGTAGGTACCTATACCTACTACAAAACTACAGTCGCAAACATTTAAATGAAAACAGTGATAAAAAACAAAGTATATTGTTTTTCATTTATATTTGACAAATTATAACTATTCCTCATTTCCGGAAAAACACAGAAACGTCCATCTCATTCTTTCACCACCAACAATAGTCAGTAAATACTCATGGGTATTACGTAAAGGCATCATTATCGAACCAAACATAATACGTGATGTTCTACTTCATTCATTGTGCATTATTTAGGTTAGAATTATTAGACTGAGTAAAAGCTTCGTATTAGTCCCTATCGATTTTACCCTTGAAGCTATATTAAATTTCAATCAATGACGGAGGGAGTCCGCCGAACTGTCAAGTAACTTAATGCCCTCCAAGGACGGGATTTGTTAAAACAATTTCACGGTAGCATTCAGTTCACGGTATCCCCAACGGAGTCTGGTACGGACCTTCTACGGAACTTGACAGATGGCGAAACAAGTTGTAATTGCTCTTATGAAATTGTTAAAATAATAGTTTAGCTGTAAATGCGGCTTTAGAAGTTCCCAAATGGGGTTGTTTTCCAAAATACCGATAGGGTCAATCTCACTCAGAATTTTATCTCAGGACTACCGTTCTGGTTATGCTTTCAACATAAAGTTGCTAAACCTAAAGTGGGACGCGAGTAACAAATCTCAATGTGACATATAGAATATACGAAGGTATGTAAAATAGTTATTTACACTACAAGGGAGGCAAGTGATACTTACCAGTCGAGGACGTAGTTTGCGCCCGAGCGTTAGCGAGGGCTGGCAAAATAGTCCGAGACTGGTCAAGAATACTGCCTCCCGAGTTTTGTATTATATTTTTTCTACTCCACTTCTCTTGAATTAAAAAAAAAATTTTTTTTTTAAATTCTATAATTTGAGCAATTCAATTGAAATAACCTGTATGTATGACAGATCTACAAAAGCCTAGTGTCCCTTGACACAACTGGTTATGAAATGGTTGTTATGAGATTCCCAATCAAACAAAAGTTCTGTCAGTGTCAATTTAAAAATTGTCATAATGGATGTAGATGCAGTTATTATTTCCCAGAGGGATGTAAGTATTTACTTACCTCCCTAGGTAAAATGTACTTACCTCCCCCAAATCAGTTTGATAATGAAGTACTTACCGAATAAGGAGTAGAAAAAAATTATTAATAACACTTTTATTACTCTCAAACGTTGGTAATTTATTTTTTCTACTCCTTATTCGGCAAGTACTCCATTATCAAACTGATTTGGGGGAGGTAAGTATATTTTACCTCCCTAGAGAGGTAAGTAAATACTTACATCCCTCTGGGAAATAATAACTGCATCTACATCCATTATGACAATTTTTAAATTGACACTGACAGAACTTTTGTTTGATTGGGAATCTCATAACAACCATTTCATAACCAGTTGTGTCAAGGGACACTAGACTTTTGTAGATCTGTCATACATACAGGTTATTTCAATTGAATTGCTCAAATTATAGAATAAAAAAAAATTTTTTTTTTTAATTCAAGAGAAGTGGAGTAGAAAAAATATAATACAAAACTCGGGAGGCAGTATTCTTGACCAGTCTCGGACTATTTTGCCAGCCCTCGCTGACGCTCGGGCGCAAACTACGTCCTCGACTGGTAAGTATCACTTGCCTCCCTTGTAGTGTAAATAACTATTTAGTAACTTAAGAAAATAAACATTTTATATTATATTATATATATATATATATTATTTATAATTATTATCAAAATATGAACTAATTATGACTTGTTCAGTACAGTCAGTAGGTACGTTCCATACAGTATTGAGTGGATTGTGGTAAGTGATACTTGATTAGACTTGAAGTTTTTATTCGTTGTGGAGTAGGTATACCTATATACCTTAAATAGTGTATTATATAGCAAACATTAAATATCCTTTGAGGTATTTGATAAAACTATAATACAATGGAGGTGTTCTATGGATTTTATTTATATAATTCTCTTCCTGTGAAATAACATAAATAGTTGGTATGATCTCAAGGTTCATATTTTACTTTGACGAATATCGAGATGAAATTGACATGGAACCGACAACATGTCGTGGGACACCAGTGCATTTCGTTTATATTCGCTATTATTCTGCTAGGAGTACTATTAAAATTTTTTTTTAACAATTCTAGCAATTTTTGCTGCATTTTCTACAGTGTTTATTATGTGTTGGAATATCATATGGCATTTCTGTATCCGAATCAATAAATATTGTAAAATATACAAAATACGAGAATAATTAAGTTTGATACAAGTTTTTTCTACCTCATTTCCCCACACGAATACCTTGCAATGGGTAGGTTTTGATCAAATGTTTTCTTTATTCTGATTTAAAAACATCCGTGAATATTGCGATTTCTCTTTGGAAATGAGGGGTATATGTCAGTAATGTCCAGATTCCCTCGACTTACCTTGGGGGCGCGTCTGTCCACTTGCTCATTCTAATCAATCAATATTTGAAAATCTGCTTAGTAAAAGTGGATTTGATATTAAACCCATCATATTTTTATAATTATAAGTTCTTAAAAACACGTGAAATGTGTTGGTTACTGTCGCTGTGAATTAAAGTATCTGTGAAGGTTGGTTTTCTATAAATGTTGAAAGTAAGTAGAACAACCTTCACAGATACTTTAATTCACAGCGACAGTAACCAACACATTAAAATAAAACTCAGTGCTTTTCATTCGTTCATACATAGGTTGTTCACGATTCCATTATCGGAAACAAATTTTCAAACTGAAGTTAATACAATTAAATTATTAGCCATCAATAACGGTTACAATGAAAGTCTTATCGACAAGCTCATTGGGAAAAAACGAAGAAAGTATCTGTTGCATTCAATATACCCCACGCAAACTATTAATGAAGAACAAAAATACTTCCCAATAAATTATGTGCCAAATTTGAGTAGCAAAATTTGTAACAGACTATCGAAAAATAACGTTAAAACAATTTGTACAAATAAAAGAAACTTGAAGTCACTCTTGGTCAATAATAAAGAAAAATCTAACATCGGAGAAAACAGTGGTATTTACAAAATATTTTGCGACGAATGTCCTGCTTTCTATATTGGACAGACAGGAAGGAATATAAATATTCGTGTTGAAGAACATAGAAAGTCAATTTTACAAAACAAAAATACCACTAGCTTCTCTGAACATTGTATAAAATTCAATCACTTCCTGGATTTCAACAAAACCAAATTGTTACATTCAGGTAACAAGGGTAAACGTCTTGACCTTCTCGAAATTATCGAAATAAGTTCCGCCCATAATAGTCAATTACCCCTTGTAAACGAACAAATTGATTTTCAGGTATCACCTTTGCTTTTGTCTGTTTTATAAATTACGATGCAATACTCTCCTGTTGTCAGTCTTGATAATGAGTTCATAGCTCGAAACATGTCGACTTTTTATTACTGCTAAGTACAGTATCTAAAGATTTTTTATATTGTGAAACATAAGCCAAGTGTTTTTATTTTAAAGTTTATACTTTATTCTTTGTGATGTTTCACCAAGTGATGTGCGAGAATTCAATCTCAGTTATATATATAATATATATATATATATATATATATATATATATATATATATATATATATATATATATATATATCCATCTGTGCAATGTTCGCGGATGACACGAAACTCAGTAACTGTCCACTAGTCAATACAGGACACCTCCAAAATTACCTTGATAATTTATCCAAGTGGTGCGAGGAGTGGTTGTTGCCTCTCAATATCGATACCTAAGTGTTGTGTGCTTCATATTGGTAAGGGAAATCCTAAGATTGCTTACTTCATCGACCAGCAGAGGCTGGCTAGTGTCTCGCAACATTGTGACCTGGGTGTTACAGTCACTGAGAACTTAAATTGCTCTACCCACATTTCAATTGCTGTATCCAGGGCAAAAAAATTTACTTATATCTACTAGCCAAAACTTTCGCTGGATGTGATATTGCCACATGCAGGACCCTCTACACAACTTACGTGCGACCTATTCTTGAGTATGCGGGCCCAGTATGGTGGGCAAATCTGAACAGAGATCAGGAACTCTTGGAATCCGTGCAGCCCGGACTATCAGACTAGGCTGCGGTTGTTTCAGTTGCCTTCTTTTTCGGAACGCAGATTGAGAGGTGACTTGATAATCACATATAGAGCGCCTCACTCTCTCTTCGGTGCAGACATGGCGTACCTCTTTCCACTCAATCAGAATCGGGCATTGAGAGGACACTGCTACAAGCTGGCCAAAGAGAACTTCAGGACAACAGTGAGGAGCAACTTTCTCCCCAACAGAGTCTTCGAAATCTGGAATCGGCTTCCCTCTGAGACTGTGTTATCGCAAACGGTGAATTCCTTCAAGAACTCTCTGGAAAGATGGTCTGAACTTCTTCGTTAATAAATTTAAATAAAGTAAATTTAATTTCAATCTCAGATCATTTGATTTGTTACTCAGTTTATATGTTTGTAACACTTCTCGAATTCTTTCTTAGTTTCAATTTTATGTTTATATTTTTGAGTTTATAGGTTAACCTTAACTCTCAACTTTTGTAATAATAATAATAATAATAATAATAATAATATATATATATATATATATATATATATATATATATATATATATAATTTACTTCGATTAAGGTCGTACTATATAAATGAATCTAAAATTCGGTAGATGAGTGACTGAGACCAAATTGTTAAACTTCAAACAGATTTATTTGACATTTGACAGATTGATGTAAAAATTAGAAATTTTTTTCTGTATTTTAAGATTAGGTTTATCGGTCCAAATCTAATTGTTTGATATATTTGGGATGACCACTGTTTATTTTTGTTTTTTGTTTTACTGTTTCATTGCCGAGCAGTATTTGTAACCTCACATTGGTGAGTGAATTGTGTCTTTTGTAATGAATATGATAAATAAATGAGAATACCTTGCAGATTGCCCTGAAGAAGAAAGGCAGTGTTTTGAAAGCTAGGTTATGAATAAAGAGTAAATACAATACGTGCATTATTTGCCGAGTTTCCCTAAATTTTAGATTTATATATATATATATATATATATATATATATATATATATATATATATATATATATAAATATGTATATATATATATATATATATATATATATATATATACCTATATATATATATATATATATATATATATATATATATATATATATATATATATATATATATATATATACCTATATATATATATATATATTCATATATATTTATGAACAGAACAATTCATATTCTGAATAGAAGAATATTTATTCCCATATTTGCTAACCTATGTTATATGAGTACATATAAAAAAGAATTCAGTTACTTCTTTTGTTGTTTTAGTTCAAATTTCTTAACAAAATGAAATGATACTTTGGAGATATTCCACAAATCGCAATATATCGTTGAGGAGACGAAGAAACAAACCAACTTATTTCTCCAAAGATCAAAAAAAAAAGTTTATACCTTACCATCTAACTGCGAAACTTCATAACGAAGAGGAGCGAATAATCCCTCATAGTTTCCTTTCGAAACGGACGGGAAAATATTATATTTATACAACCTTCTATATATATTATGGGAGTTGCATGCAACGCCGAATTCAGAGTTCTCCATCAGTTTCCTGGAAATTCTCCTTTTCAGTGATCTCTATGTAATTAAATCTCTTTATAGAATGAGAGCGGCTCCCTTTCAACGCTGATGAATAGACGGAAGTTATGAAGTTATACGTCCAAAATTACAAAATGAGCACTTCAAAGACAGAGGGTAATTTGCGTGAATTCTCGTTGCGACCGTGCTACGTAAGTAGATTTTAAATTGAATTTGGACCCGTTTGAATCGCGTTTTATACTCATTTGATTTAAGGTTCGATCCGCATCGGCTCAATTTGGAGTATGAGAACTAATTTTTCAATCACCATATTCATCATCATTCGTTTAAACGTCATACTCTATTGACAATTATTTGTAAATTTCACAAAGTGAGGTAAGGTGGGGCAAGTGCGCTATACATTTTGTCGACTTTAAACAGCTACATAAAATCTGCTTTTTATGTTAGAGAGATTATTATAGTAATGCAAAAGAAATTTCTACCACTTCTGTATTGTTCTGTGTCATAGAATTCTGCGAAAAATAGAAATTTACATGTTTCATAAACGAAAAGAAAAAAAGGTCCCTAGTATGCACTTACCCCACAAATGGGGTAAGTGCATAACCCAGCCTTCGAAACGTTACAAAGACTAATTAGTGCACGACGGGGCAAGTGCCAGATAGTTCGATTCCTGATGTTTGAATGGTTTTTGAATTTTTGAAAATCGGAGCATAACTCTCTGAGATACAGAGTTTGACAGCATGTCGATCAGAAATTTACTGGGTGGTTAGAAAAAATTTAAAGATGTGATAAACGTTATATTTATTTCCGTTGAACAACTCAAACATTATACTATGAAAATTCAACAAAATCGCAAGACTTTTCATCACAAAAGGGTATCAGAATTATGTTAAAAATTCAAAATTCTACAATACAACAATAAAAAAAAATTCATCACTAAATGTTGTAACTAGGTAAATCAATATTAAAAATAGCTTCCCCTCGCCTACCAACTTTTGGTGATATCATTGGCTCATCTTTATCAAATTCAATGATCTCTCCCACGTAATGCTTGATCGTTTTCTTGCCCAAAAATTGACCCAGTCACCAACAGCCATGTCATTAACTTTTTTAAAGTCTGTAGCATCTTCTCTCTGCTCTTTCTTCTTCTTCCATTTTTCTTAAGTAAGAATCGTAAGGGGGCAAGTGCGCACCATCCTGCACTTGTCCCACTGTTGACTAGCGCACTTGCCCCGACACCTCAATTTTTTGAGGTAAGTGCAGAGTACCGCCTAACTCAGGTGAAATGAAGAAATCTAATTAAATTCAAGTTTTATTCTAGAACTTCAATATTAAAAGTATGTACTAAGTATGAGAAATATGCAAAAAATTGTAAAATGTGGTGGATCAACTGAGATGACCTTGACTCCTTCCTACTTGACACACGAGACTAAACCACATGGTCACTTTGAAACCGCGCTAATACTGAAGCGCACTGCCCTGGAGCGCCTCTAGCGACAAAGTTTTTATGCATAATTATAAAGTTCGCAACAGAACCTACAGATGATAGCTCTCTGACTCAAGCTTAACAGGGCAAAAGAGGGCTACTATGCACTTACCCCGAAAACGCACTTGCCTCACCTTACCTTATATGATTGTTTTTTCATAATCTTAATATATATAAATTACGTCTCAAATTGTTTGCCCGCGATGGAATCCTAAACTACTTAACCAATTTTGATCAAATTTGCACACCGTGTGCAGTTTGATCCAAATTGGAAGATAGGATAGCTTACATCTTAATTTATAGTCGCAATATTATTTTATTGCAAATTATTTGTTGATTATCTCTGTTAGTTTGATAAGATACTCACAGATGGCGGTATAAGGTAGTTAGTTGACTGAATTGAGTAAGTATCCAATAGATGGCGCTATGTTGAAATTACTAACGCTTTACGTATTGCTGAGGCCAATGTATAAGTTAAATTAATACTATAGTAAATGCAATGTGAAATTATTCTTATTTTTTTCAATTTTTGGTGCTTTATTGTTTAGAACTCTCTTATCAAAATAAATATATGTAAGTATTATCATATCACATAGTTATATTCCGGTAAACGTTGTGTTTATATATTACATTATTTATACAACGTTTGCCGGGTCAGATAGATTGATAGATAGATATATAGGTATATATATATTGATAGATAAATTGTTAGATAGATTGATAGAAAGAGATACATAGGCAGATAGATGAATAGTTATTTAGATAGATAGATAAAAAGATAGATATTAGGTATTATCATATCACATAGTTATATTACGGCAAACGTTGTGTTGACATAAACATTATTTAAACAACGTTTCCCGGGTCAGATAGATTGATATGGGTATAGTATAGATATATAGGTAGATATATATTGAAATATATATATATATATATATATATATATATATATATAAATAGCTAGAAAGATAGATAGATATATAGATAAATATATAAATAGATAGATAGATAGATAGATAGATAGATTAGATAGATAGATAGAGATACATAGATAGATGAAAGATAGATAGATAGATAGATAGATAGATAGATAGATAGATAGATAAAAAGATAGATAGATGAATAGATAGAAAGATAGATAAAAATTTATATGGCAGAACCACGTTTGCCGGGTTCGCTAGTAGGTAGTATAATTTATAAAGAAAACCGGTGAGCAGCAGAGCTTTCGAGAAGACGTACTTCCTGACATGAAGATATCTACTCTGCAACAGTGGCGTATATGATTCCAGAGCAAACTAGGGGGCATCCATTAATAACGTGAGATAATTTTGGCGATTTTTCGATCCCCCCGCCCCCTTGGTGAGATGTCGTGAGATTTTGCTCGACCCCCTTCCTCCTCCTCGGATCTCACGTGAGATATTTTTAAATGCGTATTTATTATGTAAATGAGTTAATATGTGCTCGATTCCATTATTAGATGTATTTAAAGAAACCATTTTCTTAAAATTTTTTCTATTTGAGACTACTTAGTATTTAATATTTTGAATGACGTAGCATAAGTAGAATTACAATGAGATTTAACAATAACATACCTAAATAGGAACTACTAAAATTTGTAAAAAAATATTCACTCTAATTCAATCAACGGAGACTCATGTATGATCTCAAGTGTGAATACTACTTTAACATTTTTCATTCCACCATAACTTCAATAAAAAATTCTATTAGTTCAAGTGAATTAGTAATATTTTATTGAAATGTGGAGAAAATAAAATTAGTAATAAAACAATTGTTGTAATAAGCCATAAGAAATTATTTTTCAGTGAAAATTATTATGGCATCGTTTATTTATTATAAAAAGTTATAGCATAATTTTTTATGAATAATCTTTCCATCGTGCGGTATATGAAAAAGAAATATTCTTTCAAAAAAATAAAATTCATTTACTATTAATAAATATTCATTAATAGTTAACGAATAATGAAAGAAAAATAGTTGTTCATATTTAATAAATGAATAAATTGTTTTCAAACAAATGTAATTTATTTGTAGTTAATAAATTCTTCTATCAGTGCATATTTGAGACGCGGTGAATATTATTATGTATGATTTAGCCATATCTCAGGAAAAACATTCTTCACTCAATTTAACCCAGTTTTCTCGCAATTTTATACTGTTTCTTGCGGGAAAAAATTACGTGATATTTGCGAAACCACCCCGTGAGATTGAGAGAGATTTTTCTCGATTCCCTCCCCCCTAAACACCTCACGTGATTAATGGATGCCTCCTATTGCAGACTAGATATCTCCGAGTCAAATAGGCTGCACTGAAGAGGTCTAATAATATCGAAACAGCTGTATGCAGATTTTGAGTCGGGGTGACTTGACGTTTTCTATAATTCACCGCTGGATTGTGAATGTAGAATTCTCGTTGCGGAATACGTATAACGAGTTCCTTTGGGAAGTTGTTCAATAAATTTTTAAGTTACTGAAGAATTTTGCACTTCATTTAATGTATGAAATTGACTATGGTCAACAAGTATGTTTTTCATGATTTGATTTATATATATATATATATATATATATATATATATATATATATATATATTTAAGAAAAAGGAAGTCTTTGCTGACCAGTTAGGATAAAGCTAGGAGAAAACTCGTTGGGTACGCAGCATGCAGGAAGTATACTCTTATAACACTTTTTCCAATATTTCGACAATGTTTATGTTCATCATCAGGGAATGCTACAAAATTATTACAAAGTGAACTAGGACAGATAGTGGAAAAACAACTATTTACTTACAGTGTCCATGAGACAAATTTAATCTTGACGTTAACAACAAAAGTGCACATGTTCAGAACAAAGTCAGTGAGAGTAACTTATAAATGCCATCATCACCAAATTTCAACAATTAAAGGCAGAAACAAACAGTCACATTAAAATTCAAATTATTGTAAAATTATTTTAAAACACTACATCATACCGGTATTCACATCGTCGGCATGGAAAGTGAAATGAAATTAAAAAAATATAACCGAAAAGTGAGGCTAAAGTGAGAACATAGAAAAGGTGAACCACGCTAAGGACCGAATTTTCTTACTCTTAGAGCATCAGAGCACAGAAAAGATATCATATCGCCAGTGTGTCATCTCCCAGCAAAAAGGGAAAAAAACTCCGCAAGTTGAAATTATTAAATTAAACAACCCGAAAGATACACATGAAAATTATTATGATGAAAAACGTTATTTAAAATTTAGGAAAACATAAAGAGCGGCTAATTATAAAAAGGATCAAAACTGTCTATAAGCCTTGAGACACCAAGAAACTGGAAAAGTGGAACATAAAATTAAAATTTAAATTAAATCAATCAATAGAAATGGAGTTTGAAACTCTTACGCTGTGAGGATACTGATCCAAGTGCAATAAGAATGAATATATTTCACTTAAATGCTTAATATCAGTCTTTTTGTTAACACACGAGGAGACTGCGAAATGAAGGCAATTTCCAGAAAAAGTCTCTTATATTTATTAGATTCTTTAGCTGAGATTTTAGCAGCATTAAAATTGATATTATGCACATGATCACTAAGTGCACATCTTTCTGGGTGTAATCTACAGTCACTCTTATGTGAACAAATCCTGTCCTTCAATAACATGTTCGTTTGACCAATATATTCACTCGAGCAATCAGAGCAAGGAATTCAGTACACTACATGTGATTGATGTAATAAAGGAGTTTTATCCTTCAATTTAGTAAACAGAGAATTTATAGTCAAGACAGTTTTATTAGTCAGTCTTATTAAAAGGTTTGAAAACTCTACTAAGTTTTGGAGTGACACACGAAATAAAAGGTAGAGATCCATAAAAATTATTATTGACCCAGTGCTCTGAACCAGCACCATCCGCAACATCCAAATTTGCACCAACATCATTAACATTGATTGCGTTAGGTTCCATTGTGGAGCTAAATAATAATTTTCAATTTTTATAAATTTTGATGCTGGTTCAGATAGATATCACATTATGTTCAATTAGTTTGTTGGTGGTGGATGTTATAATAATAATTAATAGAAATCAATTATATTATATCGTGGGGTGAGTACTACAACTAGGTAACTACAAATTTGGCGAAATCTGGGTAAGTGCACAGATAAATCCCATTAGGTGAGGTCCACACCATACTACAACTAGGTATCTGTTGTAGACATTTTACAGGAGTTATCTAGAGTTTTCAAAACTATATAAGTTGATGATCAGAAAAAATGTTCGATCTACAACTAGATAAGTTCACTTATCTAGTTGTTACCATTAGCAGAACTGCAAGATTGAAGCAACAATTAGGCAACTCAACATGTCTAGTTATAGCACTACAAGTTATGGTAAGGCTTTCTACATTTTCGAGCTAGTTGGATGTAAACAGTGTGTGATATTTAGTGCTTTATTGTTCTAAAACTCCAAGATGCCTTCAAGAGCAAGACGTATATTGCAATTATGCGACATCAACATAAGTAAGTATAATTGTATTACCCCATTCATTAAAATACCGTTACCGACTCAATAATTTACTTAGGTAATTGTAGATACTAACTCATTTTGTCAATATCAAAGAGTGTTTAAAAAGATTTTCAGACTAGAACTTACAGAGCAATGAAATAGAATGCCGAAATTTAAATGATCGGAATAGTCGTTCGGTTAGCGTGCCTTCATCGGTTTGTCACGTTTGTCAAACGTATTTGAAAAAGACGAAAACAGCGCAGCCAATAGGTTATGCCGTCTAATGAATTCTACCGGGTTAATGGCGGCGATTCGTTTGATGTGATCTTCGGCGGCACGGTAAGCATAGAAAGCAATCAAGGACACCGTATTAAAATTTAATTGTAATGTATTTACAATTCAATACTGTAATTTTAACTTTTGTTTTCTTCTCAAATCTCAGAAAATTTCGATTTGCAGTTGAGACCTGGTTGATATCTGATCACCGCTCGCATAGTTATATCAGAAAATGCGTGATGCAGGTGCCGGGTTGAAGTACCTTATTAGTATTAATATTTTATTTTGTATTTAATTTCAAATCAGATTCGATTCCAGTTTAATTTCCTTCAATTCAGGTACATTAGGAAAATATATCATAATTTTACAATTTACATTCATTTATATTGATGTAGGTAACGACTGCAGATTGAAATCAGAAGCTAGATCATGTAGTCCATCCTCTCGTCATCACCCAATACCTGAAGATCACAGAGCATATATCCTTACTGGACAGACTTGTGAGTAACTATTCATCAAACAATCAATTATTCTAATTTTATATTTTTCGTTACTAGCGTTACTGCCAGAAGAAATGGGGAATTTAAATGGTACATCCTACGATAGCAATTCCATCCCTGGGCCCAGTCATCCGGCTGAAGCCAACACTAGAAGACCAGGTGAGAAGCTCGACACTCTCAACTCAAATTATGATTCGGATGAGGAAGTTGACGAAGAACCTTTGTTCTCATCAGACCACTCTGAATTTTGCCCAGAGGAAATGTCTACAGACGAAACCCATGTAAGTGACACTGACTACCTCCATACACATCGGATCCCAAACGTGAAGAACAGCAGTGGACGTCTCGATGGAATGGAGCTGTTTCCAGAGTCAACGGCGAAACCTCGAAAACCTCGAATCCTATGTCTCTTCACGGAAGAAAGTCATTCCTGCTATCCAAATGAAACCCCTGTGCCAAAACTGCAGGAGCCAATGCAACGCAAAAATCTCGGAAGAGGAGCGAAATACGATTTTTTCAGCCTATTATGCATTAGGTGAATATAGCAGGCAGAGGGATTTTATTCATGCCAACACTGAGAAATTGACTAAAAAGCGTATAACAGCCGATAATTCAAAACGCAATTTCACCGTCACATTTTATCTTCCCAGCAAGGAAAAAAAAGTTAAAGTGTGCAAGACAATGTTCCTCAATACCTTGGGAATTAAAAAAGGGGTTGTAGACATAGCGATGAAAAAGCGAACCACCGAAAATACTAACCAAGAAGATAAGAGAGGAAGACACATCAAGAAGCAAACTCCACCAGCTATTGTTCAAAATGTAAAAGCACACATAGAAAGATAACGAAAATCTATAATTTTTTATTATTATTTTGTTTTTGCTCAATTTTCATTTTTCACTTTGTAAATTTAATTAAATAACATTATAATAAATATTATTAACATTATTGTCAATAAAAACTTATAAATACTAAATAAACTATTCATTTACTACCCTGCTTGCTAAATGTGTTTGAATTATTTAGTTTGACTCTAACATTGTGCTATGAAGGCTTCCTAAATTGGATTTGAAAAATCATTTATTTAAAACAACGTTGATCATTTGGTATGTAAGTACTTCTAACTCAACATCAAAAATATCTTTATTGCTAAAACTAGGTAACTGATTTTTTTTTAGGATACATTAAATTTCAAGGACTGTTTTTCGTCAATTCTTACAAAATTGTGGTCAAAACGAGACATAAATACTTCTAATTAAATATAATCCAGAAATGGTAGTAAAATAACTTATAGTTTAGTCTCCACAATCTTCCAAAATCTTGGTAAAACTTTAGTTTGCGTTTTTCTCGAAACAGCTGATTTGTAGTTACCTAGTTGTTGTATTGACCCCACGATATCATACATTTATACAAGAAGTTACCTATATGAAGCTGTATAACTATGAGCTGAAATTTGGTACCTGAAATATTTTTCGTTGCAGAAAGATTGTACAAAATTTAAGAAAATTTTTGCAATCGTCGCTATATTTACGTAGATAATTCTAATTTTCATATAAATATTTCCCAGTACATATTGACATCTCCATCGATTCTCATCGAATCGAATGAGCTGAAATTTGGTATCTAGAGTTTCTTCCGAGGCAGCACGAAACTATCAAAATTTGTTAGAATTTTTCCAACAGCCGCCACTTTTACGTATAGATATTTTTTGTTTTTTCGTGGTTTTTGAAAAATTTTCCACAGCCCAAGCAGCATTTTTAGTCGTTGGTACCACCCGGCGACTATTATGGGTAACTCTGAAGTTATAGTTACTTGCGACGGGAATAATATTTGTCCCCGCCTACTTTACTTTGGCGTCTGCTTCGCCTTTTCTTTGTCTTGCATATGTAGAAAGAGTTTAATAATGACATCTTCCATCATTATTTAGCCTCCTCAACAGAATGGAAATAATATTTTCATGGTTATGTAGATATTATTACTTGTATGGGTACACAATACTTTGCTGATTTACGAGCTCCGAGTACAAAGAAATTCAAAACGATTTTAAAAATTATGTGATATTGATAGATTCATAAAAACAATGCGCCCTCTCAAAATACCTTTTTCGACACTTTTTTTTCAGGAAGGCAATGATAATAATGCATAAAATTGATAAAATATATTTTTATAACATTTTTACTAATTATATGAGTTCAGATTCGCTTCAATTTATATTTTTTTCTCACGTTTTGACGATTCCATACCTGTACTACTATAAGGAAATTGAAATAAATATAATGGCGTCCTACATTTGGTCAGTAAATATGGCGCATTTTAAAGAAATTACTTTAGAGTAATATTTACGTCACAATGTTTGTTTGAAGGATTTGTCACTTCACTGTAAGTAGCGGCCACTGGTCTTTTATCACTTTAAAGTCATTATCACCATTAAGTAGAATATTTGTCTACAAAACAACCACAAAGTTCCTGAAGCCACTATATAGTTACCCTTGGAACTTTAACCTGTAATTAATAAGTGCTTTATAGCGGTTAGTGAGTGCTGAATGTTTTTCGAACTGTACACATTTGCATGTGATAAATAAAAAGAAACAATGTAGTTGTTTAAAATTGTGGTCACACAATAAAAGCCTCTCATATATTTCACGGTTGTTCCTCATAAGTGGGAGAAAGACAGAGTATTGTTTCATCCCCAACACTTGGAGTACAGCGAAAGGGAGATACTAGAACTGATCCATAACTTTTCTTTTTTCTCACAGCTGACATTTTCACTTCACAAAACAACAACATACTATTCGAACACCAAGAAGTCTCTATAGATTGACCGTTACTTTAAAGTTATTTTTGAAGCAATTTGAACTTTTTTGTAATTAAAAATTACTGTGAAGTTGTTTTCGTGAGTAGCGAAATATTTAATTTTACCTTAAATATTACTACATAGTTCCATAACTTTGACGGAAATTAAAAAGTAGCAAGGACGTCATAGTTACTTTTAACGCCACCATAAAGTAATAAAAACTTTAAAGTGATGTACGAGTAACAAAACTAAGTTACTGGGACTAGCGAATATAACTTTAAAGTCTTTGCGACTTAAAAGTTATTTTACATAGTAACAGTCACTTTCCAGAAACTTGAAAAGCTACTTAGAAGTACTGCAACTTTTAAGCTCCAAATTATAGTGATAATAACTACAGAATTACTAAAAGTATCTAAATAAAAGTAGGAAAACCTAGAAAGTTAGTTTTTTAGTGGTAATTACGTAACAACGACCTATTCAAAGTTCCGAACTCAGTTTTCGCTACTTTGATGCTGCTTGGGAGCTTCTGCAGATTGAGTAAGAGAGCTGAAATTTGGTACATAGATTGAGTTCATGTTGAAATATAACCCTTCTTGGATTACAACTCTTTTTCTCAACCGCGCCGCATTTCGTGGTGACTATTTCGTTCGAAATCTCTCGATCTGTCTCGAAACAGTACTCGATGCACTTCGCGAATTGGTTTTTACAATACAGCAGTGGTTCCCAAACTTTTTTCTATGGCGCCCCCTTTTTGAAATCAAAAAGTAGTCGCGCCCCCCTAACCCGGAATAAACAGAAATATTTCTTTACTGCAAGAAAACATATTTATTTTTAAAAACAGCACAGTTTAAGCACTAATCGACTAATCTAATCTAATGCGAAGGGTGGTGCTGCATTTCCTTGACAAGGTTGGAAATTCTTGGTTTTATCATTGAAAGTGCGCAACGTAGCAACATCAAGCCGGTTACGTTGTTTTGTTTTGATTCCCATTAAAACAGAAAATCTTTTTTCACACAAGTAGGTCGTAGAGAACGGTATATAAAATTTCAAAGCCATTTCTGCTATTGAAGGATAGATGTTGAAGTATTTTATCCAAAATGTTGTAATCGCCAAATTTGTAAAGGCATTTTCCGCCACTGAATCGTGTTTCAAGTCGATTGCTTGTTCTTGCAGGTTCACTGGCAGGATGTTTATATTGAAATTAAAAGGATTTTGAGCAAATTTGTGTTCTTCATTGTCATGTAATTCGGGAAAATATCTTTGAAATTCATGGAAGAGGCTTTCTAGATGAGATATAATATCTGTTTTAATCTCTTCATTGTTAGTAATATCACTTTTTTCCATTAAAGAAGCCAATTTCGGAAATGAAAAAAAATTTGGCATTTGAGCTTGCAGACGACGTTTCCATAAAAGCAGTTTTTCTGAAAAGGCTTGGATAGCATCATGGTGGGTAATTATATTTGCTGACATATTGTCTTGTAACTTCAAATTAAGCATGTTTAATGCCTCAAAAATATCAGCTAGATAAGCTAATTTGATTTGGAAGTTTTCATCACCAAACGCTTTTAAGAATTGTTCCTTTTTTTGTTGTCTGAGAAATTCGTGTACTTTCATATTTAACTCAAACAGTCTGGATAATATATTTCCCTTGGAGAGCCAGCGTACCTCCGTATGGAATAAAAGTTTTTTATGTTCTGACCCTAAATCAGAACAAAGAGTATCAAAGAGCCTGGCGAAAAATTCGTATTATTTTCTGGAGCTCTCGCGCCCGCGCCCCCCTTAATAATCCTTTACGCCCCCCTAGGGGGGCGCGCCCCCCAGTTTGGGAACCACTGCAATACAGTGTTTAAATTTGGTTCGTAGATGTTGACGTACTTTCTTCCGTTGCTTTCAACTTTTTTACTCAACCACGATGTAAACTCATGGACAAAATTAACGCAACACTTAAAATTATACTTATTTTTGATTTGAAATAACTCTTTTAATTTTCAACTTATTGCATTGATTTTTTTGGCTTATTGTAGAAAATTCATTGGAATTATCAAAAGCATTTTGAATTTCTGTTAAAATGAATTTGATAATGTATTATACCGGGTGGAATGAAACAATATTTATGTACCTTAAATTCTGAACACCCTGTGGGGTGAACTAAAGGCTACAAATTTTTTCTTCATAAATAAATAGCAAGACTAATTTGTTCTTGATATTTCGTTACTTGATTTAGTCCAATATTTGTCTCTTCACGAAAGATGCTTTTCAAAGAAATCTCTATAATTTCTGCGACGTAAGTTAAGAGAAAAAACGAAAAAATCTTAACATCAAAAGCAACAATTATTAAATTAAAATTAACATAAATAAGTAAAAAATTAATGAAGCGTAAATTATTTATAATCTGCTGACGAATGTTCTCTCATTTTGCGAGAATTACACGTTCAAATCTTGAAATGGGAGCAGGTACCTACATGACTTTGGACCGATTTTGTTAGAACATCCAAAAGATGCTCAATTGGGTTTAAGTCAGCACTTCGTAGAGGAAAGTCTAATGTTGGGCTGTGTATTTTGCCACCTTCAATTTATTTTATGAAGAATTCACTCTAGGTTGATTTTGAACAAAAACTGTAAAGATTTCTTTGAAAATTCGTATCTCTTGTAAAGAGACGAATATTGAACTGAATCAAAAAACAAAATATCGAGAATTAATTAGTTTTTCTAATGATTCGGAAAGAAAAATTTTTTAGCCTTTAGTTCACCCCACAGGGTGTTTAGAATTTACGGTATATAAATATTGTGTCATTCCACCCGGTATAATACATTGTCAAATTTATTTATAAAAAAATTCAAAATGCATGTGATAATTTGAATTAATTTCCTACAATGTGCCCCAAAAATTATTTTAATCGGTTCAAAATTGAAACAGATATTACGAAACAAAAATAAGCAAAATTCCAAGTGTTGCTTTAATTTTGTCTAGAGTATATTTCGCGAATTTTACTTTTTTAATAAAATAAATTATTTTCTACTTTTAAATTCTTTTTATATTCAACGTGATTTTTCAAAATATAATCCATATATAGATTCTGTTCTCGCTATGCATTTTGCGTGAAAAATACGACCCTAGTGATGGAGCTATGCTGCTCACGATTTTTTTTTCAATTTGGTAATAGTAAATTTGTGTAAAGTATCTCGTTAACACTGTACGTTCGACAGCTTGGAACACCTACTTCTTTCAGAGCAGTGACTTGCACGAATTTGTGAAAGTTTGATCACAGATCACGAATTCAAAGTAGGATTTACAATCAAGTGATCAGTGGCATGCTGGGTGGGGATTAAGGAAGCACAAAACACAGCACGTAATTCAGTTATCTATGTTCGGAAATATGGCAGGTACAGTAAAGTACAACAACCATTCTTCTCCGTATACCTTCGATTAGTACCTATTCTCGAAAATGAAAAGAAGTGTATGTTACATATGTTTGAAAATAGATTTTAATTATATTAAAGAAACAATATTAATATTGATTCAGTGCAATATTGCTTATTATTTTAAAAAAATCTTCTGAATGAATTGAAAAAAAATTCATACTGTTTATTTAGGCAAATCTAGGCAATGTATCGAAAAATTCACAGGAAAAAACTTGTGCGGTCTGGAGAGGGGGACGGGGGACGTCTGATATTATTTATTTTTTCTCTTTCTATAATCCTTTTGATGCTGTACATATGATTTCACTATTTTCTAAATAATGAATAGTAGCACTCGAATCACATGTAACTTAAACGTATGTAAGAAGTAATTCTTGTGTTAAGTTATACAATTTTACTAACTTACTCCTCTAAAATTGTATTACACATACTTACTGATGCAGTTCTCATTTCTCGACTTCATTACAAAATTGCAATAATGAGACAATATAACTCAGGTATGATTTAAAACAAAAAGAAAGATATATTTTCTACCTAGCAAGATATTGCACTTTTATAGATGTGCTCGCAAAACGCCATATTTGAAAAATTGTAAAGTTCACAAATTTTGTGTATTTTTGTGAGTATTTTACATTTTACATTTACAAGTCTGATGAAATCTTCGCATATCGTCAACGACATAAATCATGTCCTATTTCAATATTATCTTTCACAGAATGCCGACAAACATATGATGATGTATTCCGAGGAAGTCTCATACAATTTGTCAATCGTTACGTGACTATTTCTACCAGTTAACTACTACCGCAAGACGAAAAGAATATTCCTGTTTTCCAAAAAAGTTATTCATACTAGAGTTGAAAATAATGTAAGCTCAAAGAAACAATTATCAGATTTAGACTGAGTAGGAAGACTTTGAATAACTCCTTATTGAATGCAGATAAATTTTGATTGAACACAACTACCTACTTATATTTTAACATTATTTATTTAATTGCTCTCTTGAGAAAAACTGGCATTTAGAATAAATGTTTCGTAAAGTGATTTTATCAATTTCGAAATATTATTTAACATGTTTCAATGCTTTTTAATGCATCATATTATAAATAAATCTACTGCTTATAAATAACTAATTGTCTTTCCATTTACTGAAAGCTATATTTTATGCTGCAACTTGTTCATGCTATATGAAATGTAAAATTTATTAATTCAATATTGGGAGCCGTTAAATGATATAGATTCGTTTCAATTAGAAACTAATTGAAAGCCCTTATAAAATTGTTTTTAAAAATTTCCACGAAACATGTATCATGAAATAAAATTAAGTAAGATCAAGTTTTGATTGCCTACAAATAAAATGTATTTTTAATTAACCTTTTGAGTTAATGAAACGCTTTGTTTACAAGAATTTGTTCAACTCTAGAATATTTTATTGGAAACCATAGCTTGCAGAAAACAACAATAACTAAAATAAAGAAACTATATTATATAATAATTTTTTGAAGTCAAAACAAAAAAATTGGGGATGAAAATATATATATATCAGACATGAAATTTTTTTTCAAAATCTTGGTCTAGGTCTAAAACGGATAATATATAAATAAATATATATATATATATATATAAATATATATATAAAATAATAAATATTTAATATATATATATATATTTATATATATATATTTATAAAATATATATATATATATATATATATATATATATATATATATATATATATATATATATATATTATATATATATATATATGTATATATATATGTATATATATATATATATATATAATATATATATATATATATATATATATATATATATATATATATATATATATATATATATATATATATATATATATATATATATATATATATATATATATATATATATATATATATATATATATTTGTTCCCGGTACATATTGGCATCTCAAGCGGCTCCCATCGTGACAAATATGCTGAACATTGGTAAGTGGGATTTTTCTCGTTGCAGAACGAAATCAAAATTTTGTTAAATTATTCCCACAGTCGCCATATAGATATTTCTTTTTTCGTGGTTTTTGAAAAATGGCCGAACTTCACAGCTTCAGCAGATTGTGTTAGGCAGAGATTCCCACTCTTTTTTTTCTCGTAGACCACTTTAAAAATTTTCTGGTTCCGGTGGACCCCCTAGAACTACATTCCTACCATATAGTTTTAGAAAAAATAGTGAAAATTAATTGGTTAATTAATTAATTGATTGTGCTGTGAGTCTGCCTACATCGATAGGTGAAATCAAGCCAATATTTTTATTCTTCACGATCGAAACCGGATAATTTTTTGTGGACCCTTTTTTTGTCACGCCAACGTAGCCCCCGTAGAGTCTTCCGTGGACCCCTGGGTGTCCACCTGGACCACTTTGGGAATCAATGTGTTAGAGCGTTAAAGTTTGGTAAGTACCTACATTGAGTTTATGTTGACTTAAAACCATTTTTTGGTTTCAACTCTTTTTCTCAACTGCGCTGTATTTCGTGGTGACTATTCCGTTCGAATTGCATCTCGATATGCCACTATTACGCGATGTATTTCACGAATTTTTTTTAACAATAGAGGGTAGAAAATTCTTACGTGGATTATGTTGATGTTGAGGAAAGTTCCTTCGTTGGTTTCAACTTGTTCCTTCAACCACGATGCATTTCGCAAATTCTTTCTATAAAATAAATTAACTTCAAACGGTGTGTCACATGAAGGAAATGTGTAGAAGGATTAGAGAAAAGAACATGCTCTTCAATTTACTATGGTATAATTCTTCGGTGTGATCTATGGTTGGGCCATATGCTGCAGCATGTTCGTGAGAACGGTGAAAAAAAGTGGTCTGGCTTCATTCCTCCCTCACCTATGTGTGAGGGAGGCAGCCTATGAGTTTTGGAGATGTACTCCTTCAGCTTGATCAGCGGATACACTTGTATGTGCAAGTGCATTAAAGATAGGTGGTATATGATATTTATAGAAGAGTGGATGTGAGGGTAGGGTTCAGAGGATATATACTGGCCCAGCACTCACCATGTAAGTTTGCAAGCAGTGACTCACTTTATAGACCAGTCAACCCCGGGATTTGAACCCGGGACCTCCGGAATACTAGCCAGCTTACCCTAAGTACTTGGCTAACTAGCACGGTGTGATCACCAACATTTAAATTAGAAAGAGAGAGGAAAAAAACTCCTTCTGCCAACTTTAGTCTTCAACATCACGACTGCACGACGAATTGCCATGCAGCTTCTCTTGAGATATTGAGAAATAATTATTTGATTTGGTTATATCATGCATTAATTTAACCCACCTTATTGGCACAATATTATATTTGATCCGAAAATAAGCATTATTGGTTAGCAACCTACGTGCATACGGCATTATTGCATAAGACTGACTCATCGAAACAATTCCAAAAAGTATCCCGTGGTGTCTAAACACACCTCTGGATGTCAAAGGGACGCACCTGAATACTTTCCAGTCATGTTTTGCAACATAACTCACAATTTGTTTTGAGTGTCACAATATTCATTCCGAATGTAAAGCTGCGAAGAAATTCGATCTGGATTGTCGATAACGCTGGGGGGTTCATTCACCGAAATATCTCAAATAATACGGTTCTAAATGAGATGTATGGGGATTCATAGAAGGTTCCTCTTTTTTTACATAGTGGCTTGGTCATGCTACCGCTGATATGTTTATTTACAAGTCGTTGACCATTGATGTCAGTTGTATCTTAATTGTGCCTATACATGATGATGTTACTATTTCGAACTACACCTGTTTTCCTGCAAGTCATAATCGTCTTCTCGGCGAAGAAACTGTTATGAGTTTAAGGTAACTGGAATTTCATGAAAATTACTTTATATGATGTCATTAAATTGCACGTGTGAAATTAAGAAATCAGATCAATCTTTCAGGTAGGTAGATGTACCCATTGAACTTTATTTTTTACTCATATTTTCTCCTATAATAATGGATTATTATACTGAGTGGTTTTAAATTATACCTCCCGGTCCGTCCGTCTGGTCACCAAGTTGTATCTCAAGAACCACGATAGCTAGACAGTTGAAATTTTCACAAATTATGTATTTCTGTTTTCCGCTATAACAACAAATACTAAAAACAAAATAAAATAAATATTCATGGGGAGCTCCTATACAACGAACGCGTTGCCCTTTTTTGCTTGATATCAATAAAGGGCACATGAAATATTCACAAAATACTTGTACTTGTATTTTCACTTTAATAATAAATAATAAAATTCAAATAAAATAAATATTAAGGGGGTCCAACGCGAGTCCAACTCGCACTTGGCCGGTTAATTTATATATATATATATATATATATATATATATATATATATATATATATATATATATATATATATATATATATATATATATATATATTAATATATATATATATATATATATATATATATATATATATATATATATATATATATATATATATATATATATATAGAAAGAACGCGATCTGTATATGGAAAACTACACATAGGAAACTTTTGAAAATTTGACAGTATACTAATGTTGATAGGGGCAACTCGACTGAAATATTTTCAAGATAGTGGCACTTCCGGTTATACCGGAAGTAGATACCAACTTGCTTATTTTGAATTGGATACCCTATATATTAATACATTTTTAGATTCTACGCAAGATTCTAGGCAGATTTTATGTATTATGTCCTATACCTAAGTCTCAGCGTTTTTGACATATTTAGGTTTTTATGTCAAAAATGACGATTGCAAGCCCTAATATAATTATCAATTGTTCCTATAAGGATTTCCGTATTACTTACTTTGGGATGGATTCCTTGTTGAAAAAGACTTGTTTTAATAGATTTTGTACAGTATTTGGATAACTAATCATAAAGACTGTTCAAAAAATTAGATCTAAAATGAGATTGACAAAACTGACAGAAATCAATTTTTTCAAATGGAAACCCCCCATTTATTTTGTAATATTTAGCATTTAAAAAGAAGGTAATACAAACTTAAATTATTTAAACTTATTTATTATTTATAGACAATGTGATAAATTATTTCAAGAACATGTGATACATGTGCGACCCGATATCCTCATAAACAAAAACCATCACCAAATACTGTAAAACCAAATATAGAAAAATTCAAGAATGTTGGATCCGTAAAGGCAAAAGTGTACAAAAAGAAACCAGTTGTTAACAATGAGGATATTGAAATAGCAATTTTGGGATATTTTGAAGCATATCCAAAAAAATCTTCAAGGCAGATAGCATTAGAATCAGGCTTATCTAAATCGTCAATTCTAAGAATTTTACGGAAAAACAATTATCATCCCTATGCTATCCATATTTTCATTAGTGCAGCATTTAAATGAAAATGATTTAGATAAGCCTTAAAAGTTTAAATAATTTTCGTTTGTATAATTTAACCGGGGTGCCATTACGATGATTTGAAATGTCAAATACGATCCTGGATATCCTAGATCTAATTGTTTGACGATTAAATGCAAAATCGCCATATGAAAATTGGCAATATTTCGAAAACTTCAAATTTTAGGTATAGATAACTTCATACAAAGTTACCTTCTTTTTAAATGCTAAATACTACAAAATAAGAAAAATGCGGGTTTCCATTTGAAAAAATTGATTTTTGTCAGTTTTCTCAATCTCATTTTAGATCTTTTTTTTCGAACACCCTGTATGATCAGTTATCCAAATACTATACAAAATCTATTAAAGCAAGTCTTTTTCAATAAGGAATCCTCCCCAAAGTAAGTAATACAGGAATCCTTATAGGAACAATTGATAATTATATTAGGGCTTGCAATCGTCATTTTTGACATAAAAACCTAAATATGTCAAAAACGCTCAGACTTAGGTATAGGACATAATACATCAAATCTGCCTAGAATCTTGCGTAGAACCTAAAAATGTATGAATATATAGGGTATCCAATTTAAAATAAGCAAGTTGGTATCTAATTCCGGTATAAACGGAAGTGCCACCATCTTGAAAATATTTTAGTCGAGTTGCCCCTATCAACATTAGTATACTGTCAAATTTTCAAAAGTTTCCTATGCGTAGTTTTCCATATACAGATCACGTTCTTTCCCGGTGGGACACCCTGTATATATATATATATATATATATATATATATATATATATATATATATATATATATATATATATATATATATATATATATATATATATATATATGTATATGTGTACATTATTGCTTCTCCAGAGGCTCCCATCATACCAAATGAGCTGAAAATTGTCATCTGAGTTTGTTCTTGATGCAGAAAAAAACAAAGTTTGGCATAGACTACATGAGAGAGCAAAGTGACATGGAGGTGCATAAACAACATATCCGAAACTTTTTTCTTTTAGGGCTCTTTGGATGGTGTATGAAGCTATGATTCTTGTGAGGATTCCAAATCGTCTGCAAATTGAGTTATACACAGGAAAACTAGTATGTTGTTTAAGTTTATTTTAGACAAGTGCCTTTTACTATCATATAAACCTTTTCCTTCAACCGCTGTCATTTTTATGTAGAAATTTCTTGATTTTTCCAGGTTTTTAAGATATTGCTCATCTCTTGACTGACTTTGGGTTGGGCGTCAAGAATTTGTATGTGAATTGAGCAAAAATTAATGAGAAATGGATGACGGAGAGTCATAGGATTTACTATGAATGTATTTGATTTGAACATACCCCTATCTGCCAGTTTGTTATGATTTTCTTTTTTTTGGAGAGTTTATACTTTTGATATTTTAAATGGCTGAATGAAACTGCAAAGAATTAAACATATCACGGAAATATACCTCTGGGATAAAATGTCGAAATTATAGTTCTAGATACCATTTTAAAGAAGGAGATATGCATTTGACAGAAAAGGATACGCATTTTTGGAAAAATCTTTTCCAATTTGAATTATCAACGTAAAACTTCAAGTTTCATATGAAAAAGATCATCGAATCAATATATTTCAAAATTGTGAGTATAGTGTTTTTTTTCTTATTTTTGGATGTAACATATTCATTTCTGAGTTCATATCTATATTTTCATAAAATGCAATGATAATTTTTTTCAAAAGAACATTATAATTCCTAAATAAAAAATGTTGGTAAACAGTAGAGATCTTAAGCATTCAAATACCTTGAAAATTAACTTCTATATTTTATGGAAAAAAGAACGAAGGAGTAAATTACACATAAGTTTCGGAAATCATGAATTACAATAATTTTGATAAATGGTTGCACATATAAAATATCTACTATTGTAATAAACATTTTTATTTTGATATATCATGTAACGCCTACCTATTATTCATCATCAATTTTCATTATTAATTGTTAGTAGTATTTCTCATTTATATTGTGCAGCAAAACGAGATACAAGTAAAATCGTGAAAATCCTACAATAATACATATAATTCACAGTTTTTTTTTCCTGAACATGAGTATCAATATTCATTCTAATCATCAAATATGAATGCCATTAAAATTAACAAATTGTTGCCAGGTTCAAATTTTTTTTCGTAAATTTTGAGTGGGTCATATTAGAACGAATTTTGTATTAAACCTCGACATGACTATCTTGCTACAATAAATGGTTTTCTAAAGCGAAAGAGTTGTTCAAACAGTCATAATCCGGCACTTTCGAAGTTGCCACCAGCAGCAGCATGTGATAGCAATGGTTCTTAACAAAGGATCTCTCGTGAAGTTCTTTCTCTCTCTCTCTAGAGTCTCACTAAATCTAAATTCTCCATAATAATTAATTCTTGGTAACTGGAGTCCCTGCGACAGAAAAGAAATTCTTGCTCCCAAACAGAAGCGAGTTCGATGATGCGTACTCATATTGAATTTGTTATTTTCAAGTATTTTTTATAATGATAATGATGAGTCTATCACACGGACTAGCCATGTGGTTTTTGATATACTATTTTCTCCACTTCTCACCTGAAGCGCAACCAGAATTTTTGATTAAAAATCGCAACATTTTGTTATTCATTTTCTTTTTTTAACACATGGCAACATTGCTTTTATAGTTGAAAACTTGAAACGATTGCAACCATTTTTGACCTGTTAGTTCATTGATTTTTTAAGTTACTCCTCTGAAAATCGATAAGCCTCAAATCAGTTCTGGATTTTTTTTTTTGAAAAGTTTAGTGTTTTCACATTTTGACATGAATTATTTTCAAAAATATACATAATTTCAGTTAATTCCTTTTATTAAAGATATTATTATATGGTGAAAAATTCATATTTTCAGAACAAATACATTAAATATTACAGAATTAGTGGATGAGAAATAAGATTTGAAAATGAGAATTCGTTTTCCTACATGTATAAATTATTAATAACTTTCCGATTTTTTGATAAATTATTTCATATTTGAAGATAGTTTTTGGAAGAGTATATTCAATATCATCGATTGAGGAATACTTATGAAAAATTTAAATATAATTAATACAAAGTTGGAAGATGGGAAACAATGAAAACTAACTCATTTTATTAAAATAATTATTATTTAAAATTTTTTCTGTCTAGATTATATTTCAGATTCCGTAAAAATACTTCGTTATATTGTACTACTATATTTTATACTAGGTCCATAAATTAAGACGTTCCTTTCGAATTTTTGTTTATTCTTTTTTATATTGAAAGTACAAAATTGATATAATGAAATTGTTATTTTAGACAAAAGCATGATAACTATAGTTTTATTAAAGAAGTTCTATATATTCCTGCAGAGAAACACGACTGTGAATTAACTGAATACCAACAATTTATGTGAATGGTTGGTTGATTTTTCTAAGCGGTAATTAATAATCACTTTTATCAGACTCACAATATAATGAGTATTTTCTTATATCATGTCTATCAAGTTTCCGTGGTGTAGTGGTTATCACATCCGCCTAACACGCGGAAGGTCCCCGGTTCGATCCCGGGCGGAAACATCACTTTTTTGGATCTTGTGAGACACTGTAGCATTACTTATGGTTAAAGTATTCTCCATCTACGCATAGTAGTTTGTGTTCATGCGTTTTGAAGCTGATTCCTCCTCTAGAAGTTTTAGAGCGTCTTCTTCTGAAGGTGTTATATCAACATCTATTATTCTTCGGCAGAAACATAAAATTTGGCTACATAATCTATCATTTCTTGTCGGTTGGTTAGTCGGGAGTTCTCGTTTATTGACTGTTGCAAATAATTGCCCTTTATTTATCACTAAAACTTTTTTGGTTCTCTTGTTTTCTGTTCCCTTTTACAGTCTCCTTAAGATTTGTGTTATATCTACTGATGTATTCTGCAATCTTTTTCCTTATTGTCCTACAAAGGTATGTATATAAAGTTTGTTGTAAGTTAGTATTCTTCTTCATTTCCCCACTTTATTTCAGTAGTGTCTTGGTTCAAGCAGACAGTTTTGTATGTTATTTATATTGCGACCTTCTTCGTCCTTGGTACAACTGTGAATAGTCTCTGTCAGGCGATAACTGCCTTCTTCATATTGCACCCTGCCGTCTTGATATTTCTGGGAATTTCATTTTAACACTATTTTTATGGGCAACTCTAATGAAAAGCGAACGTTTATAAAGCTTCCCAAGAGCTCCTAGATAATATCAGTAAATGGTGGTTCATGCTGAATTTCAAACCTGCAAGTTCTGCGGTTTGCTTCAGAAATGTTTTCTGACACAGTGCTGGTCATTGGGATGTCTGTAGAAAATTGGTGTGTATTATCTAAATATTTTGCTTGAAGAGTATCCAAAAAGTTGAGGCCAAATGGGTATGTGTGAGGAAGCTCAAGTGTTTTCACATTTTGGGATAACCAAAAAAAAAAAAGAAGGACAGTTAGTGAGATATAGATGAAAAAGGGAATGCTACTAATAACGCAACAACACTATTGAATACTCTGTCGCTTTAGTTCAAATACCCCTAAATCCTACTTGATTGTAGTCCACAGTTTTAGATATTTCGAAGCTATCAACAAATTAGGCAGTGAAAAATTGTATTGACTTCAATAAACTCTTCCTTTTCTCCAGGTTCTTACTAAAAAAATTAGTAAAAAAAATATTTTTAATCATAACATTGTATATTTATAATAATTTTTTGTTGCAAATAAACTGTGTTAAATACGCATAAACTTTATTATCGTTGTACTTCCATTGTCCTGCAGGGAGATTAACTTTCCCACTTAAAAAAGCAATGCTCTCTTCATTTTAATGAAATATGCAGTGGCATTTTCTTTTCTCCTGTTTTCAGTTAATTAAGATTTTTAAGAAGTGAGGATGTTTCCAGCTTACCTAAAGCAAAACAAAATGACAGAATTCAGTGAATTTCCGCCTTTCATTATCTTAGGAGGGAAATGGCTTGGATGAAATTTATATTTTGTTTTATTACGGAAAGTGCTTTTTTGAAGGATTCTTTTTATTGCTATCTAAAAATGTATGGAAACTCAAAGGGATAATGAGCAGTAGCTAAGAGTTTATTTTAGTCTTTTCAAAAATAAAACAATACATTAGCAGTAATTTGAATTTTTGGTAATCCTTGAGAAATATGTATCAAGACCGAGGAAGTCTTATAAATTCTGAACGAACAGTTGACATTAATAATCTGTTCGTGGAAAATCATTGAATTTTCTATTTTACTTATTGAAATCTGAGAATATCTATTCGTTATTTTACCAATTGTGTACCTAACGGGGGAGGAGACTGAAGGGTGCTATCGCCCCGTGCGCAAGCTTTGGAGGCGGCAAAACTTTTTTTTATAAAAAAAAATCAAGAGACATTTATTACAAATTCCAAAAAAAATATAGTGATAATCCTTATCAAGATTAAAAATTTTGATTTTAACCTAATACTCAGGAAGGTCGATCATTATTTGTCCCAAGCTGCGCTACTGTGTTTCACAATAATTATCAATAAGAATTCTCAATTTAACAAATCATAAATATTAAACATAATTAAAATTAAAATTGTATTAATTCTGTTTATGATAACTTTTCAGGTAGCAAGGGCAATCAACTATAGAAATTTTGTATCTATAAAATGTATAGTTCTAGCGGGATCTCAAAATTTTCCAAAAAAGTGGAGATACTATTATATCTACCTAATCAAATAATTGAAAATATGAGACAGACTTTAATTTTGAAGTCAAACCAATATCAGATAGTAATACGCACTATTTAAACATTAGGTACACAAAAATAAAGAAAAGCATGAGCATTTATTTCTTTTTTACATATAAATTTTCAACCACCTGGGTCAATTTCGAGAAGCTGTGGTTAGATAGATAGATAGAAACTTTATTCATGTTATCATACAATTTGCACTTACACACGTCAAACAAAAGTAAAATGGTAATAATACAATAAGTATAGTACGAAAAAAATACAATAGACCAACTTAAAGTCCTAACATAAAAGCACATAGCATCTATAACACATATGGCAATAACTGCCCAAAAGGTGAATTAAATTACATTCAACAAATTATTGTAATCATTATTATAATTTTTTTTAAGTCAAAACATCTATACTACAATTGAAAAAATCCTCAAAAGAGTATAAAGCATTCCTCAGTAACATGTTCTTCACCCTGTTTTTGAATTTCACTAGTGGTAGACTCCGCACCTCCAAGGACAACACATTGTAAAACTTTGCAGCCAGGTAACCAGGGCCATCCTGACATCTCTTCAACCTACAGTAGGTGACAACAAAATCGTCCCGATGTCGCGTGTTATAGTCATGCACATCCCTGTGAGTTCGATACAGATCCCCATATCTTCTTACATACATGACATTCTCCAGTATGTACATATATGGAAATGTTAATATTTTTAGACGCCTGAATTCCCGCCTGCAATCGTCTCTATACTCCAGTCCAGAAACGATTCTTATTGCCTTTCTTTGCAAAACAAAGATTCTTCGAGCCTGGGCTGCATGTCCCCATGCAAGGACAGCATACACCATAGCAGAATGGAAAATGCCAAAATAAGCACTCCTTAGAACACTCTCCGAAACACATCCAGCAAGTCCACGCATCGCAAACAGACAATTTCCAAGTTTTTTGGCTACTGTTGTAATGTGAGCCTCCCACGTTAACTTAGGATCGAGAATTTAACTTGGGTAATATTTTCATTGACAGTGGCGGTATCCCTCATTGAAAAAATGATCTTATTTGTTTTATTTTTATTAAGAAGCAGCATATTTGGTTGTGAGCAAAACCTTAAAAAAACTTTACATCTCGATAATTAAATAGCTGCGTTTAAGGACAACAGTAAAAATCCACAAAGAATTTGTCATTCACTCAAATCCACGTATAGGTACAAAGTTTAAAACTTCAATATCTTTCATACGACAAATAACATGCCTATTGTGCCATAAAAATTGACATCAAGATCTATGAAGGGGTGGTACACCGTCAAATTATAAATCGACCTATTTTCGGATTTTTTCAAAACTTCATATGAAAAGAAACATTCAAGAGGAAAGTTTAGTTGAATGCCATTCGAAAGATGTTTTATCCATATTTTCCATAATAAAATCTCAGTGGTTTGAAACAATAGGTAGAGGTTAATTTTCGTGGAAGACTCATATTATATGCCTATATTTTCTTCGTGTACATATGAATAAGAAGATACAACCGGCGTGGAATTGTGTTTATTCAAAATATCTATTTTCATTCGCAATTTGAAATCGGTTGGAACTTCTTATTTTATTTCGTTTTCAAAATAATTAACTGGATTATCTGCATTTGGATTCATACAAAAAATTCATTAATCTAGATTAATTAAACGTCTTCATGGACGTTACACACACTGACTCTCGATAAATACTAAATTTGAATTTCCTGCTTTAATCTTTAGCAACACTAAAGTCGAAATCAGGAGCATAAAAAGATATAAAACCTAGACGTTTTCAAAATGAAAGAGAAGGGTATTTCCGCTAGGGCACAAAGCTTGGCGACGCAGCCGTTCTTTCACCTTTTGTTGATCTGCCACCAAAATTAGGGGTTGAAATCTGTATTTATTACTTTTAAATTACGGTATTACTATTATCACGTTATTGATATGAAAAGGAGCCGCTATGAAAAATAATTGCTTGTAAACGAAGAGGTTTCAATTCTACTGAAACGTCTGCGAGGTTTTATCGAACTTCGTTAAAATTGAGTTAGTGAAATAGATCTTAATAAGACACCTGTCTTATTACTGAAAAAAATTTGTGCTCATAATCCATTATATATGGAAGTTCCTTCTATCGTGTGAACAATATCCATTTTCTTTTCCGGGGGGGTCAACTCCCCAACCAATCTATATCGAAATTAATAGGGGAGACCGGTGTCAATTGTAAAAAAATTTACTTAATAATTTTTTCAAAATCAATCTTACTTTTTGAAAAGATGATTTCACTTTTATAAGATTATGTACTAAATTGGCTATTGCCTTCAAAAATTAAAACTCACATAAATGATGTTGTTATCAAGTTAATGGATTTTCCAGGATTCTTCGACAACTGTTACAACTGACACCGACTTGGTGTCAATTGTAACAAGTGTGGTGTCAATTGTAACAGTCATGGATAGTTACAGGGTATTCAAGGAAGTTTAAAAAATAAATTTAATTTTCACACAGAGTTATAAAAATAGTATAGTTATAAAAATAATATTATAATAATAAAAATTTGAAGAATAAGAAAATACAGAAAACTAAAAGAAAAAGAATATAATGAAAACTGAAAGAATAAAAATATAATGATTAAATTATCCTTCAGAATCAGAATTACAGTTTGTGCAAACATAAAATGGACTTTTGTCCGTGCAGTGTAAATGTGCCCATTTTTTGCACATATTACATCGCAACCAATCTTCTGTACTCATTGAATAGGGTTCAGAACACATCAAACATATAGTGTCATCATCTGAAGAATCGGAGCAGTAATTTTGCGTCTCTTTTCATTAGTTGACGGTTTTTTTTTTGTGTCATCTTGGCCAATTTTGCGTTTTACTGCTGAGTTTTTCTTCGAATTTGGTCTTTCAATTAAGAGCTTTTCTGGGGTATCGATCAATATTGCAGTATTTCGTTTCATTCGTCCACCTTTTCTAGATTTTAAGAGATCTGGTGTAATGGTTTAAGGATCTCAGGTGAAACTAATTCAGCTGGTAGTGATTGTGAAGAAGTAAAACTTTTGCTTGTCGGTGGTCCTAGTTGTAACGAAGAAGTGGAATTTCTGGTTGTCAATGGTTCTAGTTGTGTTGAGATAGTAGAGTTTCTGGCTGTCGAATCTTCTGGTTGTAGTGAAGTTGTGAGTTTACTTGTGGATGGTTGTGGTTCATTATCATTGAAGTTGACAGGTATGAATGTGGAAAGTTCTGTTCGGTTTTCTAGTTCATTTAATCCACTTTCACCAATAGCGATTGTTCTAACTGATTGATTATTATCAATCACTTTTTCAGCTGCTTCTTCATAAATAATTTTAGGTATCAGTCCCCTTTTGATCTTATGTGGTCTAAGTTTTACCATTTTTCAGCGTGAACTGTAAAAAAATATTTCATCAGAAAAGTAAATACAGGTGTCAATTGTAACACGTTACAATCGACACCCCAGCACGTGTTACAATCGACACCTTACAACCTTGAATAATGTTGATTACATTTCTATATTTTTTATGTGAAGCAGTGAACAAATAGCTACTGATAAATAAAGCTAAAACTATAATGAAACCAACCCTTACCTCGAAATATAGTCACTATAAAGACTTCAAGCTTGAAAAAACAATTTGTGGTACCTCGGATATTCACCTTCACAGCGTTTTGTAAACATTCGTCTACTAAACGGCCGGCGTTATCGTAAAGGTCAAACTAACAGAATGACATACTACCGAATAGCCCTCTGCTCTATTTGTCACTCGTGTTTCACTAAAATTCATAGAGATGTCGTTGTTATCGGCAATGTTACTTTCGACATCTGTTACAATTGACACTGGTCTCCCCTACTATCCAAGATATCATAGGAAACTACCTACATACAAAGTTTCAACCCTTTGCGCCCCTTATCGTGTAAACAAGATTTATTTTTTCCCCGGGAGGTCAACCCCACCCAATTCGAACCAAAACCAATCCCATTCAAGATATGATACAAAACTACCTAGATACAAACTCTCAATCTCATTGCTACAAAATTGCGCCGTTTATATAGAGATAATTATATGAAATTGAGTTTTTGGTGCCAAGCATCATAAAAAGTCATGAAACGAAAAACTATCTTGGTCCTAGGTCCAACTTTGCTAATCGCAAAGGCGTGAGCAGCAGAGCTCCACAACCAAGATCGTAATTTTTGCACGAAATTAAAAAAAAATTATTTATTTTATTGAAAAAAAAGTGCATCGTGGTTGAAAAAAAAGTTGAAACCAACAACTATCTAGGAACGTATCACAACATAATCCACGTACAAAATTTTAACCCTCTATTGTGAAAAAAAATTCGCGAAGTGCATCGCTTACTGATAGCAGATCGATATGCAATTTGAACGGAATAGTCACCACGAAACGCAGCGTGTTTGAGAAAAAAAATTGAAACCAAAAAAGGATTTAAAGTCAACATAATCTCAATTTATGTACCAAACTTCAACCCTCTAACTAAATCTGCATAAGCTGTGGAGTTCGGTAAATTTTCCAAAACCACGAAAAAGAAATATCTGCTTAAAAATGGCAGCAGTTAACAAATGAATATGATTGTGGAAAATATTGAGCAAAACTTCAAAAACCAGGATAAAACGAGCGAGAAATAGTGGGAGTACTAAATTTATCTTTTTTATCTTCAAACAACCTCCAAAAGGCCATTAGAAACTGAATTTCGAAAATGTTAATTGTCCCCACATATTTTGCCACCAGTTAGAAAGTTTTGCGCTCATTCACCTCTCGGCCACTGCCTTTTTGAAAATTTCAAGTTGCCAAAATTTCGACCGAAATCACAAACGTTTTGTTAGTTTTCTTCTGCCTCCGGAACAACCCTAGATACTAAATTTCAATTCGTTTTGTGTAATGGGGACCGCTGGAGATACCTACCAAAATGTTGTTGACTTAATAGACAGTCAATAGTTTTAAATTTTCCGGGAAAATACGAATGATAATATAAATGTTTCAATATTTTACATGCATTAGCACTAACACTGTTAACTTCTACTCAATCATATAACAATATAATTGTTGGGAAAAGCATATTTCAAATTCTCGTCTCCCAAACACGGAAAGAGCTTTCACGCGTAGGACCATAATCTGTCAAAGTGAAACCTCTTGTATGCCCTATCGGTATCGACAATGTGCAGGCCAAAACAATATACCCTCTCTGAAACAGATTATATCCCTCTCTAACGCATTTGTCCAAGAGGAAGAAACGAATCCTGCAGATAATCTATTAATGGCAAATGACGAAGCTTCAACATTAGCTTAGTACCTGTAAGCTTCAGAAAGAAGTTGTAATCACTTATTCTCGGTAATAATACTAAATATATATAATATTTGTTTGAAAGGATAATCTGTATTTATTTCTTTAAGTGATCATCATTCTTTTTGTCAATAATGATATTCTTATTTTATCTTTTATGTATTATTTGAATTTATTTATAATTAGCCAATACATTAATATTAGGTTATGAACAATATTTATTATTATTCTTAAATAGTTTTTCTGAAAATTAGCTTCTCTTACTGCCGAGTACGCAAATAAATTTCTCCACTATATATATATAATATATATATATATATATATATATATATATATATATATATATATATATATATATATATATATATATATATATTTCATACATTTTGACGAAATTATTTTGTTCTTTCAATGACATCTGTCAAAAATATGACGTCATCGACATTTTTCTCAAATGACAGTATATAGCATGAGATACATCGTTTGAAAGCTCTTGCTTCACTTAGTATGTTCCTAAATTTTATGTGATTCTGCATCTCCGTTTCAAAATGGCTGCCGTCCAAAACTTCTATTGTAATGCCATTGAGATATCGAATTTTGTTTTTCTCAATGGAATTAAAAAACAAGCTCAGGCCTAGAAACTTGATTTAAGAACAGGAATTTATTTATAAAGCCTTAGTACTGTCTGAGTATGATGATTGATTGTTTTTTTCTGATAAATCGAGAAAGAGTTATTCTTTTACTGGGAGTCAATTAAAAACAATTTTCACAATTTTACCGCCGCCATTTCGAAACGAAGCTACAGAATCGCATGAAAATCTTGGAACATACTGAGTGAAGCAAGTGCTTTCAAATGATGTATATACTGTCATTCAAGAAAAATGTCGATAACGTCATATTTTTGACAGATGTCATTAAAAGAACAATATAATTTGGTCAAAATGTAGGATACAGAAAAACTTAATCGACATGTTCGAGCGTTTTCCATAAAACCTGAAGGCTACCAAATTATTAGGGTAAGTCCATACTTTTCTTCCGCACTGTATATATATATATATATATATATATATATATATAAATATATATATATATATATATATATATATATATATATATATATATATGTGTATATATATATATATATGTGTACATATATATATATATATATATATATATATATATATATTATATGTATTGAAAATTTTGAAAACCTTATATCACTATACCGCAAACTACTAATACTTACACGAAATGATTGAGACACACAGAACTTAAGTAATACTTATTTATAGCTATATATACTGGATACGAGAAAGGAAAAACTGAAATAGAGATCAAATGTAGGAAGAAAAAGAAAACCGACAGCCGGTATGAAATAAGACAAAAGAAAAGTCGAACAATTAATTTCAAGGTGGCCATCCTTGATCAATTTTCAATTTTTAATTTGTTTGAGCAAAATTTGGTTGTGAAATTGCTGCTTTATTTTATTGATTTTAACCTCAAGTCTCGATAATAAGAGATGAGTATAATATATTGTTTCTCGGAAAAGAGAAAACATTAATCCTTTAGTAGTCAATTCAAATTGTTAGTGATTAGACCCTGATATAGTTTATTATTACAATCCTACAGACTCTGAAAGTACACAGACACACATATATACATATATATATATATTATATATATATATATATATATATATATATATATATATATATATATATATATATATATATATATATATATATATATATATATATATAATATATATATATATATATATATATATATATATATATATATATTATTGTATATATTTGTATATATATATATAAAATATATATATATATATATATATATATATAATATATATATATATATATATATATATATATATATATATATATATATATATATGTAGGGACTGCAGCAATGTAAAAGGAAACTCTTTGAAGTTTGTCCAAGCTTTCGGAATCGTTCATTCCATCATCAGGGAGAATCTATCGTGATTTCAATTCAATTTAATTTTCATTTTCTCTCAATTCCCTCAATTTTCTGATGTTCCTTGTTTTTATTTCATGGAATAATCTATTATATTGAATGATTTGTTTACTATAAAAATTTTGAAAAATTAATTTATTCGTAAAAGAAATAATGTCTCTTTTCAATATTAGTAATGAATTTTCCAATTTGTTGATCAAAATTTGATTGGTTGCAATTTCAATACTAATAAGTTGTACTCCTAACCTGTGATTTCGTTCAGGAATGTCAGTATGTGCATTCTGGCGAAGTAGCAAACGTTGGACTGGACTTATTGTAGAACTTATGTGTTTAGGAAGAATGCCCCGTAGTCTGCACTGAAGTAAAAAACAACATCCAACATAATTATATATGTTGTATGAAATAAAAACAAGGAACATCAGAAAATTGAGTGAATTGAGAGAAAATGAAAATAAAATTAAATTGATCACGATAGATTCTCCCTGATGATGGAATAAACGATTCCGAAAGCTTGGAAAAACTTCAAAGAGTTTCCTTTTACATTGCTGCAGTCCCTAAAAATAGTTTTCCTCTAAACTAGTCAGCGACTACCCTCCTCTTATATATATATATATATATATATATATATATATATATATATATATATCTATATATATATATATATATATTTTTATATATATATATATATATATATATATAAATATATATATATATATATTATATATATATATATATATATATATATATATATATATATATATATATATATATAATATATATATATATATATATATATATAATATATATATATATATATATATATATATATATATATATATATATATATTATATATATATATATATATATATATATATATATATATATTCCTGATACATCTTGGACCCACCACGGCCCCCATCAGACCAAATCAGCTGAAGGACTGTATCAAAATTTGGTTCAATTCAAAACTAATTTTGGCATCTACAAACTTAGAGAAATCGAGGGACGGGGAGGTGAAACAGCCTTCATTTCATTTAATATTATTTTATAATGCAGATAAGTACTCATAGTTTTTATATTTCACTAAAAATAATAATTTCAGTCATTTATTTAATGACTAACTCAAGTTAATACATTTTAACATCTACTTTCCTACATTGAGTGAATTATTTTTGCCGCCAACAAAACCCCTCAAAATAAAGTTAGATGATTGAAAATTTCTGCTTTTTAGTATTATAAACTTTTTCTCTAACCGCCGCCATTTTCATGCACAGATGATGTTTGCATCATCTTTTCTTATTTTTTCGTTGGTTTTAATGTTTTTCTCAATTCCACAGCCCCCTCAAATTCACTTAGGGAGTTAAGAAATTGTATATAAAAAAGAATAACTAAGAAAAAAATTTCGACTTTAGTGAAGGGGATCTGCTTCTCAAATGTAATTTTTTTTTGTAACTACCGTTGCAGATGTAATATTATGTTTTCATGATGCTCTCATAGTTAATATATATGTTCATCGATTCTTTAGGACTGACCTATTTTCTATTTGCCGTCAATCCTAACTCGATGAATTAATCAGCGGGCCATGAATTTCAGATCTGTCCCAGCCCGATAACGAATTTTCCCGTTCCACTTCCACCGTTAAAACCGGCTAAGCACGTGACCGGCTAATGAACAGGTCACGTGCCGTTTTATCTGAAATATCTAGAAGGTTGGTGATGGTCACGTGTTGTCTCATCTTCCTTGACAATTGACTGGGAAACGCGACTCCGTGCGCATGATTTCACGATTGGCGTACGGAAAATCGGAAGTATTTCCTATGTGACAATTATAGGGAGTTTTGGAGATGAATTAGGGTTCCGACTATAATCCATACGTCGGTTGTTCTGTATCTCACGTTTTATTTCAATTATCATGTTAATTGACAGAAGACAGATCGTTACCTGTTTAAATGACAAGTGAAAAATAATTATGAATCGGGAAAATATAGGAATTCATTCTATTATATAAAATTGAATGTAATGCAAGAAAACATGTATTAAATTGAAAGAAAATCTACATAAACAGCACAATTTCATATTGATTGCTGGCTTCTTCATTTCGATATTAACATTTCATTCGAGATATACATTTTTTACCAAAATAGGAGACTACTGCAATGTATCGAAAGTCAGACACAAGGTGTGATGGTTTTTACATCCGTTTGATTCCTCCTGGACCACGATTTTTGAGATTTCATATAAATATAAGTATATAATATATATATATATATCTATATATATATATATATATATATATATATATATATATATATATATATATATATATATATATATATATATATATATATATATATATATATATATATATATATATATATATATATATATATATATATATACATATATATAGGTTCACAATACTGAAGCTACAACAAATAAAACGAGGACATAATATTTCCTAGGTAGGTACATAATTAATAATTAAGATCTAATTGTAATATAGTTTATCAAGCATACTGAATTCTTACAGCATTCGAACCACAAAGTTTCCATATACAAAGCATAATATAAACTCCATTGAAAACGGGGACAATAATACCCCGAAACGTATGAAAACTATATTTTTCTTCAATAAATCGGACCTGTTATTACCACAAACACTTGTCTTTTCTTATATATATATATATATATATATATATATATATATATATATATATATATATATATATATATATATATATATATATATATATATATATAATATATTTATATATAATTTAGAGTTTATTATTAACTAGCTGACGTTAGTTTGGATTTCATGAATTTTTTAGAAAAATTGAAAAATCAAAAAACAACTATTTCAATGAAAAAATGTCGCTGCTCCACCTCACTTATCTATATAGAAAACATTTAAGTGCCCACTTTTCAGAATTGAATATTGAGAGATAATTCTTCATGACAGTGATCCAAGTAAACCCAAAAAAACTTACCACAACAAATTCACCCAGAATATTGTATGCGTTTCATTTTAAAACAGAGGATACAGAGCGTAATATCTCCAAATTGTCCAACATTCATCATCAAGCGTTGTTGCATGCGAAAACACAAAAGGTCTCAGTTGATTGACCTTAAAAAAATAACTCTTGAAGTGCAATCGAATCTTCACATTGATCTACAATAAGAAATTATATAAAAATTCTTGTTTATCAAAGTAAAGAGTGACAAGTTAAGAAAATGACTACAGGTGTAGTGGGACACCAGGATTCTTTGGGTTTATACTTGGTACACATTAAATGACAGGCACAAGGAAATGAATTGATAACTTTGATTTGACATTGGAACCGATGAAAATATCATTATACTTTTTTGTACGATTAAAATTGTTACAATTTGTTTCCTCTAATTATTCATTCAGACTCCTGATAATTATTATGGAAATAGGTAGTACGTTATTTGTAAAATTTATATTCTCTATTTTAAAATCACATGTAATCTATAATGATACACTGATATCCTCAACTCCTACTGAATTTATCAATAAAATAATATCAATAATCATTTACGAATACAGCTGACGTAAATGAATAGCAACGCTATTATATACATACACTGCCGGCTAAAATTATTAGATCACCTAGGAAATGCGAATTAAAATTTCTGTTGATAATTTGTTGCAGGTGAATTTTTGTTATCTAAACTTCGTTTCGAGTTCCATATCGCAGTTTCTTTACCTGTAATAAAAAATTATCATCAGTTTGGATACTTTTCAGGTCAGTATTAATTTTATCTTAAACGGGTAAACAATGATTTTGTTTTCATTATTTTTCCTTAAAACTTGAAAATGAATGTGCATGGTAGGGTTAGAAATGCATTATCCTTAGAAAATTGTGTAAGAGTGGTAACATTAGTGGAGAAAGGTCGTAGTCAGCGATATATCGCAGAAAGACTTGGTGTGACTCAATCTGCAGTTTCGTATGTTTTAAGAAGGCATAGGGAAAACGGAGATCATCAAAGAAGACCAGATCAGGGTCGTAGACGTGTTACCAGGATCGCTGGACGTGCTGTCCAGGATCGCTACATAGTCCAACAAGTCCTTCGAAACCGGACATTAATAGCTCTCGAGGTGGAGAATGTGGCTAGAAGGACTTATCGAATCCAAATAAGCTCAAGAACCGTAAGAAGGCGCTTAAGGGTAGGAAACGGATCCCAGCTAGAGATAAAAGGAAAAAAGGAAACACACGTGTTTCATTCCTCCCTGAAGTATTTGTCAGGGAGGCGGGCAGCTTGAGTTTGGGATTAACTAACTCCTTCAGCCAGATCAGAGGATACATTTGTGTGTACAAGTGGATTAATACTGGTCCAGCATTCGCCCTATAAGTTTGCAAGCAGTGACTTACATTACCATGAGGAAACCTCTGAAAAAAACTCATGGCAGACCAGTCGGCCCCGGGGTTTGAACCCGAGACCTCCCAAATACTAGCCAGGGTACCTAACGTACTCAACTAACTAGCTTGGTGCAGCTAGAGGGCCGCGTTTGACCGTAGAGCACCGTAGAATTAGACTTCAATTTGCGAGAATGCACGTTAATTGGGAACCGGCCGATGGGAGTCGAGTTTTGTTTACCGGCGAGTCAAGATTTTCCCTTTACCATACCAGACGCGTATGAGTTTATCGAAGACCTGGAGAACGATACGCACAGTGCAACTTCGTTGAAAACATTCGTCATGGTGGTGATAGAATTATGTTTTGGGGAGGCATCTCTCTGGGAGGACGTACGGAGCTAGTGACGCTTCGTAGGGGTAATGTTAATGCTGTTCGGTACATTACGGACATTCTTGAATCTAATGTGGTCCCATATGCTGAAAACTTTGGTGCTTTCGTTTTTATGCAAGATAATGCACGGCGGCACACAGCTCCGGTGACAAAATTTTCTCCGTCGTGAAAATATTTATACTATGAATTGGCCAGCTAACAGTCCTGACCTTAACCCCAGCGAGCATGTATGGGACATGACGGGTAGACGCTTCAGAGCACTTCCAAATCCTCCGAACGACCTTGATGGACTGACTGCTTCTTTTTCTGAGATTAGGAACGACATCGATCAAGGAGACATAAGGGAGCTTATTTTAAGCATTGGGCGAAGATGTGAAGCTGTCATACGAGCTAGGGGTGGAAACACTCGATATTGGCCATTTTCTTCATGGGTGCGCTAGAATTTCATTTTTGAAATTTTTTTTTTTTTAAATTAAAGTTTATTTTATCATTTTTTGCAGTATAATGGCGTGTAATAAGATAATTGAATTCACTTAAAATTATTGTGTGATCTAATAATTTTGGCCGGCAGTGTATATATATATATATATATATATATATATATATATATATATATATATATATATATATATATATATATATATATATATATATATATATATATATATATATATATATGTACGTGACGTACATATTTTTAGACCTATAATGTTTCATCTGCCAAGAGTATGGAGTGTAAAGTGCGATAAGGCACTTCGTTCCCAGAAAAAATACGCTTTCTCTAGATTGTGAGAAACATCGATGCTTAGACAAGAATCTTATAGAAATTCGTCAATCCGGAAATCATATTTCATCCAATAAAATAACACACTTTATTCTGAATTATATACGCAGGGTTGCACCTCCACATAAAAAATTAATGTGATTTTAGAGAATCCGTATCATTCCTTATATTCCCCCCATTATAATTTAAAATATAAATTATCTCCACTTTCATACAATACTTCTTTCAGTAGCATTCGGCAAGAAACGTGTCATTGTTGATGTGGTGTCCCTTCTAACGCTTTGTAGTTCAGGTGTAGAGGAACTCCCACATATATCACTGATTTGAGCATAAAGGTGGACTTTTTCATAGTTGTTTCCTTCCGTATAAAAGATATAGATATTATGTCTATCTCGTCCTATGCTACTAGATAATAAGTTGCTTCCTATGGATTGAATCTTTTGTGAAATTCTTACTGAAGAAAAAATTTTTTTTTCTAAGACATTAGGTAATATTGGATGGATTTGCCCATTACTTTGTGATAATACAGTTGAATTATAAATGAGAAATAATAATCATTGTTTTTTTAACTGTTTTTCGTATTTTCCCCGATAATAACAGACTATTGCAGCTCATCGAAAATAAACAAGTGCGGGAGTAGGTTTTTGTACGTTTTCTACTTTCTAGACAGCGAATTTCGCAGTTTTTTTGATGTCTGATACACACACACACACACATATATATATATATCTAACTATATATATATATATATATATATATATATATATATATATATATATTTATCTATATATATATATATATATATATATATATATATATATATATATATATATATATATATATATATATATATTTATATATATATATATATATATATATATATATATATATATATATATATTTTTTTTTTATCGGTGCATATTGCCTTCTCCGGCGGCTCCCATCGAACCAAGTAGGCTGGGATTATTTTCGAGGCAGTTGAATCTATCAAAATTTTGATACATTTCTTCAATTACTGTCATCTTCACGTAGATATTTGTGTTTTCATTCATATATTTTTCAGGTACAAATTGGCATTTCTATTGGCTGAACTAAACTACCACAATTTGGTTAATTTAAGGTTTTATAATAAGTAGTAGGCAGGCATAAAAAGGAAGGGGCTGGAAGATTATTATTACAGTGAATTTCGTATTTTCAACTAAATAAATGAAGGATTTAAAATTAACATAAAATCATTCTAGAAAACATCAAATAATGGGGAATTCCGTACATCTGTTTGTCCATTTTAGAAATTGACTGAGGTATTTTCATTATATTCATACATTTCTATAGATTCTAAGATATTCTGTTTTTCACATTTTGAAACTAAATGTTAATGTATTACATTATTTATGTCTAGCAATTTGTGACCTGAACCTTGAAAGTGTTTGGCAAAATAAAGTTAAAATGAAGAAACCACAAATTTTTTATGGCGGTTGTAAAAAAAATAGATGAAACCTATAAATTACAATACTTTGTATAGGTTTCAGCTATTTGTTTCTCAACATCAATTCAATTCACTTACTAAATTTCAACCCTCTGCCGAAACTGTGGAAGAACGTACATTCTCAGAAACCACGATAAAACAAGAAATCAGAAATCGCATTCAAAATGACTGCAACTGTAGACAGATGTTTTCAAATGCAAAAAGCACTTCTTTAGCATAAATTTAATGTACACATATATTTTCAACCCTCGGACTCAATTTGGAGGGGGTTTGAGGAGAAAAATTCTTTCAAATACAAGGTTTTTTTAGGTCCATATAACCAGTAAGAAGACGATTGTTGAATTTTGATGGATATGTTGTTCATAATTAACTTCCAAATATTTTTTTACAGGTTTGAAAAATTTTCTCTCATGCAGCACTCTTCTGCCGTTAGTTTTCAAATGCCAAAATTTTTAACTTTTATATAAGCTAATTAGCTTCACTGAAGGATAAGGACCTTTCAACAACAAAATACCAATTCGATATAGGTTGAAACATAATAGAAAATTACTGATCGAAAATCTATTTGAATATTGACATGATAAAAACAAGTGTGTATAGTGAAAAAACGAACTTTGATCTGGGGGTGGTTCTCAAAGTCACTTGCGTGTAGAATCAGATGAATCTGTGACTTTAATACGTAAGTATTTTACCATTTTTCCAGGCGCACGCCTCTCAATATCTAACACTTCATACTTTCACGTTGGGACATCCTATGAGAAAACGAGGAAAGTTTATTAGTACCTACTTTAGTAAAGAGCTTTCGTTTCAGTGAACTCGATGTCGAAAATTTAATACAACCCATCTATTCATCTGACCCTACACGCGCCGAATGCCAAAAATTAATAACCGCAAGAATCTCCAAAAGTGTTTGCTGAAGTACGGAACCTTTTATGATACCCGCAAAGAGTGGATAAACTATCTCGTGCTTCCTAATCGCACTTGTCGAGTAATTTAACTCTCGAAGCCACCCTCTCACGCCCCCAAGTTATTTGTTCTGATCAGCGGTACACGTGACGGTCACGTGAGTCCATTCTGTTTGAATTGGGAATATTTTCAATAGGTCTGATGAGGTTTTATGTTTCACGCACGAAGAAGAGTAGTTTTCTATAGACAAAATATTCCACAAAATATAATAACATAGGTAAAATTCGTTATTAAGCAACGTGACTGAAAAATCAAATATTTGGTATTTTTTCCCACTATGTTGTTGTTTTTCAATTTTAGCTGGTTGTCACTTTGAAAACCTGCTTAATAAAATTGGTGCGATTAGCAAAGTTGGACCTAGGACCAAGATACCTTTTCGTTTCATGATATTTTATGATGTTTGGCACCAAAAACTCATATATATATATATATATATATATATATATATATACCTATATATATATATATATATATATATATATATATATATATATATATATATATATATATATATATATATATGTGTATATATATATATATATATATATATATACAGGGTGTCCCACCGGGAAAGAACGCGATCTGTATATGGAAAACTACATATAGGAAAATTTGAAATTTTGACAGTATACTAACGTCGATAGGGGCAACTCGACTAAAATATTTTCAAGATGGTGGCACTTCCTGTTATACCGGAAGTGAATACCAACTTGCTTATTTTAAATAGTATACCCTATATATTAATAATTTTTTGGATTCTGCGCAAGATTCTAGGCAGATTTCATGCATTATGTCCTATACCTAAGTCTAAGCGTTTCTGAAATATTTAGGTTTTTATGTCAAAAATCACGATTGTAAGCCCTAATATAATTATCAATTGTTCTTATAAGGAAGCCCTTATTACTAACTTTAGTTTGGACCCCTTGTTGAGAAAGAACTATTTCAATAGATTTTGTATGATATTTGGATAACTAGTCATACAGGGTGTGCAAAAAATAAAATCTAAAATGAGATTGAGAAAACTGTCCAAAATCAATTTTTTCAAATGGAAACCCCTCATTTTTATTATTTTGTAGTATTGAGCATCAAAAATTAAGGTAACTTTGCATAAGGTTATCTGTACCTAAAATTTTTATTTTTCGAAATATTGCCAATTTAATATTTTTATATGACGATTATGCCACGACCAAGTTACACTTAGTTGGCTCTGACGTTGGCATCATGAAACAATCAAACTAAATAAATTTTTGAGCTGTCACTGTCACACCTCATTTGAAAATTATTAATAATCATGCCGGGGCGCTTAAATTATACGTACGAAGATTATTTAAACTTATTTATTATTTATGGACAATGTGATAAAGTGTTGTCAAAACATGTGAAAAATTTGCCATCCGATATCCGCATGGAGCCATCGAGAAAGGATAACCCTGACTCTAATGCAGCTCGTCTTACGGACAATGTTGGATATGCGGCGAAATATCCCAAGATGGCAATTTCTCATCATTAAGGAGAGGTTTATTTCTTAGCACTACTGTCTTGATGGTTCTTGAAATTTTCTATAATTTGCTTCACAGCCTTTCTCGATGGCTGTGGAGGTGCGCAAAATCTCAAAAATCATGAGAAAACAATGCAACAGATGTATAAAAGTTTATACCTCCAAAAGGAGCTCACTTTCACTAATATTCAGCCCTCTAAACTAAATTTGGTGATGTCTGGGGGTGTAAAAATCCTTCCAAAAACTGTTTTTTAACTCCAAAAACTCTGGAAGGTTAAATGTCAGATCTGTTGATTATAATTAACTTCCGCATATTTTGCCATTAGCGTAAAAAATTTTTGGTCCATGTAACACCATTATTCTAGCCGCCTGACTCCCTCACACATACTTGAGGGTGGAGTGAAACATAAGTACTCCCTTTTTTAGAATATTTTTCACAGTATTTTCTCTTTTGTTTAGCCCCAACTGACTTAGGCACTCGTTTTTACTTCAATAATTCATTTGCTATTTCCATTCATCAAGTAGTATCTGTTTTAGTAAAAAATCCTTTCTCTCTTCTTAGGCTCATAACGTTAATAAAAAACTACGAGGCTAATAATATAACTTTCTTCTTGAGTTAACAAAAAACACATTATTGAAACGAGACGCGACAAACCGTGTCGACACTCGATTTGAACAGGAAACGTGTGGCTGTATCGCATGGCGTTGTGTGTTCATAGTGTGATTCTGGTCATAGAAAATATTAGGATTCGATTCTATTCAACACGCATCGCGTTTTGTCGGGTTGCATTGTGTTTCCGCCTTTATTTTCTGAAAAACAACTTACAGCAAATCACTCTATATTGTAATATTCGCGGAGTATATTTACCAGTTGAGGACGTAGGTTAGTTTGCGCTCAGGAGGTAGTGAGGTCAGTCCCAGAATGGCCAAGAACACTTGCCTCATAAGTTGAGTATTAGGTTTTTTCCAATCCAGTTCTCCCAAATAAAAATAATTGGTCTTAAATTATATAATTTTAGCAATCTAGCTGACCCCTCAGAACATTTATTTAAATATAGGTCAGTCCAGTCAATGGACTCCAAATCAGTTTCATAATGAACTACTTACCGAGCCGGGATGAAAAAATAGTTATTTACACTACAAGGGAGGAAAATGATAATAACCAGCCGAGAACGTAGTTTTCGCTAGACTGACAGCGAGGACAGGCAAAATGGTCTGAGATTGGTCGAGAACACAAGCCTCTCAAGTTGAGTATTACATTTTTTCTAATCTAGTTCTTCCAAATGATAAAAATGGTCTTAAATTATATAATTTGAGCAATACAACTGACTCCTCAGAACATTTGATTAAAAATAGGTCAGTCCTGTCAATGGACTCTAAATCAGTTTCATGATGGACTACTTACCGAGCAGGGAGCAAAAAATAGTTATTTACACTACAAGGGAGACAAGTGATAACTACTAGTCGCTCGACCGGCAGCGAGAGCAGGCAAAATGGTCTCAGACTGGTCAAGACCACTTGCCTCCTGAGTTGGTGGGTATGCACCAAAGAAAATTTGTCAAATTTTGTGTCAACACGTGTTGGTGACAAAAGTTTCTGTAATTACTTCGTGTTAGCAACAAAAGTTGTAAACAAATGTTGGAAACCGTGTTTCCGTTTTTGGCGGTAAACATCAAGAAAATACACTTGTTGCAGATATTTTTTGCTCTGTGGATACACTTTCAGTTGGGAACATTTGTTCGAAACAGAAGCATGTCTGTAACGTATCGTGGACAAACGAATTAGCTTGCATAATATAATCGTCAGTCGCAAACATTGCCGATGGTGGAGAGCGTGTTGTCAACTCAAATGTTTCTCAGATTGTTGGCAATGGAAACAAAAGTTGGAACTTTCTGGAGAGTTGCAGACAGTTAGAAACAATAAAGTTGCCAACAATTTCATTGGAAACGTATCATTATATTTTGTCAATTCCAGTTCTCCCAATTAAAAAAAAAATCAGTCAATCCAGTCAAGGGATATTATTGTTTTAAATCTGTCATATACATCATAACACCTCGCTAGGGAGGCGAGTAATACTTTTATTTTTCACTTGTATATTATTTGTTTATTTTACCTTAGATACGGTTGCTATAAATACAGTCATTATGCCGTTATGAGTGTTCAATATGGATCATAACGCCCGCTCATTGTACGAGGAGCAATGAAGCAACTTCCATTGATTAAATACTTCATAATTCTTGTCGTTTAAGACTCTGGATTTCTCCGGCAATGAATTATTCGCAGCTTTGGCTGCATTTTCTATGTTATTCTTGGAAAAACTCATTTTCATTTCCATTATTTGTATAAGACTACACAAAGAAAGCAGCAATGACATTCACTAAAAATGATGACTAAAATATTCACAAACGACAAAATATCAACAAATGACATGCCTACTATGAGAAGGAAAATGGGAAGTATAGGAGCATTTAACCGATTTTATAATCGATTTTCCATTATAATAAAATAATTTTTTCGTGAAAAATAAAATCTTGTATGCACCACGTGCGTTACTAGATCCTAACGTTAGGATCTATATAACGCACTTGGTACATAAATAACTATTTTAATTTAAAATTTTCATTCGATTATAATGAACTCAATAGAAACTTACCTTCTTCATCTCGATACTTTATTGTACCAGAGAATTTCTAAAACTCTTCATCACTGCGTGCCCGTCCTGTGATAGATATGAAATATTTTTGAAAAATATCCAAATCTGTGTTATTAAAATGGGTATTGACCCAATGTGGATTTGTAATAATTGAAAAAAAAACTCTCCATAAACTATTTGATAAATTTTATTATCACCTAAGGAATCATATCGTTTTGTAACAATGAACAGTTCTTTTAGAGGTATAAAAATGATTTTTAATGATGAGAGTTTATGAATAATTTGAGAAGAAATTGTTTATTCATGGGTATAAATAAAACTATATCGTTATTATTTGAGGCATTTCCTTATAATAATTCAGAAAACATTGTATTGTATAAAAAATCCATAATAGTGAAACCAAATATCAAGTTATAAAAAATTTAATAATATTAGATAGGCCGGAAAGTTAAGTTAATCATTCAGGTATTTTAAAAATAAAAGTCAAGTAATACATAAATCAAAATCTGATAGAGACATGTTGGGAAATAAATTCAATACTACACATTTCTATAGACGACATATCAAAATTCAAGTTGTATTATCAAATTGGCAAAATGAAGAAACCTAAAACTAATCATGGAAAAAATATATACATTCATAAAAAATTAAAATCACAGAAAAAAAATCTTAAGCCTTCCTGAGTCTTTCGATAATTTCCAAAACCGAAAAATCAAAAAGTTGTCTAAATAATTCTTTGTTTTTAAAATTTTAAATTAAGTAAATCTACGTTGAAATATACCTAGCAACTATTTACACTGTACAAATTTTTATCATTTTGAATTTTTTTATTTTCTTAACGTTTTATATATCTCTTACAAACTAGGTACATCTCAATATTCAACTTGCACTGAACTGATTCATGTAATCAATTTCAGCCGAGGGTCTTGGTGCAAAATTTTGATGGTGAGGCGAAGGCATCGGCATATGACCATATCCAGCCATTTGATGATATCCACCCATGTGGTTACCCATCTGCATTTGATTTTGGGGGCTTTGTTGATTAAAGTACTCCATATTGTAGTAAGCAGGGTTATAATTCTGACCATAGTAGGGATGTGGCGACGGGTTATGGCTATTTGTAGGCCAGTTAAAGTTGTAGGCTTCATGTTGATAACTCACGGCATTTGGGTTAGGAGGTGATACCATTGGTGGCGATGGTGTCGTCATTACACTACTCGAATTGCTTCCTGAAGGCGTACAATTTCCATTGCTGCTCCCAATATACCCATTCATTGGGGGCGATTCTTTTTTAACGTTTCTAACCGGAGGTGAAGGCGTAGATGCTGTTATGGTACTAGCTACACGTGCTGGTCCATTACTGGTAGAAGCTGCACATTCTGGTGATTTACGTGGCCTCACTGTTGTGGCTGTTTGTGGTGTTCGTGTAGAGGTAGTGGAGGATCTACCAGTTGTACTTGTGGCTTTGGGGGGTTGCTGTTGACGCATTTTAGCCCTGCGATTTTTGAACCAGACCTGTAACAAATGAGAACTAATTTAGAACAAGAAAATTCAGATAATTTCAGTTTATCACAATGATTTCAATTGATTCAAGATTCAAATTTTAAAATAATTTTGGGTCAATGAATATTTTGAAAGAACTGCGTATAGATAAGTGAATATACCCTTGACGACGTGATATAATCGTTTTGGTGTTTCGCCTCGTGTCAAAATGTGAATATTTTCATATTGACAATGTTTTGACGTTTGTCAAAAAAAATTAATAATTTTTATTCGTTATATAATCGTAACGAATACCACTCGAGCAATCGAAAATAATCGTTATACTGAACTCGTCACTCGACGTATTTTCTTAAAAAATTTTTCGCAAAATACGTCTCGTGGCTCGGAAGTATAATCGATTATTTTCGATGCTCTTGTGATATTATTACTGATAAATCAACTCCTATATAAAATGTACTATTTAACGATGACAGTTTTGTCACTTTGACAGCGATAAAAAAGGTGCATCCTTTTTTATCACCGATAAAAACGCCTGCTCCTCATAACTAGACTACATCTAGTAGCGGTGGATGTCATTTTAATATTTATTCAGTCAGTGGTGATTATTTAACTTTGTTGATATAAAAACTTTAAAGATCAGTCGTTTTGGTGAAGTTTCGACTGAGCATATATTCTGTCGTTAATTTATCTTGCCAAAAAACACTCGAGCTTTTCTTCTATCAGATAAATTTCTCTTCAACTCAAAGTTTTGCCAATCACTAAATTTACTCGAAAAACTGACATTAGATAAAATCGCTCCACCTTCGGTGTCGCGATTTTATCATATCAGTTTTTCTCGTAAAATTAGTGATTGACAAAACTGTTTCGTTACAAAGAAAAATTTATCCGATAAAAAAAAAGCTCTGTCGTTATTGAACACTTGACATTCCCAGTGAGCTATAGCAACTATTGTAGTCATTCCGAAGTTTGTGGTTAATCGAATTAAAATTGAGATCGATGAAAACAAACCACAGGAAACTGATACTGTAGGAACATGGGACCGGAAAAAGATCACCACTCCTCGTACAGATCAAAAAGTCAGAAAAAATGGAAAAAAAGAGTGTTTTCCGTCTGACTAAGATAATAAACGATAAAGGTATTGAAGTTTCAAAAAGGATGGCCAAGAGGAGTTTGGCCGAAGAGAATGTGCATGGAAGTCGGCCTACTAAAAAATCTAACCTCACGGAGACTATGACAACAAAGCGACTTCAGTGGGCTAGCCAACGCCACAATATAAATATTGTGGACTGGAATCGACTACTTGTCTTTTTACTGTTGATAATACTCAAATTTGTTTAGGAATTATATTTCACAACTTCAAAAATACATGAATTAGATGTTTACATTACTGCAAAATGCGTCATAATAAGTATGCTAATACTGTTTTCTTTTTTCAACGTGATAGTTTCATCAATTACATTTTTAACGTTAATTCCTGATTAGTCATCTTGATTTACGAAACGTATAGTTCTGGTAACAAAAATTAGTTATTGTGTTCTAGAATGAAACAGAATTAATGTCATTGAATCAAGTAGATCTAACTTGATGTATCAATAAATTTTTTGTGAAAGCATTCCAAAACGGACAGTTTTCGATATTTATTAGAGTTTCGAAATGACATTCTTTTAGGCACTAGTGCCTAAAAGTGACAGTTTTAGGCACTAGTGCCTGAAAGTAAAAATAAAACGTTGAGAACAATGGTGTTTTTGTTCAGGTAAATCATGGTGCGTATCATCGAATATTTAGGTACTTCACAAAGTTGATGGCCTTAAGGTAGTAGATAACTTCAGGAAATAGGCGAGCAATACATTTTCTGTAAAATTCTCAACATATTTTTCTTTAACCTAGATTTCAAAGTTGTTGTAGGTGGTCTCGTATAATGTTTTCGATTTTTCGGGTACCAACATGGATAGCGCAGTTTCAGCAGCTTATTCTTCATCCAAAGACTCGTCATTATCACTCATTTCTTGACGATTTTTTTACAAAACTTTGTAGGAAATACCGCGACGTTTCAAAGTGACAATACCTTAACATTAGACAGTGCATAAACAATGCCTTTTAAATTAGTTTAAAACACAAATAAACGCATGAAAATATCGAATTCTCCGCTTTCACAAAAAATCTTGTATGAAATTCGTTGCGAAAAGAGTGTTTTAAGCACTCGACGAATTGGCCAATTTTGTGTCTCGTGCTTAAAACACATTCATTTCGCAACTTGTTACATAAATAGCTATAATAGCATTACATTTGACTGATCCCGAATAGATTCAATTGTGATATTTTAGGAAATTGACTGACAATGAAATTGTTCGAATTGTGAAGTTCAAAGAATTGCTCAATCTAACATTAATCTACAACATTCCCTAGTAATATCATTTTTCTAATTTTGAAATATAAAGTGACACTTTTCAAAACTCATCGACGTTTTGAAACGTTTTACTTCTCGCAACTGGTTACGAAAAGTAAAATATTTCGCAACTGTTGATGAAAAGTAAATTTCGCCATTAATTGTGAAAAATACAGAATCATTGTAAGACTAAACTACTTGAACTATGACTCTTTAGGCTGGTAACCTTCAGAATGTCGTTTCAAAAAACCAGTAAATTTGTATAGGTACTTCTTGATGTCAATATTTCTCTTCAAGCACAATTCGGTTCTTAACATCGAATATAAGCTACACAAGGTTGAATTCTTTATTCCCTTTTTTTTCTTGAAACTACGCTAGCAAAACTTTTTCGTTCAAATTAGTAATCCTTTTTTGTTCACACCATAAACAAAATTTACTTGCTCCTCGACTTCTTAGGAATAATTGTAGATAACGCAGATTGAGCCGCTTCCTCGATGTCGCTCGGTACGTCGTTCTCTGAATAGGATATTGCAGTATATATTCTTCTACTTTAAAACAAATTCAAGGAATTATTTACGAAAAGAAAAGCGATTATTATTTTTACTTTTTTGACAATCAAAATCATAGACAAACACTATCGAACTTACGAAATATGACACTAACGATACTTCCATAGCAACGAAGTGAAAAATAAATATCTCCGAATTCACTAGACGAGGGACGCTTGTAGGGACGTTTTTATACTTTCAATTTAAATTCAAATAGTCACATCCTATTCAAAATTAGAAAAAATATTGTGTGAAACACGTTGGGAAACACTATTTTTCGTAACTCGCTCATTACGAAAAATGATGCTTTTCCCAACTGGCACAAATAACTATTTCTTGTTACAAGCTTAGCAGCGTCATAAATTTCATATATAAGGAAGGTGCAAGCAATGTATTCCTAACCTCAACTGTCGACCTTTTAATACCCATAACGAACGGCACACCCCAAGCTATTCGATGGCTCCCTTCTACATCCCTTGACAAAAAAGGAAGAAGAAGAAGCGACAAATTTTACTGGGAGGCTCGAAACCGAAATAGTTATTTTATAATACGCGTTTTATTCACGAAACTGCTCTTCCAACCGAGGGGTAGATGTCTAAGGGCGGGCTGTTTTTGTGGGACTACCCTATATAATCCCCGGACTAATGGAAAACTACCCTCTCGTCGCATGTCCTACCTATTGTACGTTATTCCATTGAATAAAATATATACAGTTATCCCTACATTTTCGGAGAAGGGTCGTTTGCCGAGGGAGTAATCTGGAATTGAAATTGGTTGTTTTTATCGACTGTTATGCTTGGAGTCTGACTTCAACTTCAGGGATTGCAGCTGAGTCGATATTTTGAATGAATTGTCATTAACTCTATTATGTTAAATATCTCATCGAACATGTTTGTTGTTACATTATATACCTATATAAAAAATGCATGAGCAGCATAGCTCCGTCACTAGTATTTTTTTACATATCTACAAGTTATTAACTGCCTAAGTCAATGTGGAGAGGCTCTGAAGGTGAGCAAATCCTTGAAATCCACGGAAAAATATGAAATTACAACATTGAAATGCCGGTGTTTAAGAAAAATAGTTGAGAAACTATCAAAAGGCAATTTCAATAATTTATGTACGAAATTTCAAGGCCCTCACTCAATCAAGAGGAGTTTTGGAGTTGAGCAAAACCTTAAAACCCAAGTAAAAACACAAGATATCCTCACTGAAATGGTGGAGATCGAGGAATATAATTGACACCCTCAAAGGACACTTTTCTAACATCAACTGAATCCAAATATCAAATTTAAACACTCTAACTCAATCTGCAAATGCGGTGTAGGAGCGCAAACCCCGAAAACCACGAAAATATCTCAAAATTTCTAATAAAAGATGGCGGCGACAGGAGAAAAATGTTTATACCATAAAAAGGTACTTCTTTTACATCAACTTAATCCAAAAATTAATATTCCACCCCTTTAATTCAATTTAAATTAGGTTAGGTTTTTGTTTTAACTCCAAACACCCTCCAAGGTTGAATTTCAGATATATTTTTTTCATAATTAACTAATTAACCATTGTTTGAAAAATTTTCGCTAACGTATTTTTCTTGTTGGAATTAGGTGAAATATTTTTGATGAATCAAGTGAGTTATCTCGAAATTTAATAGTATTGATCAGCGCTTACTCATATATTTACAACAAAATTTTTGCATTCGACTCCTTTTTGAAATTATTTTTTTTTCGACTATTTATCAGTGACTTCGTGTTTTTTACAGTATTTGCTAGAAAGGAATATGGAAGCTTTACGTAATTGATTCAAGAAAAAAAATTAATAATAGGACTACTTTGAACGAATGGTGGGAAATTAGAGTTAATTTTATTCTCAAATAACATACTTAAAAGCACTAAAGTCGTTGAAATTGCTAAAGAACGAATTATTTTTATCATATGTGAAAATATTGGAATATAGTCTTTCGTCAAACATATTACATCTATTGATTTTCATCAATACAATTACAGAAAAATATATTGTTTTTAGGTTGGGTGACTATAAATTGTCATGTGGTAATTGTAACAAAGTGTATATCGGTAAAACACTTAAGAAACTTTAGAAAATGAATCCAAGAAAATGATCATTTTACTGAAAGCAATAGGAGAAATACTAATGATTACTAATGATTCCCAAACAGGGGAATCATTCATTCAATACAGATTTCTATATTTTACACAGAGGATTGAAATTGAAGTTTTGGGCAGCCCTAGAAAATAAATGGTATAAGAATTCTGATTGAAACTCATTGAATGAATGAATAGACTTAAATAATTCTCTCCTGCTCTTTATATTGAATATCTGATATAGTTTGCACAAGTTTTCTAGAAGGATTACGTACCCATCAACACACTATTTAATTTATTGTATTTACCGTTTCTTTTAGGTATTAAAATTTATGTAGACTGAAATACAAAAGCTTAAGTATTAAGTTCTATCTGATGAAGCCACTGTGTGGTAAAACGTTGCGTCATACATTCAATTACAATAATCGTTAAAATCAAACATGTGTTTTTCTATTATTACAAATAAATACGTTTTCGAAATTTTTATTTGTGTTGACCGGTAGTAACGAAAAATTTGCAAAACCCCTATAGATGGTACACAAGATCAATAATCGCGCATTCATCCCCCGAACAATGACCGAATAGAGACGTTGAATGGAAAACCGAAGTTTGTTTACTTTTGCGGGATAAAGCGTGTAGATGCATAACTCATTTTGCGTGAATTGTATCGAAAACTGTCAGCGCCTTTAGGGCAGTGTTGATTTTGGGCAATACGTCATCCAGATATGACATTTATTGTCGGGGTGCGGCGTATTCCTAACAATTTCTGACAAACCGCAGGAGAAATCGATAGGATTTATGGTGTATCGATTGATACGAATTAGCTAGTAAATTATTATATTACGAGATTTATTTGACATCGTTACAAAAAAGATTTGATACACATTTAACCTAAAAAACGTTAAGACGATAGATTTGGTGTTATAGATAAAATTTATACGTATTCAGTAAAATTTAATCACAATTATTATGATTTTTCTTTTATAGATTCCAATAAAATCGGTGGATATTTATTCAAATTAAAATTTTTAAAATAATACCCTGTAAGATTGAATCATTTGAGAAATTAAAGTGAAGCTACTTTTATGAGCTTCGATGACATGGCGTTCACAATCATCATTCAAGGTAGAGTGTTAGACACCTCGAGATCCGTGCCACACACGATGGCAACATAAATTAGGCTGTTTTGCTGTTCAACGAGCTCGTTAGTATTGTCCCGTTCATCTACCGAGTGAGCAATGATATCGAACATTCATAACCTCCTGATAATTCGATAAGTATCTCCCTACAGCTCAAAATAGACCGCCAAGCATCGACTACTCATGTCAATTTACACACGTGGGTGGCCAAAGTATAAGCGTGCTTCTACATCATTTGTTGACATATCGTAAAACTTATATTTTTTAAAATTGAAAAACATGTTTATTTTTTGAGTTTTTCTCCAATATCTTTTAGAAAAAAATTATTACTTAAAAAATTCCCATTTCTACGAATATTGATTATAATAATTAATTTTTCAATATGAATTTGAAACAATGAGATTTTAGTAAAAATAAAAGAACGTGACATATTCTATAAGATGAATTAAATAACTCCGTTTCTGCTACTTCCGGTTGACCATTTCCGTAATATTCATTAAATTACACCTAATATGTCCTGACATACGGAGCGAAATCGAAAATAACACTCTAAAAAAGAATCTAGTACGATTCATGAATTATATTTAATATCAAAGAAATGTTAATTATGTTTTTCTCGTACTTGTCGAAGTACAATATCATGATCTTAAGAATTTGCCTTGGAAATCATCAACTTTTTCATCATTTCATTCGAATATTTTCGAAGTACACCGGAGGGTTCATTTAACCAGCCGATATCCAGTGCAAAGATGTAATCTCGCATAGAGGAGAGTGTTCGACTTTGATTGCAGTGTAGAATAAGCACTGTAGGGCTTTTGCGGTGCAATTCGACAAAGGAGGCAAATAGAGGGGCGTTCTGTTTGCGTCCTACGGAGTAATGATTCAATTTGAAGGATGGTTGGCCTTTTCAACGCTCGCAGCTGGCTACTGCCCTCGTTGTAAATATGCAACTCATTCCAACAATGCTAACAACTGTGCAAGAAGCATGCAAATGTGGTAATAATAAACACAGCTTTCACCCGTTTTAATATCAGCAAAAGTTATGATGAATTATTGATTTTGTTCGATGAATACTTGACTGTAAATTTATGAAAATTGTTCACGAATTGATTTTTTGACTGTGAAGCCAACTGTGACCTATTTGAAAAAATATAAATCATTCTGAACAAAGTTTCTGAAGTTTTTAAGGGTAGGTACTCAAATGATTCTTTAGTTTTTTTCCGAATTATTCATTTAATGAGATTATTTAAAACAAAAAAATTTATAACTGAAATACCTGACGACAATTCAATTTTCATGAAGAGTAAAAAAATAAGAAAACTACAAACTCTTAAGTGATTCATAATCGCAATTATTTGCTTATGTGAATAAATAGAATAACTTAATTATTATTGAATTAACCAAGTAATTCAATATACAACAATAAGTCACATATAAGATAATGATTATACAAGGTACATTTTCTTAACCTCGTATTAGGAAACCATAAATGAGTAAAACTTCAAATATTGCAGGTATATACCTAACTCATAATAGTTCTTGGTATTTTTGTATTTCTATTCCCAAAAATCATAGACGTCATCTAATTCAGTAGATGACGATTCTTTACCTTTAAATTCTAAGATAATAATTTTAAACATTATGAAAGTTTCAAAAATTCCGAATTAGCTTAGAGTTATCGAAGTACCGAACGAAGTTACTTGAAGAAACTTAGTTACTACTATTGTTTCATATAAAACTAGTTGTGAAGCACTGTATAGTATAATACATTCTTCATTTAAACACACGAAATTCATAGTTATAGTAAGCATTCACAAGTTTCTTTCACATGTTTTAGGAATAAATAAAATTTGCTTAGTTTCTGAATTCACGTAGTTATCGAAGAAACTAAGTTAATCATATTGTTTCGTATCAAAAGTAGTTTTAAAGCATAGTTCATTCTTTATTCAAATACACGAATTTCATAGTTATGGTAAGCATCCCCAAGTAACTCAATTCCTAGTTTCTTTCTACATGTTTTTAGGAATAAATGAAAGTTACTTAGTTTCTAAATGAGCTTAGAATTTTCGAAATAATGAAGTTACTTGAAGCAACTAAGTTACTAATATTGTTTCACAACAAAAGTTGTGTGAAGCACTGTATAGTACGATATATTCTTCATTGAAATACTCGAAATTTATAGTTATAGTTAACGTCCACAAGTAAGTCAATCACAAGTTTCTTTCCACATGTTTTTAGGAATAAATGAAAGTCACTTATTTTCTAAATTAGCTTAGAGTTATCGAAATAACGAAGTTACTTGAAGCAACTTAGTCATTAATATTGTTTTATATCAAAGGTAGTTGTATAGCATAGTATTTTGTTCAATTAGAAATCCTATCACATTAACAGTTTTATCTATTTTGAACTATAGAACAAGAAATCGACCTACCTGAACTCTGGACTCTGGTAGTGCTATTTTCAAAGCAACTTCTTCCCTCATGAAAATATCAGGATATCTCGTTCTAGCGAAAAGCTCCTCCAGGATGTCCAGTTGAGCTCTGGTAAACGTCGTCCGTTCTCTACGCTGTTTTCTCGGATTCACACCTGCAACATAGGAATAAACTATTCATTATGCCAACGGTAACTCTTGTAAGCAATATAGAGGAAAATATATCACTGGAGTTTTCAGCTTGAAACAAGTATTTTGAGTATACTAGCATGCTATATAGATGAGAAAATACTTGATAAAAATCCTCAAATAATAACATAAAACTCACTGAAAATTGATTCAAACTGAATCTAATTAATTGGAGCTAAAAGTTATAATTGTTCACTTCTATGATGTCGAAATGATGTAGTTCTAACTATATTATGTCTAGAAGCTTCAGTCTCGAGATTATGCTAAAAATAGATATAACTATGAAGGTTATCTTTAGGTTATTATAACCTATATAAAGGTCAAGAAGCACCTTTCTAAATACACCCGAATATTGGCACTTTATTCTTGAGTGTTCGTTACATGGAGATATTACAGATATCCATAGATTGGACATGTTCTCTAGATGGACGGAAATATGCGCGCTAGGTTGACAGGACACTCGGGTGCGCCCTAGGATCTAGAAATCTACATTTATACGTAGTTTTCCAAAAAATGCTCTGCATTTTGTCTGGTCAAAACCTAGAGACTATGAACTTGGCCATGTTTCGCTTGGCTAGAAAATCTACATCGCGCACTGGATACACAATTTACTCTAATTAAGCTTCTTAAATCTAAGTTTGAGAAATTTGTATTTCATTGGCATATCTTCGCAGTAGCATATTTTACTACGTATCGATGTCATATCTAGAGATATAAATAAGTTTTTTATTAAAACGAAATTCAAGAAATGCATCGTGGTTGAAGAAATAAGTTGGAACCAACGAAGGAACGTACCGCAAGATCAACCCAATCCATGTACCAAATTTAACTCCTCAATTGAAAAAAAAATCGCGAAGTGCATCGCGTACTGATATTCAATTTAAACTCAATGTACGTACCAAATCTGTGGAGTTTGGCAATTTTCCAAAAACCACGAAAAACAAGAAATATCCACGTAAAAATGGCGGCGGTTGAAAAAATTCAACCAAACTTCGACAGTTTCGTTCTGCCTTGAAAATCACATTAGAAACCAAATTTCAGCTTATTTGGTGTGATGCGAACCGCTGGAGATGTCAATATGTACTGGGAAAGATATTTATATGATAATGAGAAATATCTATGTAAAAATGGCGGTGGTTGCAGAAATTTTTTATTGAAGTTCTAAACATGTTGAATAATTGCAGTCACTATTTATCATAATGTTGAGACATCATTGATTTGATGATGTCGAAAATTGGCGAAAATAATTGACTTAAAATTTTCAGGATATATTCAAAAGAATATACAAAGAATTACAGGACAAATTTTCAATTAACTATATATTCACCATCAAATGACTGATCATAATGGCTCTTTTGTGTTTGTTTCAGATAACCAGGGCCGGCCTAAGGGGTGTGCGAAGTATGCAGCCGCACACTCAAGCCTTTTGGAGGAGCATGAAATTTACCAATTTTTGTAAAAAAAAAAAAAGATAAATTTATATATATATATATATATATATAGTGCTTTTCATGATGAAAGGAACAAATTCATTTAAAAAAATTAGGTTTCTATTTCATGTTAAAATCCTCGGACAGGTCGATTAGTATTTTTATTTGGGCAATTTTCGCAATAAAATTTTGTATACAGGGTGTCTCATTCAAGAGCTATGGCTTTGTCATTAGTTTTTTTAAAGGTAATACCCTGTATAATTATTTCACTTTAACAATTCTACGATAAATTCTTATCACTTTTTGTGAAACATACCATATGCCCTCAACTTGATGGATTCCCAGATTATAACGGAGATAGTGGAGCACCTGGAGATTTAAAATGTGGATTAAAAGTAACAAAAAAAAATTTAGGTAAACATTGTCATTAAATCTGAAGAATGAAATTTCACATGTACCATCTGAATTCATTCACTGGTGCTGTATAGTCCGCAGTTTTCACGTTTTTAACGCTCCAGGCACTACACTACTTCATTGTTTAAGAAAATGCAATTACTTGAGAGAGAACGTATTGAAGTACTTATGATGATTGGTTTTGGAGATAGGGTGCGTTCACAAGAAGAAGTCTGCATCTATTCAATGAAAATCATCCTGATCGTCCGCCAATTACTAGATCGACAGTCAGCAAAATTGAATCAAATTCAGGAGATACGGCCACGTTAGAGATTTACCTAAAGGAAGACCACCGAGAGTATCTGAAGAAACAGTGCTGAACGTTCTACTAGAAACCCAAGATAACCCTCATACATCCATTACTACAATTTTCCAATAATTTCAATTTATCAGTAGGGTCCGTGCATAAAATAACTTAACGTAAATAAGTATCATCCCTATAAAATTAAGCTGGTACATGAATTATTAGAAGACGATTTTGACCGCAGAGTACAGTTTTGTGAGCAGATTCTTGAAATTCATAATCAACATCTAAATTTCATTACAAACATAATTTTTTCTGATGAAGCCACCTTTACTTTAAATGGCCACGTCAACAGACAAAACTGTAGGTATTGGGCGACCGAGAATCCTCATTGGATGCAAGAATGCCACACACAGCGGCCTCAAAAAATTAATACATGGGCAAGCGATTGTTCGAAATCGTATAGTTGGTCCCTATTTTTTTGAAGGAACACTAAACGGAGAGGACTACTTGAACTTTCTCCAGTTCGAACTCATTCCGGCTTTAAGCTGTTTTGTTTCCTAACCCACAAGATCCTGACATACCTAATAACGAGATATGGTTTCAACAAGATGGGGCACCTCCTCACACTATTCAATCGCTGTTCGACAAATTTCTTGATGGCAACTGTTTCCCAACAGATGGATAGGACGGAGAGGTCCGATTGAGTGGCCGCCAAGATCACCGGACATAACCCCATTGGATTTTTTCTTATGGGGTTATTTGAAGTCTAAAGTTTATTTGAATAGACCTAATAATATTGATGATCTAAAAGAGAGAATCAGGCAGGAAATAAGACTTATCAGTCCAGAAGTAATTGAAAATGTGGCAACGGGAAACATTGAATCGACTTCAAAAATGTCTCGAAGTAAACGGACAACAGATTGAACATATGTAAAAAATTAAATTAGTAATTACATTTGTGTGTTTTCATATCGTACCTCTCAATTACCCACTATCTCCGTTTCTGGCAATCCATCTAGTTGAGGCATATGGTATGTTCACAAAAAGTGATAAGAATTTATCGTAGAATTGTAAAGTGAAATAATATACAGGGTATTACCTTTAAAAAAACTAATGACAAAGCCATAGCTCTTGAATGAGACACCCTGTATACAAAATTTTTATTGCGAAAAATGCCGCAAATAAAAATACTAATCGACCTGTCCGAGGATTTTAACATGAAATAGAAACCTAATTTTTTAATGAATTTGTTCCTTTCATCATGAAAGGCACTGTATATATATATATATATATATATATATACATATATATATTATATATATATATATATATATATATATATATAATGATATATGTATAATATATATATATATATATATATATATATATATATATATATAATATATATATATATATATATATATAATATATATATATATATATATATATATATATATATTATATAATATATATATATAATATATATATATATATATATATATATATATATATAATATATATATAATATATATATATATATAATATGCGCTCGTATTGTATATGCTTATGTATTTTAGCATTGTTTACACGATAAAGAGCGCAATTTTATAGAAATAGAGTACGTAGTTTCGTATACCTTGGATGTGATTGGTTTTGATACGAATTGGTTGGGGGGTTGATCCCCCGAGGAGGAAATGAATATTGTTCACACATTAGAGGGCGCATTTTTTTTAAAATTTGGAAATATATTCTTTAAACTGGATACTTTATGAAAACCTGCTCTTCTATTGCAGCTCGCTGCGATAGAGTTTTTTTTTCGTTTCTATGAAGCTTACATACCATATATGAAAGCATTCATCCATCGCTCATTTGTGAAGTTAGTGGTAATTTCATATTACATTTCCAATATTAAAGATATAAGTTACATAGTAATATGAAAGTATTGAACAAGCTCATCTCCATTTTTTGGATAATTAATTTTATTTTACTTTATTCAATTTTTTTATGTGTCGATGGAATAATTAGTTTTTCTTCACATTATTTTCCTTATCTTTATATTTCATTAACATTCAATATGGTTTTTGTTTTAGTTTTGGAATTTTTTCCATCATGTTTTACAGTTATTCCAATACACAGTCCTCTTTGTTTTTTGTACCTTCTTTGTTTCTATAATTCAATTTTTAAGTCTCTGAAAATTATGGTACCTACCTAAACTTTTTCCGAATTTCTTCTCACATTCCCATTCATTTTTCGGGTATATTCTCTTATTTTCACTAGTGTAGCTACATTAGTTATTGTTTGATTATTAGCAGCTTTTCACTTTGCAATCCTGCTTATTAAAATGGGTGCAATTAGCAAAGTTCGACCTGGGACAAAGATCGTTTCATGACTTTATATGATGCTTGGCACTTAAAATTCAATTTCATATATAGGTATATATTATATATAGGTATATATATATATATATATATATATATATACATTAGCTAGGTATTTATTCTTAGAGTAATTGCAGTATAAGCATAAAAATCATTGCAACGTTACCTAGAGTTAAGCTTTCATTAGTTTATTTGACATAATAGTGGTTACAGTACAAGGAAGAGTACTGAATATATCAAGTCAATCAATAATGAATCAAATTGTCATACATAAATTTAATGTTCTGCAAGGCGCAAAATTTCATAAAAACTGTGTTTTAGGACCTTAAATTTCAAAAAATTCCAAACCCCCCCCCCAGACCTCCCGGCAGGGGCATAAAATTTGAGTCTAGCACACTTGCAATTTTCGCCTTAGGCCGGCCCTGCAGATAACTCCAGTATTCAACCTCACATTAGTGCCTTTTTACTTCACTCTTCACTACTGCTTCTGTTTTCAATTATGGTGAAATACTGAATCAGTGACTACGGGATATGAACTCCCTTTAAAAAACCTTCAGCAAATTGTTTTGTGAAGCTGAGAAAAATAAAAATGAATGTACCTTACTTCATGAAAATTAGTATTATTGACTTACTAATCCCATTAACTCAATTTTATATATATGATATATCTAATTAGTTTAAACTATATTTATTCCTTTTTAGTTCAATTCTATCTAATGTATTTCATAATTAAACATTCGTCTTAAGTTGAGAAAAGTTATAAATTCAAGAGAACTTATATTTTTCAACCTACCATTTCCTATTTATGTCTTACAATTCAAAAATAGACTCAGCGTTCTGATATTTGTTTGTAAAAGTTTTAGTTGCATACTTCAACACCAATTTAACTGAACTTTGTTTAGAACTTCTAACAATAGCATTAAAATTTACTCTTAGTATCACAGAAGACAACAATTTATTGTTAGATTAAATTATATATCAAAGTAAAAATCTATCATAACAATTTAAATACCTGAAGAAAATTGTTTTCGAATGAAAACTTAAAGTTGAATGCTGACTTTTAATCATTTAAAAAATCTACGAAATAATCTCCTGCTCTAAAATAGGCAAATATACAAGTTAGTTAATTAATAGAAAAAAAAAAACTTTTTGCATAAATTATAGAAGATAACAACAGTTAAGTAAGTATGCAAAATTGCCTGAACGCGGTTTCTTTTTTGAATGTTGTTCAAGTGTTATAGGAGTATAGGAAAATGCATGTTGCCAGTCGGAAATGTGGTGGGTGCAGCTGGAGAAGCCAATATGTACCGGGAAAAACACCTTCCCTTAGATACACTGCAATAATATGATGTATTTTCGGTGAAAATTCGACTAAAAATTAGAATACCCTCATACGTAAATATTTCTACCGCCACCCTCTACCAATATACCAGATTACAATTTCAAATTCTCGCCATCAAATTTTCACACAGAATTTTAATGGAAGATTATTCTGCGAAATTCAGTATCAATGCCGTAACATCAGAGATTAGTCCGCGGCTGTGACTGTCGCCCTGTGGGAACAGTCAGCTGGCCAATGAACGCTTCCCGGGGTGTCAAATTGAATCAGCACTGTTTTATTGGGGTATTTTAACCGGGAATTTTATGGACAGGCGTATGCTTTTTTATTCAGTACAAAAGAATGAATGCACGACGGTTTTATGTTCAATTATGTATTGATCTTTGTTTTAATAACAAGTTCCGTTAATTTATTAAATTGAAAGAGTAATTAATTATTATTCACAAGTAGACACAATTTTGATGAAACAGACATTTGAAATAATTAATCTAATTTCATATCCCATTGAGATTTTCATTGTATAGCAAACACATAAAATATATATTTCATTTTGGGGGAGATATTAAAAATGAGTGTTCGTCTGATCTCACTATCAGCTTATACAAATTGATTTAAAATTATTGATTATAGATTAATAGTTTTGCTTGAGTTATTTTCTAGGCTGTATGAATATATATATATATATATATATTTATAGATATATAGGTATATATATATATATATATATATATATTTATAGATATATATATATAATTATATATATAAATATCTATATATATATATATATATATATATATATATATTATATATATATATATATATATATATTATATATATATATATATATATATATATATATATATATATATATAGATATATATATATATATATATTTATATATATATATATATATATATATATATATATGATACCATTTAGTGGTTACTGAAGTATGCTTTTCGAATTAATAACCTATCATCTTTCATGAAAACCCCATAAGAAGGCTGAAATATTAGTTTGAAAATACGCGATACTGTGGAAAAATCCCAACAGTAGTTCTGCGTTCATAGAAGAACCCCGGATGTCCATAATATAACGCTTCTACCGGCCAGTTTTACAAGCTGAAATGGAAAATAATAAAATGCGTTTCTCTCAAAATAAGCTGTTTGTGAGTGACTGGGTTTTTCCCTGTATCCTTCATATATATACATATATCTATATATATATCTATATATATATATATATATATATATATATATATATATATATATAATATATATATATACAGGGCTATTCAAATTCGAGAATATGTATGGGGATTTCGATAAACGGTAAGAGATAGAGTGATGGTTAAATTGGGGCAAAGTAGCATATTTTTAGAGGCTCAGTTATTATGGATAAAAAAAAAATTTGATCTAACTCCTTTAGTTCTGGAGTTATATAGGAAAATTCGAAAATTCGAAATCCTTTTTTGCCTATATCTTTTTATTTAATGTAATTGTTTGCAAAAACAATTGTCACTTTGCCATTGCCACTTTTCTGTAGGCTATCTAAATATCTGAATAGAAATTATATACAGGGTGTCGTATAAATTGGGGCCACCCTCAACTTTCAATTTTCAAATACGGACCTGTATTTTTTATTGCATTTTTTTTGAATGCCAAGAGTCATGTTTTATATTGACGTAGCATTTTCATCTGAATTACATAGTGTTCTGGAAATAATTGAAACTATTACCAGTAAAATTTCAACATTTTTTAAAATTCCAGCTCTAATTAAATAAATATCATAGAATAAGGTATAAAATGCCTAGGATTGGAAGATAATCAACATTATTCTAACGAAAAATGTCTTCTTTAAGAATTCATTCCACATTTTCAGTTCACACAACCCATGATCAGTGTACGAAAATGCGAAATTCTTCCTAGTACGTTTATGTGCATATAATCATTGCCCAAACAGAAAAAATGTTCGATCAATCTTCATATTACAGACACCAATTTGGAAATATTTCATTGTTAATAATCCAGCAACTTGTCACAACCCATTGACTAGTAGTTGGAACTATATTATTTTCAAAGTCATACCTATGGAAGAATTTCAACTAGTTTTAACTCATATCGTTGTTATATAGCAACAGAAATGCCCATGAATTTGCCTGAAGACTAAAAATGATTTTTAGAATGGCGTATGCACTTTCGCGAACTATCTACATTTTTCAGCAAATTTCATGGGCATTCTGGTTGCTATATACAACGATTATGAAAATTAAAACTATTTGAATTCTCATAGTATGCTTTGGAAAATAAATATTTAGTTCACCTCACTTGTAATTGTTTTGACAGTTTCTTGGAAATTTTCGTTGGTATTTAATGAAAAATCTGTTAGTACTGAAAATGGGTTTCCCCATAGAGCAGAAAAGAGATATGATTAAGGTTTTCTACAGAAATAGTAGGAGCATTCATCTTACCGCTTGACTTTTTTTATGGGGTACACTAAAAAATAGAATATATCAAAAAGAAATTGAAAATATAGAAGATTTAAGAATTAAAATCATGAACGCCTTCGCATCACTACGCCGAAGAGATATTTTCAGAGAGAATACTAACTTAAAAAAACGACTCTGTAAATGTCTGGAACGAGAAGATCGTCAATTCAAACATTTATTTCGATTATGATTACTTATAATGACTTATTTAAATTCTAGATAATAACTGAACATGTTCTTATGCGATAAGTTATAAAATATGAAAACCTATATGATCAAATACAATGTTATATTTGTGACAGATTATGTTTGTGACAGGTTATGTTTGTGAGTTCTCAGCAGAATACATACAACAGATCTTCCTCATACCTACTGAGGTGAATCGACATAGGGATCAATAATTATTATTCTACCAATGCTACATTATGATAAAGAAATAAAATGTCTCTGGGGAATGTTGATTTTATTTTATTGTTATTCCGAAACAAGTAGTGAGACTCAGATAATCTGAAATTCTGAAATTCATTTTTCTTAAGGAATCAATTTGTCTGATTCGCCTCTCATTCTCTGATATTATTCAATTAGAGCTTGTTATGGAATTAAAAAATGATGAGATATCATTCGTATTTGTTCATTATTCTAAAAACACTTTATGATTTATATAAAAATAGAACCCAATATGAAACAAATATAGGTAGTTCGAAAAGTGAGAAACAATGAAATATTTCCAAGTTGGTGTCTGGAGTATGAAGATTGCCATTGGAAAATTATTTTGTTTGGGCATTGATTATATGCACATAACGTACTAGGAAGAATTTCGCATTTTCGTACATTGATCATGGGTTGCGTGAACTGAAATGTGGAATGAATTCTTGAAGAAGACATTTTTCGTAGAATAATGTTGATTATCTTCCAAATCCTTAGGCATTTTATAACTTATTCTATAATATTTATTTTAATAAGAGCTGGAATTTTTAAAAAAATGTTGAAATTTTACTGTAATAGTTCAATATTTCCAGAACACTCTGTAATTCAGATGAAAATTACTACGACAATATAAAACATGACTCTTGGCATTCAAAAAAATGCAATAAAAAATACAGGTCCGTATTTGAAAATTGAAAGTTTGAGGGTGGCCCCAATTTATACGACACCCTGTATATAATTTCTATTCAGATATTTAGATAGCCTACAAGAAGTGGCAATGGCAAAGTGACAATTGTTTTGAAAACAATTCAGTTAAATAAAAAGATATAGGCAAAAAAAGGATTTCGAAATTTTCGAATTTTCCTATATAACTCCAGAACTGTAGGAGCTAGTTCAGACTTTTTAAATCCATATAACTGATCAGTGAAATATGCTACTTTGCCCCCATTTAACCATGCTTCTATCTCTTACCGTTATCGAAATCCCCATCCATATACTCGATTTTAAATAGCCCTGTATATATATCTATATATATATATATTTATATATATATATATATATATATATATATATATATATATATATATATATATATATATATATATTAAGTTTGAACTAAAATATGGTGAAAAGCATCAATAAGTTCATAACCTAATGTATAGGTATATGATCTTTGAATATTAGTTTTTCGATCTCTACAATTCAAAAATTGTCCACAGTATGTTATATGAATATATTGCTTATTTTTAATAACCAAGATTGAACTCTGGCTCACTTGGTAAAACATGGTGAATGATAATAAAATGAAAAAAACTCGGCTGAATGTTTGAATGCATATTCGCCATTAGTTAGTGTAAGTTTCAAGAATTGAAAATTAATTCATAGCTTGAAAGATTTCGACTAATATACCTACTTAATTGGGTAGGTATGCAGTGAAACATCAAACCAAATGATTTTATTGAATTATCATTTCTTGTTTTTATTTTATTCTGTACCAAATAGGTCGTTCTTGATTTTTATATACCTAGGTTTTGTCACTCTGGAAATTAAAAAAATTATTTTAAATGTTAAATATTGACTTCCTCAATAATTCTGTCGAGGTTATATTGTGCAGCAGACACGAGACGAAGAAGCCAGTGAGTTCATTTACTACAATATATTTTACACGTTGTCTGTCACAACCTTAGAAGGCTTCAAACCAGATCATGAAAATAAAGCTTCTCGTTTGACGTTTGTACGACTTAGAAGTTTTCCAACTACGAAGAAAATCGTGAAAATATTTGTGCTATAAGTTATCATAACTTCCTTAATTAGTTGTCTCAAATTTAGTTATGTGTAAGTTTGATATAATCACAATACAATGAAGCTCGCAATTCATCTTTGAAAAAATATAATTTCTACAATGAAAGTATATATTTTCAATAAAAGTATATTTTTTTGCGAAACAGTGATTATGATTATTGCATAGTAATTCAATAAATAATGAAATTCTAAAGGTTAAGGTTTATAAATAATCTAGCTTTCAAGCAAAATCTGTTGAATGAACTAATAAGTGTACCTAATATCAACAGCAATAATAGGTATGTCCATTTTCTGTTTTGTGTTATTGAAATAATTGTTGGAATTCTACTACGTTTATTATCAAAAAGAGTTAAAATATAAATACTGCTATTGCAATTTTAGTCATACGTTCATCATCGGACATATTCAATTTAGAACTGAATAAAAATGCTTGTCTCTTCTACCTTACGAACCTACCTTTCCGGAAAATTCTGTTAGTGTTATTAGAGATAATGGAATTTGAAAAATATGCATTGAGGGCAGGTTATATTACAGAAGTGGGATTTTCAACTTGATAATTTACATTATGATTTGAATAAATCAAATATAGGGGAATAAATCAAGTGAATGTGGTTGTTCAGAAAGACATTACCGTTTTTATTATGATTGAGATTGAAAATTTTGATTTTGGATATTTAAATTCGACTCCTTTCAGCTTTTTGTGTATAATTTAGAATTGTACATAATTATACCAGAATTTCCTGGAAAGGTATTGCTGTATAAGGGTCAAACATTATAATTCAGTTCTAAACTCAATCTTCCCGTTGATTGTAGTATAAACGAAATTGCAATAGCAGTAGGTATATATTTTTAAATTATTTTGTGATTGTGGAAATCGTAAAATCAAGTTTCGTATTTGTTCATGTTTTCATAAAAATTGGAAAATGATGTTTTTATTTATTTCTACTTTTTTTCAACTATTTCTGATACGATGAAGGAAACCTTTTGTTACATGAACTACTAAGCTTAAATTAAACACCAAAAATAAATTGTTTCTGTATTTGTTATGAATTTCAAATAAATGTTTTTACGAACTGAGATTGAATTCTCGCGCATCACTTGGTGAAACATCATAAAGAATAAACTTTAATCTTTAAAATAAAATACACTTGGCTTAAGTTTCACTATATGAAAATATTTAGATACAGTATTTAGCAGTAAAGGATAGTCGACATGTATCGAGTTATGAACTTATTATCAAGACTGGCTATAGGAGAGTATTAGGTACATCTTATTTTATAAAACAGACAAAAGCAAAGGTGATACCTGAAAATCAATTTGTACGTTTACAAGGGGTAATTTATTATTATGGGCGGAACTTATTTCGAGAATTGCAAGAAGGTCAAGGCGCTTTCCTTTGTTACCTGAATGCAACAATTAGGTTTTGTTGAAATCCAGGTAATGATTAAATTTCATACAATGTTCCGAGAAGCCAGTGGTATTTTTATTTTGTAAAATTTTTTTTTTTTTCAATATATTGTCTAATATAGAAAGCAGGACATTCGTCGCAAAATATTTTGTGAACATTACTGTTTTCTCCGATGTTAGATTTTTCTCTATTAATGACCAAGAATGACTTCAAATTTCTTTTATTTGTACAAATTGTTTTAAAGTTAGTTTTCGATAGTCTGTTACAAATTCGGCACATAATTTATTCAGAAGTATTTTTGTTCTTCATCAATAGTTTGCGTGGGGTATATCGAATGCAACAGATACTTTATTCGTCTTTTCCCAATGAGCTTATCGATAAGACTTTCATTGTAACCGTTATTAGTGGCTAATAATTTAATTCTATTAACTTCGGTTTGAAAATTTGTTTCCGATAATGGAATAGTGAACAACCTATGTATGAACTAATGAAAAGCACTGAGTTTTATTTTAATGTGTTGGTTACTGTTTTTGGATTTCAACAAAACCCAATTGTTGCATTCATGTAACAAAGGAAAGCGCCTTGACCTTCTTGAAATTCTCGAAATAAGTAAATTACCCCTTGTAAACGAACAAATTGATTTTCAGGTATCACCTTTGCTATTCTCTGTTTTATAAAATAAGATGTAATACTCTCCTGTAGTCAGTCTTGATAATGAGTTCATAACTCGAAACATGTCGATTATTCTTCACTGCTAAATACAGTATCTAAATATTTTTGTCCACGACTGTACTATAAATCATTCATTATACGTGTGCTTCCTGAAGTAAAATTATACCTATTATTCACTAGTGTGTATAATGGTTTATTATACACTGCATGACGTCACACTCAAAACGTATGTTCAAACTTGAGACTATCATTCACATTGTTAGTATAGTATTGTTATTAGATTTTTAGGTTTTATGTAACTAAGATAACTTTTAGGCAAATTATTAAACCAATATATAATATAATGCCAAACTTATTGAATATTTACTCTAATAAATTATCTATTTCATTTTTATCACAGTGAAAGAAAGGAATGGAATCGATGTCAAGTGAAATAGTTGACGTTTACGTGAGTATGCAGTTTTCAGTGAACACAGAAAATGTTATGTCAACGCTTTTGATAACTATTTTTATTGTTGAAAATGCAGATTATTACTAATTTTTTCGAGGAAGTCGTGGACAAAGTATTCTACTCGCACAAAATTACAATTTTTCACTCTCATGAAAAATAGCAATCATTTTGTGCTCGTTGAATAATATACTATTAAATAGTGAAACTTAAGCCAAGTTCATTTTATTTTAAAGTTTAAACTTCATTCTAAATGTTTTTATATAAATAATTTTAATAATTTTAACTGATATTACATTTATTTTCACTTCTTGTCAATTATTTAATACACAATGAAGGTAATCTTCTCCTAGTGCTCGACAGGCGTTAATAACGACATTTCCTATGATTTTCAACCCCTAATGGCGTTAATAAAATTATTTGCCACCGCTTTAATCCAGGATCCCTCGGCTATCGTTCGGTTCTTTCGATGAGGCGCGAAGAACAAACAAGTAACGCCGGCGGCAGCGATAAAACACTAATCTCTGCTAACACATGCCTCGCATAATTGAAAATAAACCTTGGAAGACCGAAACGAAACATGGCCCCTAGTGCTGAAGGATACATTTCGTAACTGCAAGGGGATTAAAGAGCAAAAAGTCATCTAGGGATTAATTCCTCTTCTTAACTCTGTGAAAGTATTAATTTTTTTTTATGGTGGATTCGAAACTATTTTATACGGTTTAAAGACATCTTCAAAACTTAATCATTTCTACTGATATTTTTTGAGTTTTATAAGAGAAAAAGCGGAATTTTATATTTAAACTTTTGTCATGCAATTATTTTTGACAATTGACATTTCCAAGATATACCAACAGTAGAAAAAATAACACAAGTTGAAAAACTCTATCGCAGCGAGCTGCATTAGAAAAGCAGGTTTTCAAAACGTATCTAGTTTGAAAAATCTATTAATTCAATTATGATTTTTGTTCCAAATCCAAAAAAAAATATTGCGCCCTCTATCGTGTAAACAATATTTATTTCCTCCTCCGGGGGGTCTACCCCCAACCAATTTATATCGAAATAAATACCATCCAAGATATCATACGAAACTGCCGACCTACAGAGTTTCAACTCTATGGTCCCAAAATCGCGCATTCTATCGTGTAAACAAGATTTATTTATTCCCCTGGGGGTCAACGCCCCAAGCAATTGGTACCAAAATCAATTCCATCTAATATATCATACGAAACTTCCTAATCACGAACTTGCAATCATATTGCTCCAAAATTACGCTCTTTATCATGTAAACATGATTTATTTCTTTCCCCAGGGGGTCAACCCCCAACCAATTTGAAGCAAAACCAATCCCATCCAAGATATCTTTCGAAAATACCTACTTACAAACTTTCAACCCTATTACTCCAAAATTGCGACCTTTATCGTGTAAACAAGATTTATTTCCTCTCCCGGGGGATCAACCCCCCAAACAATTCGAACCAAAACCAATCCCATATAAGATATCATACAAAATTACCTTGATACAAATTCTCAACCCTATTGCTACATAATTGCGCCGTTTATCGTATAAACAAGATTTATTTCCCCCCAGGGGGGTCAACCCCCCAACCCTTTCTAACCAAAACCAATCCTATCCAAGATATCATACGAAATTACCTATTTACAAAGTTTCAACCCTATTTCTTCAAAATTGCGCCATTTATAATGTAAATAACGCTAAAATACATAAGCTTATACATACATACATATGAACATATATATATATATATATATATATATATATATATATATATATATATATATATATATATATATACGAAAAACTATCTTGGTCCTAGTTCCAACTTTGCTAATCGCACCCATTTTAATAAGCAGGTTTTCAAAGTGAAGGCCTGCTAAAACTCGACAAAATTGAACCTACGTATTATGAAGTTGAGAAAAAATTCTAATCTGCAATCTTTATACTATTTAACTCGGTAACTGCTACATCTGTTTTGAATTTCACTTTTCGCTTATTATTCCTGATGAAGTTTTATTAGTGAAAAAATAGTTTTACATCTACACAATTCTTTTTGACAATTGCAATTCTAAAGTCTGTTCAACAGCAGAAAAATAACACCATTTAAAAACTCTAGAAGTAAGTTCTTTGTATAAATATAAGGAAAATACCCTCTTTGGAAATATCTGTTATTGTATATAGAATTATTATATGCTTCATTTCATGCAAGACGTATCCTCATTTTCGGATGTATGGAGTCATATTATTTCGTGTTGCAAAAGACAGTTATCAAAATAAAAAAACATACTTAATAACAAAAATGGAAAACAATATTCATTTAGTCTCTCTGAAGTGACTGGATTGGGTTAGGAAGAAACTACCTCATCAATTTATGATACTTCAAAACCAGATTAACGTTCCTATATTTTAATATATATGTCTAGGATTATCAGTATTTTTCCCGTGATACTGAAAAAGTTATTATTCAATTAATTAATAAGCTTTCAAAGCTTTACAAGATATATACTTAGATATAAATGGAACAAGTTTATCATGTCTAATTTTCACTTTATTTTTACGAATACTACAGGTTTGTAAGTCTCATTCTCAAGTGTTGAAAATGAGTTACTCGTCAAAACCGGTCGTATTCGTAAAAATGAAGTTAAAATAAGACAAAATAAATTCCTTTCCTTTATATTAACAGAAATTTCCATAAAATATCTCATCGATATCCTTCATTCATAATACATTATGTTGTAAAGTCGATTTTTTATTTTATCTTGAATGTATCCATATTTCAGAAGTTATCAATTTGTATTAAGTTCTTGATAATCGCAAGAAATAAATAACGTTTGAATATTTTCTAATAATATTGCAATAGTATATTGTATAACTAGTATGGAATGATGGTCATTTTCCATGACTATGAGGTACGCAGCATGAGCCTATGGGGAATACTGCAAATAATTCCAGTAGGAAAAGAGCATAGTATTCAAGTTATAGGTACACTACACCCTTTCTACTCGTCAGGAATTAATATTTTCCAATACCTTTGTACCATTCTGTTTATATTCAGCATGGTCCTAACATGCAATATTGCGCTGATTATGTTGAGGACTTAAATTTTTTAGATAATTCATTGAATAAAATAATTCTCAATTTGACGCGGCAGCCTTTTCCCTTTGCCAATATATGAAGGATTTGTAGGCTTCCACATATTTTTCTTTTAATATTTGTTTTGTACTGTATGAATGGACTGTATAGGAAAATATAATTTGGGTTTATTTTTATGAAATAACGAAATGCAAAAACTAACTAAAACGATTGACTTACCATAGTTTGGTGTCACAGCTACTTTCTACGTGAAACACTATTACCTGTAATATGATAGGAAAGCGGGAAGGAATCAAGGATACCGGTAAAACCAAACGAAGAATGTAACTACACGAACTGTGATACTTCATAAATCTTAAAGTCACAATTATTGTCTGATATTTGATATATCCAAACTATATCCAAAAACTATCAAAAATAACGCGAAAAACTCAACAGATCGATCTCGTACCGTTCTAATTGCTCTGTATTCTACTAATTGATCTCGCTGTCTCGGTTAACCGAATATACAACATCGCCACACGTATGTGGTCTGATATCACGGCAAAGTAAAAAATATTTCAATACCAAACAATATTTCTGAGATTAAATTGATACATGCTTGTTTTGCTGTTCATTGATTTTTGGGGGAGTAAGTTCTAAGTCACTTTCGCTGTTCATCAAGTTTTAAAATCTAACTAACCAGAGCTGTCACTAGGTATAAGTTGCTTGAATTTTGACATTCCATGGGATATGTGATAAATTGTATAATGATAAAACAATGACTTCATCGTGTTATCACACATCATACAACGTACCTTATTGTTCAATTAAAAACGAAAAACGCAGTTTCGTCTTATGGTCGTAGAGAAATTATTTTGGACTTGACCACGGTTTACATAAAAAAGTAATTTGCAACGAATAAGGACCTCGATGAAGTCAGTCGTGAAAATCACAATAGCTGTTTCACTGAAAAGCACTACAAGGCCGACATTTGGAAAATGATTTCGAGAGGTTCATACTCCCAAATCCTCGTTTCTCATGTTGACAACCATGATGACGCTGCAACCTCGCATCTAGTGAAAGCGGAAAACCGAATCGTCGGTAAAAGAGGACGCGTGGTCAGGGAAGTACCGCACAAGAGCCGAGGGCTGTGAGCCGATTACCAGGGTGGTTGGGTGGCCGTTACCAGGGAAACCGCCTTCATTTGACGGAAAACTCAGCCACCAGAGTGCAGGAATATGTAAACAAACCGCGTTACCGGGGTTGGAAATATAGGGGAACGGAATACGGAACATCTTCAGGTAATTCAATCTGAAGAGCCAGGATGATAGCGAAAGAATTCAATAGCTGGAAAAGGACTATCATGTCCAGATTTGACTGACCAGAAATTTGAAAAAGATTCGGAAAAGTTCTCTGAAACTGTCTTAATACGGGAAATCGTCAGAAAGCGTAGGCGTCCGGAGTCATTTGCAGATGAAGATAGTTGCAAAATCTAATAGAATTATCACTCACATTTTTAAAAACTTAATGGAAATAATTTATAAACTATAGTTGGATTTGTTAAAATGTATAACCTAACTTTATCAAATTTTTTTAGTGGAAATTTCTCAGTCTATTTTGGCTTCTCCAATTTCGTCAAATGATTTCTTTGCGAGTGAGTGAAGAGTTAAAAACTTGATGGAAATAATATATAAACTATAGTTGGATTTTTTAAAATGTATAACCTAATTTTATCAAATTTTTTTAGTGGAAATTTCTCAGTCTATTTTGGCTTCTCCAATTTCGTCAAATGATTTCTTTGTGTGTGAAGGTTTTCTCCCACTCGTATCTAGAAGAAATAGTTATTTTCTAGTGCGGGGTAAATTAAAGTGAAATTATTGATTAGTCGTATATTTTCCCCGAAAATAATTTACTACTGCAGCCTGTCGAACGATCAGTGAGTAGCTTTTTATTCGTTCTAGACTTGCTGGTCTGGTATTTGGGTTGTTTTCGAGGCAGAACAAACGATCAAAATTTTGGTGAATTTTTCCAACCGCTGTATCTATTTCTCATTTATTCGTGAGATTTGAAAATTTGCTCCACAGCTTCTGCAGGTTGAGATACAGGGTTGACATTTGGTATGTGGATTGAGTTTAGGTTAAAATACGTACCTTCTTCGGTTTCAACTCTTTTCCTCAACCGCTCTGCACTTCGCGGAGACTATTCCGTTCGAATCGAATCTCGACCTGCTCCTCAGTCAGTACTTTTTTTCATGAAATTAATTATTTTCTAATTTTTATTTATACGGTTTCTACTAAAGCGTAGTTCTTCAGTACGCGATATATTTCAAGATTTTCTTTTTCAAATAAATTATTTTCCAATTTTAATTTCGATTTGCTATTATAGCGTGTTTTTCGAATCATATCTCTACGCGATGCACTTCACCCAAAAAATACTATCTTAGTGAAGGAACAATGAACAATTTCATTATTATAAATATTATAAGATATTTATTGATAAAGGAGGAGTTAAGTTAGTTTGGAACATGTTCTGATTTTGTTATCATTTAATATCGTATCAATTAAAATCTGAGGCTCATTTTCAATTTATTAGCGGAAAAGTATCACTTTCTACACTTAAATACTTACGAAAAAAAAAAATTTGAAATATCGTCAAGTGTTCTTGTTCATTTTGAATTATCTATATTTCCGTTCTTATTATTTCCTATTGTCTATTCCAGTCTACCGTCTATTTTCCATCCCCTATAGTTTCTACATGAATCAATTAGCATCTCCGTCAGTAAATAGGGTAAGTGTCTTTACAAGGAAACGCAATATAAACCTCAACCGGCCCCCTCGACCATCCAAATGTTTCCACTTGGGGTTTTCCGACGCGACGCAATGAATACATGGACGCTAATAGATCTGTAAACATAACGCGTCCTCTGGGACGCTGGGGGTGGGGGTTCAGATGTAATTCGATATCACGCCAAAGTGAGCACTCCGTATAAAGGGCCTTATCAAATATTCACCGTTCGATTTTGAGTTCTGCAAACGAATTGTTTCGGCTAATGGGAATTTAACGAGCGTGTAATTGTTTCAGATATACAAAAATTAATTTCTTTTCAGGAATATTTATTACTATTTTAGGTTTTTAGGTATTTTATTTCAGTGTAGTAAAAGATTTGAGTCTTATTGGGGCATACAAGACAACATATATATATATATATATATATATATATATATATATATATATATATATATATATATATATATATATATATATATATATATATATATATATATATATATATATATATATATATATACATATATAGTTAGTTTTATTTATTCTTCTTGAACCACAGGTATATATTACTATTAGTATTTTCTTCGAATAAGGTTCAAAAAGGATAACACTAGATACCTGTCACTACCTTATATCTCAGGATTATCAGAAAGTTTTAAAAAAGTGTTTGAAAAACATGAAATTACTATATGCCACAAAGCATATAATCTGTTAGAAAAGAACTATAGTAAACTAAAAACAAAAACACCTAAAAACAAGAAAATGCACGTAGTATATGAGATCCCATGTGCTAATTGTAATCAGGTATACATTGGGCAAACTAGCCAATACAGATTAAGCGGGCACAGATATAACAAAAAGAACCTAACAGCCCTTAGCAAACATGAGCAAGAGCTGAACCATAATTTCGACTTTCCTAAAACCAGGATAATTAAAACTGAGCATAACCAGGCTAAAAGGGAAATACATGAGATGATTCGTATTAAACAAACTCGAAGCGCTGTCAATGCTAAAACATATAAAAAACCTAAACAAGATCTATTATAATATCATATAAATAAATAGTTGCTGCCCGCAACCATCCTATTTTTGGTATTAGAAAATTGACTGGCACGCTTGCTTACGTCTATCTTATCGTGTTATTTTTATACAGTGTCTGTTTGCGTTTCTACTGTGGTGAGAATTTCTATGAATCCTGTAATAACCTAAAAAAGAGAAGAAAATCGAAGCTCAATCTGTCATAATTGTTTTATGTTATTTTTGAATTTTATTGTATCTGTATATCACTGTTAATGTGTAACATTGTGTTAGGACATAATGCCTGTTGCTGATTGTAGGTTTGTGCTGTTGTTGTGAAAAATTTTACTTTAATAACTGACAAACTTTTTACTTATTTTTAGTTCCCATTGATAAAGGCCAAAACCCTGGCCGAAACGTTTGGATAATTAAAGAACATGTGATTTTGACTTTTAATATTGTCTGAACCTTATTCCAAGAAAATACTAATAGTAATATACATATATATATATATATATATATATATATATATATATATATATACCTATATTTCCCAGTACAGTTTGGCATCTGAAGCAGATCTCATCAAACAGGCCCGTATCCAGAAATTCGTTTCGGGGGGGCTCAAAGACGAAAATCACTCAAAAATGTGGACTTATTATATATATAATATAATATATATATATAATAGCAAAATTTAGATCAGAACTCATTTTTCAATAGAACACACACCTTAAAATAGTAATTTCCTCGATTTTTTCTTCGCCAAGCGGTCGAGGACTTCCTCCGGATCTTCAACAGTATCCCAGTTTTTATCCTCTTCATTGTCGAAAACGATCTTTCGACACTAGCCGTTGTGACTGGAAGAGTAGCCATAACCTTGAGAAGAAGATTGATCCCGCGAAAAAATTTCTGTCACAATACTCCAACAGTTTCAAAATTTCCGTCGACTAAAAAATCAAACTTCAAAGAATAGAAAATTCTATACTGAAGACTTTTCTGTGAAGAATATCGAATGGAAACAATTTTCAAATTTCGGGATTTCGGGGGGGAGGGGGCCTGTATGATTTTCTTGAATTAAATGGTTTGCATAATGTGAATCCGACTTCTGATTAACAAAGCTACGTTTGTGTTATGAAATTCTAGTTTGAAAACTTCTGAAAGTTCTACCAATGTAAAATTTATCACAATCGCCACAATTAATTTTATAAACTCCTGATTTATTACCTTTATGAACCTTGGATTTATTATTTTTTATATGATTTCCTAAATAATTACCGGTACAATAAGCAATGTTAATGTTGTGCTTAGATAAGAGAGATTTAAGTTTTTTACTTGAATTTCCGATGAAAGTGAGGCTGTTGTATTTGATATTTGAAAATCCTAAACGTAATCATTTAGCAGATTGAGCTAGATGGTTGAAATTTTGTAGCTACGTAAATTGAGTTCATGTTGAAATACGAATCTTTATTAATTTCAATTTATTCCTCAACCGCGCTGCACTTCGCGGAAACTGTTCCGTTCTAAACGCATTTCGACGAGTACACGATTGCACTCTTCTAATTTTTTTTTGAATAAAATAAATTATTTTCCAATCTTTATTAGGGTTTGCTATTGAATCGCGATTATTCAGTTGGTACTTGACGCACTTCGGGGGTTCACTTTTTTAATAAAATAAATTATTTTGTAATTTTCATTTCGCGATTTGCTGTTGAAGTGTCGTTTATAAAATGATTTATTACATTGAAATCATTTCGACAAGATGCACTTCGAGCGAAAAATACGACCTTAGTAAAGGAGTTCCGCTATAATACTCACACATTTTTTTTATCAACGTTATGGAATATATTTGATTTTACAATGAATAATTAATGAATATTTGAATGAATCCTGTTAATATGTACGATATTTTCTTTGAATCAATTTACATAATTGTTCATCCAATTTAGGTTCTCACTCAAAATTTAATGCAGTTTCAATGTTCTCGAATAACCTAAATTATAACAATTCGTAAATTCAATACGCATGATATTTCTCTCATTAATTATTAAAATTATGCTACTATCCAATAATAATTAGGGATGCGTTACTAATTTTGCGTGTGAAAAAGAGTGCATTTAGATTTATTCATATCAATAATTACAAGGAACCATAAATATCTAATTGATGGTACTGTTATCCAATGGAAATTTTTTATGGTTAGTCGAATAGAAGATCGGTTTTGATTCTCTTTTACTGAAACACTCTGTATTCGTGAATAAACTTTCGTTATTTATTTCTACTAAAATTCTGACGAAATGTAAAATATTGATATAATTACCAAAACTTCTTTCTATATCAAACCGTTATTAATTAACACGAAATTAAGTAAAAACGATTTGTGTTCGCTAAACAAAAAATTTATATATATATATATATATATATATATATATATATATATATATATATATATATATATATATATATATATATATATATATATATATATATATTCTATAAACACACATATATTTCTGAACATATATATATATATATATATATATATATATATATATATATATATATATGTATATAATATATATATATATATATATATATATATTCTATATATATACATATATATATATATATATATATATATATATATATATATATTATATTATTATTAATATATATCTTAAATTGAAAAATCTATCAATAATAATAATGATATAGTTATTTTCGTAATCCCATACTGTTATTTTGATTTAACGGTATTCAGATGACAATTGAAAAGTCAGTGTTAACGGCCGCCGGCCGTTATAATTTTATAACGGCCGCCGGCCGTTATGAAATCACTTGTTCAAATATTTATTTCAAAACATCATTCTGCTTACAATAACAACGTTGAAATCTTGGCCCACATTGAGTTGGGAGAATAAACCTCTGATTTTCATTTCGCATAGGCTAATAATACATCTTCATTAACAACCTTTACATTCTTGCTTTTACGCCACATTTTAAAATTTTCATATTCTTTTTGATATCGCTCTTGAGTTATTTTCGGCAGTTAATCAACACTCGCTGCACTGCATATGATTCTCCCAATATTTCTAAAGGAATTTGATTTTGTTCCTCAATTTCATCAATTTCATCCATGGTCGTCGTCAAAGCGAACTTGAGAACACAAAAAACTGACGTTGTTTATAAAACTGTCAAACTGTTCCATGACAACAGAGTGCACGACGTTGGGATTTTTCTTTAGAATTGCGAGGTACGGGTTCTTTTCTTTCTTCGGAATCAAAATATAATCTTTCAACGGGATTACGAAAAATTTTTAGCGACACACGGCCGATACGCAAATAACGGATTCGGTTAGTTATCCAATATCCAACCTCATCCGTTATGTGCTACATATCGGCCTTGTTACGTTAATAACTATAACGTAACAAGGCCGATATCTAGCAAATAACGGATGAGGTTGGATATTGTATATATATATATATATATATGTATATATATATATATATATATATATATATATATATATATATATATATATATATATATATATATATATAATATATATATATATATATATATATATATATATATATATATATATATATATATATATATATATATACTAACCGAATCCGTTATTTGCGTATCGATCGTGTGCCGTTAAAAATTTTTCGTAATGAAAGATTATATTTTGATTTCGAAGAAAGAAAAAACCCCGTACCTCGCAATTCTAAAGAAAACTCCCAACGTCGTGCATTCTGTTGTCATGGAACAGTTTGACAGTTTTATAAACAACGTCAGTTTTTTGTGTTCTCAAGTTCGCTTTAACGACGACCATTGATGAAATTGATGAAATTGAGGAACAAAATCAAATTCCTTTAGAAATATTGGGAGAATCATGTGCAGTGCAGTGAGTGTTGATTAACTGCCGAAAATAACTCAAGAGCGATATCAAAAAAAAATATGAAAATTTTGAAATGTGGCGTAAAAACAAGAATGTGAAGGTGGTTAATGAATATGTATTATTAGCCTATGCGAAATGAAAATCAGAGGTTTATTCTTCCAAGTCGCTGTGGACCTAGATTTCAATGTTGTTATTGTAAGCAGAATGATGTTTTGAAATAAATATTTGAACAACTGATTTCTTAACGGCCGGCGGCCGTTATGAAATTCTAACGGCCGGCGGCCGTTAACACTGACTTTTCAATTGTCATCTGGATACCGTTAAATCAAAATAACAGTATGGGATTACGAAAATAATATTTATTAATCCTTTAAGACATAGGTACATATGTTATAGGACAGGTCTTAGTTTTAGTTGATTTGCGTGAAATATTGAATGTAATTCCGTTATTTTCCGTGAAAATATTTACGATATTTTATTGTTGAAATCATGAAATAAATATTTCCATGGCTATCTATTGATATTGGGTATTTTTTTGCGATTGTTAAATGTGAGTTTTCGAATATTGAGTTCTCATAACTTTGTTATGAATGGATATTTTTTTATGAAATTTTGGTCATACCTATTTAGGGGCACGCTAAATCCAGTGGCGTGGTAATTTTTTCAATAAAAAAAACCGAATTTCGACTAAGAAAAAATATCGTAATATGCCTTGAAAATTGAAATAAACATTGCAATTTTGTCCCAAGGTAGACCTTTTGGTACTTGACATTTCAAAAGAAACATGGTTGCAATCGGTTCACAACTTCAAATTTTACAGAGGTTTTTCCATTAAGAATGGGTCACACTGTGTATATATATATATATATATATATATATATTTGAAAAACTTGGTTCTCGGGATGAACCGCGTAGAAGATTTGAAAAAGTTGACTCTGAAGAGTAGGCAGGTTGAGACTTCAGAGTTGACAGGAAGCAGTACGGTTGGTGGAGTAGGCAGTTTGAGACCACGCAATCGTATTATTTCCGATTCCTCCTAATTCGATTCGTGGAGTAGGCAGATTGAGGCCACGTATCTGAATTATTTTCCCTTGTAATTCTCCTGAAGATGGCTTCGCAAAAGGAGCCGAAACGTCGAGATTTTTCAAATCTTCTACGCGGTTCATCCCGAGAACCAAGTTTTTCAAATACTTTCGACCGCGGAAATCTTCCTGAACATTATATATATATATATATATATATATATATATATATATATATATATATATATATATATATATATATATAGGTATATACTTATGTATATATCAGGTATTTCCAAGCTTCAATAATAGTGGCACAGGAATTATGAAGCTGATTTAAAAAGTACTTTCATCCCTTTTTGATGACTTTCCATGGAGTCAAATTATTTTCGTGGAAAATACGAATAAAACTACGGTCCCTCCGCACTGGACGTCCATTTGGCATACCGATGGCCGTAGTCAAAGATCACGTTCACGGGTCCATCGTCCCACCCCACCGATCTACCTTCACGGATCTATGGGGCCAGAACAAAAACAAAACCATAATGTTAAATGGCCATTCGTCACCGGAATCCGACACAGATTCGTTAATTTGCATCCAAATCTGTGCACGGTAGCCGCGCCAGCGTAAAAATCAAGTTAACAAATCATCGAAATTATACGAACGGCCGTGTCTCGCCCAAAACGAGCTCTCGGAGGTAAATTATGAATCGTAGACGAGCCACCTCGAGTTCAGCTATCGTTATTATACGGCCTCTCACCGACGAAGAACGCTTTTATAAACAAAGAAAAAACTAATTTTCGAAGTGTTTGTTCAAAATTCACATTTTCGAACCGAAGTTAATACAATTAAATTATTAGCCACCAATAACGGTTACAATGAAATTCTGATCGATAAGCTCATTGGGAAAAAACGAATAAAGAATCTGTTGCATTTAATATACCCCACGCAAACTTTTGATGAAGAACAAAAATACTTCCCAATAAATTATGTGTCGAATTTGAGTAGCAAAATTTGTAACTATCGAAAAATAATGGTAAAACAATTTGTACATTTAAAAGAAACTTGAAGTCATTCTTGGTCAATAATAAAGAAGAAGAAGAATCTAACATCGGAGAAAACAGTGGTGTTTAAAAAATATATTGCGACGAATGTCCTGCTTTCTATATTGGACGAACAGGAAGGAATATAAACATTCGTGTTGAAGAACATAAAAAGTCAATTTTACAAAATAAAAATACCACTGGCTTCTCCGAACATTGTATAAAATTCCTGGATTTCAACAAAACCCAATTGTTGCACTAAGGTAACAGAGGAAAGCGCCTTGATCTTCTTGAAATTTTCGAAATAAGTTCCGCCCATAATAGTAAATTACCCGTGGTAAACGAACAAATTGATTTTCAGGTATCACCTTCGCTTTTGTCTGTTTTATAAAATAAGATATAATACTCTCCTAGTCAGTCTTGATAATGAGTTCATAACTCGAAACATTTCGACTATCCTTTACTGCTAAACACATTATCTAAATATTTTTATATAGTGAAGCTTAAGCCAAGTGTGTTTTATTTTAAAGTTTAAACTTTATCATTTGAAATATAAATGTCAAGAATTGTTCTTTTGTATAATAATGAAGAAAAAAACAATTAAATTGATTCTTTGATTTGGTTTTTATTTTTGAAAAAAGTAGGTACCTCTCAATGAATCACCCATTAGGTATATTACAAGTAATTAGATGATTTATGATTTTCAACAAGAAATTTGGTTTTTCGAATTCAATTGGTCACCAACATATTAGTATTTACAACTGCATATAGGAGAACTACGCAAAGGTCGATCAGAAAACGTTACCTATCGATCGACAACGGGGCTTTTTGGCGCTTACACAAAAGAAGAAAGGGCGAGAGCAGCGCGTAACAGAGAAAGAATCGCAGGTTGAAAAATAATCTCCGATAAACGTAGCGGCGGCGGGGCAGCTGGCTCGGGATGCTGCTGCAGCCTCCATAATCCGTACAAACACGCACATAAAGAGTTGAAAATGTGGAGTCGGACAATTTAGGCTCGCCGGATCCGGCTACTGGTATTGAGTTTTATGATGAACGGGAAAGAGGGTCTCTTTCTGGCCAGAGGGTGCTCACAACGTTTACTAACACGCGAACTGATAATGTGCTTAATATTTTCAATTATAACTAACGTAGAACCACAAATCGCATTTACTACATCATATCTGTTTGGAATTCTCAAGAATTTGAACTTAACGGCAGGACAGACTAAAAAATGTGCACCGATATGGCAACAACGCAAGATTCTTATTTCTCTGTAATTTGACAGCAATATCAGCAGTCATTGTCGAATTGACGTATTTTCTTCGACAATAATATATATATATATATATATATATATATATATATATATATATATATATATATATATATATATATATATACAGTGTGTCGCATTTAAGATGAAGACATCCCCATATTTCAGTTATTCGAAGGAATATAGATTTGCATTTCCTCAGAGTCATAAACGGTGGTGGGACATATTTTTTAATATACTTAACTGAATTCTGAATTTTAAACTCGGCCTACTCCGAATTGACAAATAGGGCCGATTCTCAATATTCTGGTTCGCGTTAGAGATATCGAAAAGAGTTATAAGAAAAAGTTGTTCAGAAATTTTTTTTAGCCCTATATACCAATTTTCATGACAAAATTCGCATTTTTAATTTTTTCAATACTTTGATATCCCAAAATTATTTTTTCATTTTATAATTAGTGTGCCATGGAAAATAATAAAATTGACAGAAGTGTCAAATACTAGTTAGTTTGAAGTATTGCGTTAAGTTAAATTTAGTGAATTAGTGATCAGAGAATCAAAATGCCATTAACTTTAAGTGAAAAAATCGAAATAATTCGGTTGTTTGGTGATAATTATCGTAGCAGCAGACGTGCCTTTGTTACTCATGGAAAAGCAGCCGCTGTAAATGCTCTTTTCAATGAAACTGGCAGTGTTGTTAAAATGTATCTGAATGTTCAACCTCGTCGAATACTCCCGCATCTTGAGGATAACTATATATTGGCGGCTTCCCTGAACTTAGACGAGTAGCTAGACAGAATAGAAAAAGAATTGAAGAATGTATTCGAATAGACGGAGATCTAGTTGAGAAAGACCTCATCTAATTACAGTTAATTAATTTTTTGTAACAGAAAAATTATTGTTTTATAAATATTCTCTAAATTTAATCAGTCATAAGAATAAAATAATTATCAAAAAAAAAAATTCTCATTGCTTTATGTTAATTATTTTATTGAAATATTTGAATACATAACACTATTAAATTATCAAGTAGTCAAATTCTTAGTTTCCATAGGGTACTAGTTATAAAATTGAGAAATAAACTAAATAATTTTGAATTATAACCAAAATATTGAAAAAATTGTAAATGCAAATTTAGTCATGAAAATTGGTATATGGACTTAAAAAAATTTTCTGAACAACTTTTTCCTGTAACTTTTTTCCATATGTCTAACGCGAAACAAAATATTGAGAACCGGCCCTATTTGTCAATTCGTAGTAGGCCGAGTTTGAAATTCAGAATTCAGTTAAGTATCTTAAAAAATATGACACATCACCGTTTATGACTGTACGAAAATTCAAATCTGTGTTTCTTTAAATAACCATAATATGGGGGTGTCTTCATCTTAAATGCGACACACTATATATATATATATATATATATATATATATATATATATATATATATATATATATATATATATATATATATATATATATATATATATATATATATATATATTTATTAGGCAATTTTAAGGTCAAAAACCCGCATACAGAAGCAGCTGTTTACAAGTGTTTCGGACTTTTGGTCTTCATCAGAACAGCGTAGCCAAGTTATGGTTGGACAAAATTGGAGATGAAGAAACAAAACAATCGAAATCCTTCATTGTAAAAGACTGTTCTGCTGAGGACCAAAAAGTCCGATACACGTGTAAACAGCTGCTTCCGTATGCGGGTTTATGACCTTAAAATTGCCTAATATCTTGATTATTGCAAGCTTAAGCCTTATTGTATCTTGAGGTTTACTTGGTCCGAGGTCCGGTAGAAGACATAAATCGCCTCCGTGGCTTATGTGAAGATCTTGCTCCTGAACTAGAGTGTTCGAGCTGTTAGCTACAAATGTGCGATGGTCATTTACAATGAAGGATTTCGATTGTTTTGTTTCTCCATCCATAACTTGGCTACGCTGTTCTGACGAGGACCAAAAAATCCGAAACACGTGTAAACAGCTGCTTCCGTATGCGGGTTTATGACCTTAAAATTGCCTAATATCTTGATTATTCCCCACTTAAGCCTTATTGTGTATATATATATATATAAATTTATATATATATATATATATATATATATATATATATATATATATATATATATATATATATATATATATCTACATATATTTGTAGAAACTAAAAGACTTAATTTGTTGAATTAATAAAGTCAGTTATGTTATTGACTTTCTCAGCAATGGCACAATAAATAAATATCGGTCAATTATATCTATATTTCGAGTCCAATGAAGATCTTCACCAGGATGCAATAAATATTCATAATAAGTACTATGTATACCTACAACCAGTGAAACCAGAGAATTTGTTGCGTTTAGGTTCGCGGAGATGAGGTTGTCACACTTTTTATAGAATATGGCACTTGCTTGTATGTTACTTAATTATTGTTCGTGGACTCTCAATTTGAAAGAAAAAAAAATTCCTGAGGTTATTCTATCTATGGTTATGTTTTACGTTCTAATTGAATGATTCCGTTTAGAGTGATACTGTTTTCATGATTTCTGATGATTGATTTTGTATTGCAAGTTTTATGCAAGCGTGTTTCTACCTATACTAGCAAAGCGTTCTAATGGACTTTTTTCGAAATGGGGCACATGTTGTATATGTTACGAATACGTTTTTAGCATCATGATTGTGTCATACCAGGTGAATTATATTATAAATTTTAGTTTTTCAGATATTTCTCCGGGATATATATATATATATATATATATATATATATATATATATATATATATATATATATATATATATATATATATATATATATATTACAAAATCTATCCACATTACGCGTTTACAGCGTTCGGAAGATAAGGTGGTATCTTCTCAGGAGGCGATGGAATAGGGAACAACCTTCGCCATGGAGGGAGCTAATCCGGATTAAACGTGCAGGGAGAACGAGGGAACGTTGCACCGAGTGATAAAGAAGCCAGACAAGCCGTATCATGGGTGTGGAACGCTGCGTTTCGAGTGTTTTCTAAATCATACGACGTATTCTTGTACGTTCGATAATTTTTGAAATGAAAGGAAGATTGAGCTATAAAATTGATCACGATTGCTATATTAGGTAAAACTTCTTAGCAAGACTGATGAATTTCGAAATCTGGATTATTATATTCGGCATTTGGAGGAGCATTTCTTACTATCAAACTGTTGAAGAAGAACATATGAACGCTAATGAATTAACGTGATAAAACCGAATTTCCGCAAGTTTGCTTTAGAAAGGGCTTCATTTAAATTTGTGTTCACGCAATAGGTAGGTCTTTGTTTTATTAGTAGACAAAATATAAAGCCATTAAGAAGAAGTTAAGGCATCATCACATAATGAAAAACGGTAAGAAAAATATATTGAAAGGAGACCAGTTGAACAAATGCTACAACTATTCTGCAGAATCAAAATGAACACACTAAGCTACAGTTTCACTGTGATATTAATATATCTATATAGAATTTGTCACTGTAATAACATAGGAAAACCACTAAAGGGACATACATAACACCTACGAAAAACGGTAACTCGAACGATACAGCGTAAACCATACTGCTGAGCCACCGAGCCCCATATGTAGAAACATGAATGTAACAGTGAAATAGAAGCCAGCCGTTTTTTTTAGGAAGTTCCTTATCGTAAGTTACACTCCAAACAATAGACAAATGGGAAGCTAGTCCTAAAAATGATAACATGTAATGTAAGTGTAGCAAAGGTGACCCTTTTAACGCAGGCGGCATGTTTAGTTTCAGAAATGGATGAATTCAACATGTGACTTAAAAACTGTATAATATTTCTTCTTTCATATATAAAAGTACTATAAGGAATTTCAAATTGGTTATTTATTATAAATATACAAAGATTTTGTGGAGAATTAAATATAATTTTTACTAACAATCTACTTTATTCTATTCCTATAATAATTGAGAATCAGAATGAATAATTAAAGGAAACAGTTTAGCATTTCTTTTCATATAATTATATAAATATATTCTACATATATACCTATATATATATATATATATATATATATATATATATATATATATATATATATATATATATATATATATATATATATATCAGGGGCGGCTAGTCAAAGGAGGCTAAGCCTCCTCCTCAATAATATTCCGTGTATCACTAATATATTAATCATAATCATATTAATCAAAATCATATTATTTTATGCACCTACCTTCCTTTCAACCTACATTATATAATATAATCTATTAATTAAGATAGAAGGTATTTACATTTACTGCATTTCATTCATTTCAAGATTTGTGGCTGCGGAGGCTTAGAAAGGTATATTCTCAACGTTCATTATGCCTGCCACAGAAAAGCAAACAACGGTGCAAATACTCCGAATGAATACTTCATTGCAATAGAAAAGCGAAACACATGTAAATGGCAACACCGATAGAGACCCAGTCTCATACAATGTCGACCAATCGCAACTATAGAATTTCGCGTGACATCGAGTGAATTTGTTGGAAAGCATTAATTGAATCGTAGTGTGATCGTAGTTACTAATGGCCGAAAACAGCAGCGTGTTTACTTATATTGCTCGCGTAGTGTTTCAAAATGAGTTTGGTTACTGAAGTTAATTTCAAAAATTTCAATGGTGACTTAGTGGAATATTTGTTATTCCATAACTTTAGTGCACTAAGTTATGAGGATAAAGTTTTGATAAAAACATTGCGACCTACCCCTGAATTAAACAATTTGGTGCAGCGTAACAGACAACAAAACCGCGGTTTTAATACAAGGAATTATGAGAGACATCCTTGCCTAACCGAATCACAGGTAAAAAATAAATTATTTTGTTGGCAGTGTTTACTTTTTACTAGGGAAAATGTCTCTGTTTGTGGCCGCTTAGGATTTGAGGATTTAATTCAATAGTTGAAAGTGAGGAATTTTTCACCGATAAAGTAACTTTGAATACCGCACGCGGATTAATATCTTACTTACAAGACAAGGAATTTATATATTTTTTAAACATCTTTGAATTAATTTTTGAACAAACAGAAATAGTTTTTCAAATCTTACAGCACAAGTTTTCAGATGTAATTTACTCACGAAATCGGCTCAAGTTTCTTTTGGAAAAAATTTCAGAATTTCGTGCAGAAGTTTATTTAAAAAAACCATTTTCTGTATTTCAAACTACTGATGATACGACTCAATTTAGCCCAAAACGAAAGAAATTCAGTTACGCAGATATGGAGCTTCACTATAAGCAAATATTTTATGAAATTTTGGATACTATTAGGGGTCAAATAGAAATAAGGTTCTCTGATTTGAAAGAACTGCATTTCTTCGACTTACTCAATAAAAATTTGTTTACCGGATTTTCGGCTAATTTTCCAGATAACCTTTTGGAAAATTTATGTCAAAAATACATTTTTTTTGATAAGGTGGCCATAAAAAGTGAACTGTGTGTTGTTTATAATGACAATGAAATTTTGGGGCAAAATGAAAATCATGTGAGGACTATTAAATACCTTTTTGATAATGATTTGAATCAAGATTTACCCCAAGTTTATAAACTCTTATGTCTAATTGATTCTATCCCGGTGATATCGGCTTCCATAGAGCGCTCGTTTTCCACTCTTAAGAGAATTAAAACTTATTTACGAAATTCAATGAGGCAGGATCGTTTGAAAAATATTAGTTTGTTGTCTATTGAAAAGTAATTGGTCAAACTTTTGGCGAAAGACAAAAAATTTTATGAGGATATTATAGATCATTTTGCTAACGTTAAAGATCGCAGAATCCCGCTTATCTTCAAAAATATATAATAACTTTTCATTTGCTCTCACCAGCTGTTAACAAATTTGTTAAGTAGGTAGGTAGGTACCTATATTGTGAAAGAAAAAATTTGATGAATAGATGAATTGACTAATTGGCTGAGAAGAGTTTTTGTGAATATTGTAAATAGGAGTTGTAGGTCTCAAGGTAGACTCTCGAAAGTGAAAACAAATTAATAGCTTAGGGTGCTTGTTATACTTTGATTTTCTTTAAATTATAAGTCGGTTGACCTTGAAATCATAAATGTATTTGCCTATGGTGTATTTTTTAACACCTCTTGTAGCCTCCTCAAACCAAAACCTCACGAGCCGCCACTGATATATATATATATATATATATATATATATATATATATATATATATATATATATATATATATATATATATCAGACAGCAGAAGAACCTCACGAGGCCGCCACTGATATATATATATATATATATATATATTTTTATAGATATATATATTTAGATATATATATATATATATATTTATATATATATATATATATATATATATATATATATATATATATATATATATATATATATATATATATATATATATATATATATATATATATATATATATATATATACAGCTTCTGCTGTCTGATATCGCCTAGATCTTTTAAACTGCTCAACGGATTTTAATGCAGTTTACAGTAGTAGATAGAGTGATTCAAGAAGAAGGTTTATATGTATAATATATAAATATTATAGTAGAGAAACGCCGAAAAATATTTTTTTGTGCTCTGAAAACGCAAACGCTTGTTAAACCTTACAAGATAAACTAAATTAATGTACTACGTAATTGTATATCTTAAAACGATCGATAAAAAAGTCCACGATGGTATATATTTATCTCCTAAGGAAAACCCACACTAACCATTTTCATCTTCTACATATTACAAAAAAATATGTGTTATTTACCAAGCTATTTCGCACTTGCATTTCACTTGGTGCCATACTATGAAATATACTCTGTAACACTTGGAGATAATTATTGAAGCATAAACGTAGTGAGGCGCATTTTAATATAAGAGTATATCTACCTAATTAAAATACGAACGAAACACACACGTTTAATTTTCAATGTAATAAATATGAAATAACTCTACATATGTTTGGGATTGCTAACCCATTTTCAAGGGCAATACAATCGGTATTTCCCGAAGAATATATAGAGTTATTTTATATGTGTTATTTATTACAGACAAACTTAACCAAGTGAATATTAGCAGTGTGTTATACATTTATCTAGTGTAAGACTGAAACTTCTTTCAAAAACTATGTGAATGTTCGGAAAATGAAAACTTGAAATAGTTACCTTGTGGGTATCCCATTTGTTCCATAGGGTGTGGTGATATACCGAACGGGCTAATACCCGTCATCGGCATCCCAGGATGTGGAGGAAAATGTGGCCCTGTAGCCTTGAGATAGCCCGCCATATTCGCATGCATTTGCAAATACAAATCTCGAGATGCCCCGGCGTTAGAGGAGCACGCGGCCTGATTGTCTACTGGTAAGGGTGACGTTTTGGCGGCGGTGGAGGACTCTGGAAGAGAAAAATAATGAGTTACGTTGTCTTCCCATGAATCAAACAACTCTAAAATCTGTTTTATACACTAACACAAAAGTTTGTAACAATCAGTGAGTGCGTTTCCTCACATTGACATGGTATGGAGTTTTGTTTATATTTTTTATTGTATTATATTTTGTTTGTGTAGTAGTATAGAATAGATTTTAGTTTTCAAAATAATCATCATCCTATTCCCTCAACTCATGCTATGTTGATGTAATTCAGGCAATTCCAAACAATTAGCAACTTTGAATTATTTAATAAAACACGATGTCTTTCACTAAATTATGAATGCACTATAATTGCAAGTAATATCGTTATGAATTAAAAAATTATTCAAAACTATTTCAAAAGATTTCAACTACTAAGTATTATATACACGTTTTCTCATGAAAATTTGAGAAAGCTTCAATATAAAAAGGAAATATAGTGGCTACCCACTCAGCGCATATATATATATATATATATATATATATATATATATATATATATATATATATATATTATATATATATATATAATATATATATATATATATATATATATATATATATATATATATATATGTATATATCTATATATCAAAAGTTTAAATATGTAGATTTGAAGTACCTATATTTAAACGTTATATAGTACCTATATATATATAATAGATATATAACGTTTAAATAATAAAAGAAATAACTTCAAATCTACATGGAACTTTAGACAATTGAAAAAAAGATTGATATATTTTGTCATTTATATATGAATGATATAAATCAAAATAACTTCAAACCTACTCTACAAAAAAAATTAAAATAAAAAATAATACAAATGATAAATGGAAAAACGGAAAGTACGCAAACTATAGAACTTAAATCATATAAGTACTACTAAAACTTTCTCACATCAAAAAATCTTTAAAATCAAGAATCTTACTTATACCTTACACCTTCAAATCTGAACAATAACAAGAATAAATCACTCAAGATGAAGTTAACACAAATAATTTGCTACACACCAATCTTAAAATAAAGGAAATAAAAAATATATACTAATAATAATGTTAACTAGGGTGTTTACTACGGAAACAAATTGAAATACTGCCACATAACAAGTGATAAACTAAAACACTATTTCGCTTCAAATTTTAAGTTATAATTTAGCGGTAGTTTTCGAAAACTTCTTGAAACACCATTGTTTGTTTATTTGTATGCGGTGTTCATGAACAGGTCGTTAAAATTCAACGCATCGCTACCTCTCATTCTTATCGAATACAGGAAAAACTCTTGACGAGTTGTCAAATGTGCGGCACTGGCATGCCGGATTATGCATCTCTATCTTTTACTTTTGAAATCTTTGTGATTTTCGGCCTCTGTTTATTTTGAATCTTTTTTGGCGGCTAGGTGCTTATTTGTATCCTTCTGGGAATAGTATAATGGGCTGATAACCACAACAAGAAAACAGAAACTACCTAATTATGAGCCACTGAAAGGACACATTGTCACCAACCATTTTAGTGAATTGTTGAAATGTACTTACTGGCAGATGCGCCATTAATGTTCGCCGAAACTTTGATATCCAAAATACCAAAATATTTTCTGTGTGGTCGTATGACAAGAAAGGAATTTAAAAAAAAATACGGTTAATGCTATATGTATTCATTTTAGGGAAATTCATCTAAATATAAATCAAATACAATTATTTATATATAACACGCCTAATGCTGTACATATAGTTGATTTGTTCATTTTATGGAAATTCATCTCAATATAAATGAAACAATCCCATTTATTTATAACACGTCTAATGCTATATATAAGTGATTTCTTCATATTATGGAAACTCATCTCTTGAATGAATCACACTTATTTATTGAAAGCACTTCTAATGCTATACCTATATGAATGATTTCTTTATTTTATTAAAATTCATCTCAATATAAATAACACACACTTATTTATTTACAACACGTCTAATGCTTTATATAAATGCTTTCTTTATTTTATGGAAATTCATCTTAATATAAATGAAATAAACTTATATATTTTATATTTATAACACGTCTAATGCTATATATAAATGATTTCTTTATTAACACACTGATTTATTGAAAACATTTCTAATGCTATATAGGAATGATTTTTTTATTTTATAGATACTCATCTTAATTTATTGAAACACTCTTTGATTTATTGAAAAAAATTCTAATGCTATATATAAATTATTTATTTTTTTTTTTTAAATTCATCTTAATATAAATTAAACGTACTTTTTTATTTATAACACGTCTAATGGTGTATATAAATGATTTATTTTTCTTATGGAAATTCATGTTAATATAAATGACACACACTTATTTTGCCAGATTCACACATTATTTCTAACCAAATTACTCTGGTTTCTACAACTACGTCATTTTCAAGAGAATGAATTACAAGCAGATGTAGATATTTATACCTAGAGTTTATTTTCTAAGAAATGATGTAGTTTACGATCCTTATAATAGCACTGAGGAAAATTCGCAATTTCGATTTCATCAATAAGTTCAATAGGACCGATAAACTCAGATATAATAAATTAACTGTTGAGCATTTGCCAATTAAAATGACTAGGTAGCCTATTGATTTCCAAACTTTACAACGCCTCATATTCCCACCTTTATCACATATATGAATATCAATAAATCAGAAATAATCTATTTTGTTTTTGTCACTGTCTCGATATAAATATTTGCGACTGCAGGTTCGTAGTAAATTTGAAAATGTAGTGTACTACTGCAGTAGCAAACATTTAAATAAAAATAGTGATAAAAAACCAAGTAAATTATTGCTCATTTATTGTTAAAATAAATCACAAAGTAACGGACAAATCCATGCGATCAACTATCATAACATATATATATATATATATATATATATATATATATATATATTATATATATATATTAATATATATATATATAAATATATATATAAAAAATATATATATATATATATATATATATATATACAAAAAAAAAAAAATAATAATATATATATATATATATATATATATATATATATATATATATATATATATATATATATATCCTTCATTAGTGATGATAGTCTCTTAATGAATTTTTTTTAGGGGATATGAAGCTAGAAAAACGAGTTTTGAAATATTTTCGAACTCTTAAATGGAACTAGAGTGTTGGAAATAATAAGTGGATAAAGTTGATGTAAGGGGTTTTTCCGATTGAATTTGCTCAAATCCAGAGCACCTTCAAATGGATTTGGTGGTTCATAATTTGAATGTCAAAAGGGAAAAAAAGAGGTGGGAAAACAGACAGAGTGAGAGGAAAAGCGACAAAGCTCTGCTACTCACAAAAATATAGTGTACTATTGATCATCATGTTTTACCAGGTGATAAGCAAGTCAGTGTCAGTTCTACTTTGACAGATTTCAATATTTCCTTCATATCATTATAAATGCAAAAACTAACTACGAACTCGAAAAATAAACCATTTACCAATTATAGTTAATGGTTTCTATACTTACGAATTATTGTATTGGATGAAAAATCCGAGAAGGAAGATCCAATCAAAAAAAGTGAATAGCACCTGAAATGTCAAGCTATTTTATTTCACTCCTTGATAAACTGAACAACTTATTATTTCAAGAGTTTTTTAAGTTAATTTGAATATTGGAGACAGCTACCTGATGTTAATCATTTTCAATTAGAATCTAAATAAAAACTCTCATTTTTAAAGGGATTAACTATCTGAATTTCATTACATGGTGGTGTACGTTTTTATTTCGTGTTCAAGTTTGCTCTGTTGTGCGTCATATCTAATGTGTGTTCTTTGTAATTTTGCATATATATATATATATATATATATATATATATATATATATATATATATATATATATATATATATATAACAGTATGTGAGACAAATACTTGCTAAATTAAGTAAAGAAGGGCGGCGATGAGGCGCTTTAATTAACTTAATTTAGCAAGTTTTTGTCTCACATACTGTTTTTTAGCATCCTGATGAAGGACCTAACAAGGACCGAAATATATTGATGTAAATGACCAATGGTTGTTTGATTCAAGTAGCCCTTTATGCCGAGTACCCAACCAACATAGTGATTTAGAAAATACGGCAACACTCCTTGTATAACAAAAAAAAAAAAAAATATATATATATATATATATATATATATATATATATATATATATATATATATATATATATATTATATATATATAATTATAAATACATAGCGAACGAAGTACTTGTCGCTAAGAAACAACAATAAGACCATAGTAGACTTCTTCAGGAGTAAAAGATATTGAGAAAATTGTAGAAAACTTTTTTATTACTATTAAATCATCAATAAACTTGAAAAATTCGTGCTGTTATATCATTTCATTACTAATGCGTTGTTTTATTGTCGATTTTGATATGTGTACGAATCTTTTATTGTCAACGGTTTGATTCAACAGTAAGATAGAAAAAAAACTAACTATGACAAATTAGTTTTCCATTTCGAATTATCTTATTATATTTTGTTTCTAAAAGTCTATAATGTTTGGCGAAATATATAAAACTTTTAGTGCATTACTATACTTGGCCCTAAAAAATGGAATTATATAAATATATATATATATATATATATATATATATATATATATTAAATTAATATTGACTGAATTCTATACTAACTATAACTCATGAAATTTCGAAGTTCAAGAACTATTCATAATTAAGTAATCAGAACTTAATTGGATTGTACGATAATTAGGTATTGTAAATAATGATAAACTCTTGTGAATTGCTAATCCTATTTGTGCAAAAATTATTATGGCATAAGACAATCATCAATGAACGTTGAATCTATTTGTAATACGGCTTAACAGTTTATGAATTGATCAGAAATTTATTAGTAATAGATCCTGTAAGTTGTCAACGGGTTAATATGAGAACTAAGGGACGTAGAATTCATCTGGATGTCGTAGAGGCTATTGAGATGATAACGTAAACATATATATTAAAAAAAAATGAAATCAGAAATAATGGATATTTTCCAATATTTCTCAATTATGTAAAACTATTTCTTATATAATTGTATTATTAGTTCAGTTGTTCATGGATTTTTATTGTGTCTACTGATTCAGGAAATGTTTGAATCACTCAACTTTTTCCCTCCAAAATAATCAAACTCTTTTCTACTCTCAATTCAAAAATTGAGGGTAGGTATTTTGGTAAAGTAAATTTTCATTCGCTAAAATGTAATAACCTTCTTATTTTGCAAACAAATGAAACGAATTAAAACCGTAGAAATTCAATATGAATAAACTACCTCTATATACGTAAATCTCATTAGGTTTCTTTTATAATTAGTAATATAAAAAAGGAAACGAAGTTTTACTACACTCAAGTCAAGTTCTAAACGTGGTGACTCATTTTTTTCTAAAAACATAATTACACATAAGTGAACCACTAGAAAAATTAATTTTGATAGATCGGAGGTCGAAAATTAATTTCAAATGGGGGATCAGCATGATTTAAATCGATAGCTCAGAAAAAATTGTATGCCGATAGAGTAATGTAATTCAAAACTATCGATACTAATTATTGTCCTCTTTATCAAAGTAGTCATAATTGAATGCAACAAAGTATGCTCTTATTAATCAATTACTAACTAACCAGATTATTGCGAAAATTGACATTACATGAGCGAGTTAATTCAAATTTGGTTCTTGCGTATAGGAAATGATGCGCGGAGTGTCTTCTATATGGGCACACAATTATCAAATTTATAACTTACGTGAACTATTAGACGAGCACTCATTTTGAGGGGACATCTGATCGCTCAATTCCCGGAAATTATGTGTAATAATGTTATAAATCTCACTGGGAATTAAACTAACCAGTAACTCAACTTCTTCGTCTGATTCTGAACTTGTCTGAGATCTATTCTCGTAGTAGAACGACATTTCCTTTCGGAAAAATTAACGATAAGGACATTTCTTTAGGAAAAACAGAAGGTAAGAACGAGATTTCCTTTCGGACAAAACTAAACATTAAACTCACACAAACTCGTTTTATCCAAGGTCTGATACGTCACTGATAGTCCAATATTATTGCACTTAAATATATCACACCGCACTTTACGCACTGCGAAAAAATACCACTCCGTCTATCGAATGACTAGTTTAAACTGACCAGGGGATCCCTTTGAAACATCATTTAAAGATACAGGGTTTTGGACCGAAATCTAGGTAGATTTGCCTAGGGTTAAAACGGGAGGGATAGATGGCTTTCCAATAGGCCTGACAGAGATCATATCGGATGGGATGGGGTACCGTGGTGGGGTAGAATGTTTGGGATAGCAATTGTTTGCTAATTGCAGGGCGTGAGACTATGCAGTTTCTAGGTATACGATTTGTCTATTGCTTTGATGGTCCTTCAGACAATTGAAATAGAAGGGAATAATCGAGATTTTCGATTCTGCGGTTAACCAGCTATCACTTAAAGCGGATTTGAACTGATAACTTTTGGGGTTTAGCCACTTGACTTAGTACAAATAAGATTTTATTGGTATCCGGTATGCTATGGATTGAAGAAAGAAATATGTATCAAATAGTAGAATAATCAAATATATTCTAAATAAAGAGGAGTAGCATGAAACTCTTTCTTGTCATTCTTACTGATAAACAAGTAATTAGATTCACAAAATTAAAATTAATTTGATGGTATGCATCTCTTGAAATATATATTCATTATCACTTGCATTAACTCCCTATTATCTAGCATTCCGTATCTCCTTTTCCTAGTTAATGAATTTACAGCTCATTAAGTAACTGTTGGTAGTTTGTGATTATTGATAATTTACAACATATATTTATGGATTATCAATAAAGTTATTGTAATATTAATTTTGAGGAATTTCATATTTACCTTATTATCACAAATCTCATGAAAACTTTCATTTGATCATAAGAGACACAATAGCAAAAACAATGCTACTGTAGAAGAACATAGTTTATACGTTTTTGGGTAATGTCATTAATTTACAAGACTAATGGCCTTATGGAACTGGCGCGAAACTGAGGTCCACCAAAAAAAAAACGTGTTCTGAAACCTAGTCTGTATATCGAAACTTTTGATATAAGAGTTGACGATGTTATCATGAACTTATTTTTCGATAGACTGAATATTTCTAATGAGCAATTCAATTCTTGCCAATCAAAATCAACGACAGCATATATAAGTTTAATTGTCAGAGCATGTTACGAAAATATCTCAATAAATATCATCCGCAACCATGTTTAGGAAAAAAATATTAGTTTTTTCTATGAACAATTATAACTTTCTTTCGAAGAGACAATAAAAATAACTGAACGTTTGTATCACATAATATTACAAGTTGATTGATGTTAAATTATGAACCATTGTACTTTGAACAAAATGGAATAATTGTAGGAGATATTAATTTTCACCAATTTTTAATTATGCCAATATTACTTATTGGTTCTTACTTTGTTTGACATTTCTAGTTGAATACAATGAAGCATTGTGATTTATTAAAATAATATAGTAAACTGAGGAGAATATTTATTTCAGGTTATCTTTATTTAATTCTGTGAAGAATATTCAATATTAACTTTCTTACTCAGTTTGGTATTTTAGTTGAATATAATGAAGCATTGCTACTTCAAAACATTGGTATTATATAGTGAAATGCGGAGAATATTTACTTTACTTTACCTATACTAAATTCTTTTAATATTATTCACTTTCTTACTTAGTGCGATATTTCAAGTTAAATGTAATGAAGCATTGTAATTTTAAAACATTGGTATAGGTAATATAGTAGAATGAGAAGAGTATTTACTTTATATTGCCTGTGCTATATTCTTTCAATATTATTCACTTTCTTATTTAGTGTTATATTTCCAGTTGAATATAATGAAACATTGTAATTTTAAAAACTTTGAATATTACCTATAGTAAAATAAGGACAATATTTACTTAACGTTACCTGTACTAAATTATTTCAATATTATTCTTTTTTCACTTTGTGTGATATTTTAAGTTTAATATAATGAGAACATATAATTTAGTAAAATGAGAAGAGTATTTACTTTATGTTACCTAAACTAAATTTTTTCACTTAGTGTGATATTTAAAGTTAAATATAATGAAGCATTGAATTTCGAAACATTGGTACTTATAATCTAGTAGAATGAGAAGAATATATTCAATTTATGTTACATAAATTAAATCTTTTTCAACATTATTCACTTTCCTACTTAGTGTGATATTCTGTCAATATTATTTCCTTCTTACTTAGTTTGACATTTCAAATAACATTTAATGAAGCATTTTAATTTTAAAAATTGAATAGTAGCTGTAGTTAAATGAGGAGAAAATTTATTTCACGTTACCTTTATTAAATTATGTGAATATAATTCAATGTTCCGTTTCTTACTCAGTTTGATAATTCAATTTTAATATAATGAAGCAACGTAATTTTGAAAAATTGGATAATATATTAAATTGAGTGAATATAATACAATTTTCACTGTCTTACTGAGATTGATACTTATTCCAAATTATATATTTCGTGAAATTAGTGTATATTATTATATCGTTGTACCAGTCTAACCTTGCCAATTATATCGCAACGTGTGTGGCTTCTTTAAAATATTTCAATTATTGAAAACAAATATTTAATTCATGAAAAATTCTTTAAGTTTTAAATAACCCTCACAAATTAAAACATTTATTCAAACTACGTGTGAAGAATAATATCATTGAAGTACTAATTAGAGAACTCAACACATCCTCAATTCTTACAGTACGATTTTTAAAACACAAAGGTACACAAGCGTTTGATCTAATTTGGTTCTAGTGCGCTATTCATAAAGTTCAGTGATGCGAAAATATTCATTAAATTATAATTTTCCGTCTCTTAATGTTGAAATGATCACGAGATTCACTTGAATTATTCCCAAAGTGATGAATATTTATTCCCATAATTAAGTATCTTACTCACGGGAGTGTTACATATAGTGCTTATCTGATAAAAATAAGATTTAATTAATTAGATTTTATCAATCAGTTGATATATATATATATATATATATATATATATATATATATATATATATATATATATATACATATATATATATATATATATATATATTATATATATATATATAAATATATATATATATATATATATATATATATATATATATATATATATATATATATATATATATATATATATATATATATATATATATATATATATATACAGGGTTGCGATAAAGTAAGGAACCAAGTAAATCTTTCGAACGAAAAGGAGAATATTTATGAAATTTTGCGGGTAAGTCCAATGACGCAAAATGCATCTGATGTATGATTTTTGTTGATAATATACTTCCGGTTGTACCGGAAATAGACCTTAGGTAGCTTATTTTAAATGGGATACCCTATATATTATTACATTTTTAGATTCTGCTTAAGATTCTAGGCAGATTCTATGCATCATGTCCTATACCTAAGTCTAAGCGTTTTTGACATATTTAGGTTTTTATGTCAAAAACGACGATTGCAAGCCCTAATATAATTATCAGTTGTTCCTATAAGTAAGCCTTTTTTCCTTACTTTGAGTTAGATTCCTTGTTGAAAAGGACCTACTTTAATAGATTTTGTATAATATTTGGATAACTAGTCATACAGGGTGTGCAAAAAATAAGATCTAAAATGAGATTAAGACAACTGACAAAAATCAATTCAACTTCTTTTGAGTTTTTTACATTACCGTAAAAAAACGTTCAGATAAACAAATTAATGTTGTGTGTATGCATATGTAGTAAGTAATAAACGAGTATAAGGATGATTTGAAATGTCAAATACGATGGTGGCTATCCTAGATCTAATTGTTTAACGATTGAATGCAAAATTGCTATATAAAAATATCAAATTGGCAATATTTCGAAAACTTCAAATTTTAGGTGAAGATAACCTCATACAAAGTTACCTTCTTTTTAAATGCTTAATACTACAGAATAAAGAAAATGGGGGGTTTCCATTTGAAAAAATTGATTTTTGTCAGTTTTCTCAATCTCATTTAAGATCTTATTTTTTGCACACCCTGTATGACTAGTTATCTAAATATTATACAAAATCTATTAAAGTAGGTCCTTTTCAACAAGGAATCTAACTCAAAGTAAGTAAAAAAGGCTTACTTATAGGAACAACTGATAATTATATTAGGGCTTGCAATCGTCGTTTTTGACATAAAAACCTGAATATGTCAAAAACGCTTAGACTTAGGTATAGGACATGATGCATAGAATCTGCCTAGAATCTTAAGTAGAATCCAAAAATGTAATAATATATAGGGTATCCCATTTAAAATAAGCTACCTAAGGTCTATTTCCGGTACAACCGGAAGTATATTATCAACAAAAAATCATACATCAGATGCACTTTGCGCCATTGGACTTACCTGCAAAATTTCATAAATATTCTCCTTTTCGTTCGAAAGATATTTACTTGGTTCCATACTTTATCGCAACCCTGTATATATCAATATATATATATATATATATATATATATATATATATATATATATATATATATATAATATATATATATATATATATATATATATTTATATATATATAAATATATATATATATATATATATATATATATATATATATATATATATATATATCTATATATATATATATATATATATATATATATATATATATATACATACATACATTATATATTTCAATTATTCTTGCCTTGTTGTATCGTTATTCACCCGTCTTTTTTAGGAATAACTTGATTGGGTACGAAAAATTGCTTCATTGTCTGTTTACGTTTTTACGTTTCGACATAAAATTCATGACTTTATCGAAATGCTTCGCAAATTTCGGAATAATATTGGATTTATATGTTAATTAACTTAATTCTTTCGAATTCCAAGATGAACTTTGGAACATAAGGAATCGTAATATAATATTTGATGTTGTTCCACTTGAAACTTAAAATGATCGTATAAGTAATTGCACAAGTGCATCAAAATTACCAATAATTTTGCATGACAGCGTGTTGTCAAAAACCTGCATGAGTTCATTTTCATTTTTGGAGAAAGAGCCTGACATCGAATTTTCTCAACTCTTTCTACAAAATATGAAAATGACCGAATGCAGTTTTTTAAAGACAACATGCTGGAATGCGAGTGTGAATTGGGGGAATATTTCCCGAATAAACTTTCGACTTGTCAAGCTGACGTTAGTAATTCATAAATTCTATACATGGCACTATGCAATTATCGGTCTACAGTGCAATTATCGGAGGGTTATTACGCTTTCTACAATGCAATTATCGCTGTAATTTTGCGATAATTGCATTCGATTTACAAGGGATTTTTGACAGGAGGGAAATATTCGATTCAATTGTATTAGGGATAATAATCAGCAAACTACATATTCTTAACCAAACTGTCCTTTAGAATTTCAATAATTAGCATAATTATACTATCTTTGTACTTAAGACGAACTTCTGCAAACTCAAATTCTGAAAAGTGAATGATTCCTTTCAGGGATATATACCTACCTATGACTATAAGAAATTCTGAAGTACGTACTGAATGAAATTTTTATGAATAGCAAAAACCAGACACAAGTAGTTAGTGTGCATAACTGTTGAAACTATTATTGCATTCAGATTTAACTATCTACCTGTCAGGTCGATAATAGAAATAATATCATAAGACTGATGATAAAGATACTGCATTGTTAATTCCGCCAGGTAAAACCATACTGCTAAATGTATTATAGTATCCCAAATTAATGCTTGGTTATAACTTCACAAAATATACGGAGTAACTTAAAGTTGATCTCGAGTTTTCGTAAACATAATTTTACGGTGTTTTGATGGAATGAAAGGTTTTAAGGAGTTTTTGACGTTTTACTAGTAACATTATCCAGCCAGGAAATATGTATTCTCGCGACGGGGTTCTACATTTTGGATCTAACCGGTGAATTGTTGGTTTTCAAGAACTTTGGTGGAGGGCGCTTTGGATTGTTATCCAGATAGTAGTCCCTACTGCGATTTGTATTGAAGAACACTTAGAAATTTGTTAATTCACTACGAGTTAAATAAGCTTTGCTGATGAGATCTAATTAGATCGAAACAGCTGTATGCAGATTTTCTATCGGGGTGACTTAACGTTTTCTATAATTCACCGTTGGATTGTGAATGTAGAATTGTCGTCGCGGAATATACATAGGGTAAGGTTGCTTAAGTCGTACCCCTTAAGAAAGAAATTGTATAAAAATTAGGATTTATCATATAAATAGAAATTAAATATGTTATCCAAAACTAGTGTCAATATAGTTGTTATTTATTATAACGAAATTAGAAAATCTATATGCTTTCACATAAAATAAATCAAATCTTCATAAACTCACATCGGTACGACTAAGGCAACCGGTTTCTTAAGTCGTACCACCTATAGCCTAAGTCGTACCTATCAAATTTCAAATTCAATTAAGCAACAATAATGATTAAAACGTATTTTTTATTAATCTGTTTACATAACACAAAGGTATTAACATTAAGTACAAACATCACATATAAATTTTTTTGTTCTTTTGTCAACTCCAGCACATACACCGTGCACCCATGATCTACACTTCAAACATTGAATCATGTTATCCTCTCAATTTTCTCCACAAATAAAACACAACCAATCGCTTTTCCTTTTTTTAATTTTCAATGCTTATTCCTTTTTATTAATCACAGCGTTTCTTTTATTCACTGCATATTTTATGTTTTCTTTATTTTGCGTTGAAGTTATTTCGACTGACGAGGTAGAGGATCCACGGAACTCTCTGATTTGGTTCATTATTGGAATAGGAGCTAAATTATTCAATTGCAGTTTTATTTGAGGCGAATCTGTGTCTACCTCATGGATTTCTTCACTTTCTTCTGTAACCAATGCAGAAAGCTCTTCTTGATTATTATTGATTTCCAACTGAGGAGTGCGTAAAGAGTCCGATAATTTGTTTAACGCCTCGTCCATATCTTCTTGTTTCCACTTATTATAAATTCGCTTTGTTTGCGTTGACATAATTATGGCCTACAAATAAAAATAAAAGCAACATCAGTTGACAATAGGAAAAAACAAGAAGTAATGTCTCAAGTCGTACCAGTACGACTTAGGAACCTTATATGGGTACGACTTAAGACACGGCATAATATGAATTTAAAAGCAAAAATAACCTAACATTGAATAAAATTGACAATATTTCGTTTCGACCAAACGATTATGTGAATACTACTGAATTTATATTTAATGAGGAACATAATTTTATGAAGAATTTACATGCAAGATTAACTACCAAACATATGCTGAAAATTATAAGAAAATTGAAATAAACTTACTTGATTGGATTTATAACGATGCTTGTTGTGGCGGACAATAATACATAATGCAACTTAGTTGACTCAAATGTATATCTAGTTGCAGTCGTATCTGCTGTTGTCGCCGTAGTTCGTCCAAAATTCAAGTGGTACGAATTAAGCACTGGTACGACTTGAGCAACCTTACCCTATAACCAGCTCTCTTGGAAAGTTGTTTGATAATTTCTTGAATTATTGAAGAATTTTTCCTGTTCACTTTGTAAAGACATTGAATTTTTTTCAATTTGAATCAATGATTGTAATTGTCTTTTGGTACCTACCTCGAAACCTCCAGGAATTTTTTGTGCGATAATTTAAAAAATTAGTGAAATCTCAATATATTATACATTGAGTAGGTATAATATAACTTCCTTAAGTATTTTAGATCTGCTATGAAAAAATGAAAAAGAGTGAGAGATAATTAAATTTACAATATATAAATAAAGAAAACTGAAAAAAAAGAAAGTTGTCCCATGACACCAAGTAGGAACGAAGTTCCTTCTGATTCGACATTATAATGAACCTACTTAATTATTAATATAATAATAACAAAAATAAAATAAATAATGTATTGAGCGTATAAAGAATACATATTATGTACACATGTGATGAGTTGTATAACCAAGATTAACCATGTACATTAACTTATTTTTGTAAACTAATACTTACGTATTTAATTTTATTTCGTTAATTAATTTTCCACTATTATCACTGTCAATTTGATTTAAGTCACTTGTTAGGTCACTAGCCATTATTACTATATTCAATATCGTATTTAAGATTTACAAACTATACGAAAATAAACATGTTTATTTACGAGTAAAATGAATTTATAATGTGAGTATAGGTACACCAAGTACTTGGACAAGAATTTCATGTATATGTCGTGGCGTGACAGAAGGAGAAAGATATAGAAAGAATGATGCATGCGCGTTGCACTTTAGTTATAAAACGCGTGTTTTTCTTAACGGTCTTAGTTTCACATTTTTTTCAGTTTAGTCGCGCAGCAATATTCCTATCTCCTCCAAGCCTGCCGTCAATAAATATTACCTATTTACCTACTTCAGAAACATAATTTGTATTAAAACTTTAAATACGAAAAATATGGGAAGCACATTTCTGTGTCAAATTGACTAATCCAGTTATTTAGGAATGTTTGTATTTTCTAAGCCAGATATCCATCTGGTAATCGGTGATTACCAGGAGTGGGCCATCACTATTCCTTGCTTTTAACACCCTCCCATTGTTAGAAAAGTATACATAAGATTTCGGTTATATTAACAGTTCAAATGTCAGATTTAAAAGTCAATCGGATAAATTTTATACACTTGCGTTGTGTAGAAGTAGAAATTGAAGTTAGTTGATGTATTTATTATTCATTATATAAAACCTACCACTCGGATAAGATTTCTCTGTACAAATACAATAATCATCATTAACAATACATCAACTAACTTCAATTTCTACCACCTCAATACACAAAACAGGTGTATAAAACACATCCGATTGACTTTTAAATCTGTACTTATCTGACATTTAAACTGTTAATAATACCGAAATCTTATGTATACATTTCCGACAATGGGAGAGCGCTAAGAGCAAGGAATGATAGTTCATTCCCAGTAATCACGGATAATCTGGCTCAGAACTGAGAATAAAGTAGGCCAAATAAAAAGCGCGTGCAAACCAGAGAATCGCTACGACAGCCCGAACCATCTCTGGTTTTTGTACGTCAAGCTACCTAGAAGATTATCCACTTGTATGGCGAATGTAACACTACTTGCATATAAAAAATTGAGTAACGGATTTTATACTCGAACCTGTTGGGGCTCGAAAAATGTGGCATTCATTAAATTAGCAATAAACTTTTGGAATATTGATAATGATAGATTCAATTTATGTAGTACCTAATTAGCCGTATTTTTCCCTGTCTGACATATATATATATATATATATATATATATACCAAGTTTTTCAAATACTTCCGACCGCGGAAATCTTTCTGAACATTTTATACGCCTCTACGGAGAGGAATTTCTTTCAAGATGGCTTCGCAAAAGGAGCCGAAACGTCGAGATTTTTCAAATCTTTTACGCGGTTCATTCCGTGAACCAAGTTTTTCATATATATATATATATATATATATATATATATATATATATATATATATATATATATATATATATATATATATATATATATATATATATATATATATATATATATATATATATACCTCTGTCCTGGATAACCTCGGTCGTGAAGTTAATTTTATTGTTTTTTTTGGTTAAGTTTCTAATTTTAATTATACCTAAGTATATATTTTTTGGGCTTTCTCCCTTTTGTCTTACTTTCATGTGGGACAAATGTTATCGGTTTTTTATAATCGCGAAGAAGTCCATTTTGGTCGAATAGTTATAAGTCAAATTGTAATTAGAATTGTTTTTAAGTAATTCAAGTAATTTGGCAAGATAAACAGTTTGATTTCATTTGATCTGATATATGTATATATATATATATATATATATAAATTCAAAACGAAATTTTAAAATTCCTTTATGACTTAGTTGAATCTATCAAATTAATTAATTTCCCGTTTAGATTGTTTATTGGAAAGTATCTAATTGTTTACCTTACGCACCTAATCAATGATAATACTCATTATTTTTGGATATATTTCATTTTCAGTTATAATAAGAAATTAAATATAACTAACATTGTAGTAACATTGTTACTAAAGAAATTGTAGACTTTTTGCAATAGAATAATTCGTAACCAAATTTACATTGAATATAGATGTTGAAATGAAAATTCCCAGAAAAGAATATTCAAAGAAATATCATATAATTGACATAACCTGTTTACATATTGATAGAAACATATATCTCAGAAATATTAAATATACACGAGTTTTTCGAAAGGTATTATAAATACAATTGTGACTATTTCAAGAATTTTAAAGGAGCAAAAAGTAAGGATCTTCGTGATGAAATATCCCTTAATCAATCAAATCGTTTTTCAAGCCAAGAGCGTGTTAGTGCAACTGAATTAAAAGTGGGTAAAAAAACATCATCACACGTAAAAACAATTCGATTATACTTATATATAAATATGTCGCATATTGCATTTTCTTACATTCTCTCTTGAAAGATGACAGGAAATTCCATATAGTCGAATCTCATGGACCTATTTTAGAAAAAATTATTATTGTGGATGTGATTGTTGGTGGTTTGGATGTTTTGAAGATGTTGACGATGTTGGCAAAATTAAATCTGTATTTTATTGGTCTACTAGAGAAAAGTGTGGTTCATTTTTTCTAGAATAGGTGTAATTTTGAACAGGTCGAAATTGTGGTGTAATGACTTTTTGAGGACAAATCCTTAATTGAAATAATTCAGATCCTGTTTCGTATATTACGTTGGTAAGGCTTTCTGTGGATTCCATTACCATCTGATATTATAACAGAACTGACTGCTGATATTGAACTGAATATAGGTAGATTCTCTCCTTTACCGATTATATATATATATATATATATATATATATATATATATATATATATATATATATAATATTGGTTTTTTAATTGCCGAATGTTGATATAGTATGAGGTTTAATGGGTAGCGGCAAGGGCAGGATATTCAAAGACCTTTCTGGCTATGACCTATGTATTTCGATACTAATTTGTATCTTCTTCAGGGTCTATAAGAGAATAAAACAATTACAAAATCTGAAAATTCACAACAACATAATACATCTTACCGCCAATAGTCCTTGGTGAGTCAAGTTCCACCAGCATTTGTTCAATATACAATTACTTAATTTATTTAAAGAAAGAAAAAGGAAACATTCATCTTGTTATTTGTGTTGTTTTTAAAGGCAAGCATCAGAAATTTTATCCAATATATTACGGTGAGTTATTTAATAGAGGTTAGGTTTGTAATCATCGAAATTAGATATTGCTGTCACTCACACTCTATGGATTATACTTCTATGTTCTTTTTTTGCTCATATATCATATCAAGACAATTTTAGCATATTACATATATTTACACAGTCTTACATCGACTTTATTTTTATATTCTATTTTCTTCCTATTTATCCCACTCTTAAGTCCCACTTTCTATCTATTTCACATTTTAAAATGTCTCAGTAAATACTGTTCAATTGTTTTGTGTCACTCTGTTCATTTATAACCGAATTTTCGAACTGTTTTATCGCGCACATCTCCAGAAATCTACGATTGTTCTGATTTTTGTCTCTATCAATCACACTCACCTCTTCGAAATTGACTCGATGTCCAGTTGTCCAGATATATAAATAGAAAGAAAATAGAATATAAAAATAAAGTCGATGTAAGACTGTGTAAATATATGTAACATGCTAAAATTGTCTTGATATGATATATGAACAAAAAAAGAACATAGAAGTATAATCCATAGAGTGTGAGTGACAGCAATATTTAATTTCGATGATTACAAACCTAATCTCTATTAAATAACTCACCGTAATATATTGGATAAAATTTCTGATATTTGCCTTTAAAACCAACAAAACTAATAACACAAATAACAAGATGAATGTTTTCTTTTTCTTTCTTTAAATAAATTAAGTAATTGTTTATTGAACAATTGGTGGAACTTGACTCACCAAGGACTATTGGCGG